>BSUD01000003.1:89462095-89501281 GCA_033239045.1 Fagopyrum esculentum | reverse complement strand
GGGGGGGGTTGGATTGAAATGTAGCAAGACAAAAGCATAAGAAACAAGTAAATATGTGAATAAGTCGATGAGAAAAGGACTACACTAGGTTGATTCTTAGCATGCAATGCTACTTCGGTTGGCTCTTTTTATAAATATTTCAGCAATATTCTTGTCTTGATCATATATATGTGTTGAGCCAACCGGCATCAACACAACTTAGAAGTTAATGTTCCGTAAACCTACAAGAATAAGTCACAAGTTAGCTTTCAAACAAAGACAAAGAGATATAAGGAGAAGAATAACACCATTAGATTTTTCTTTATGTTTATATTTCTTTTCCTTTAAGTAATCACAACCAGCTTTTACCTAAAGGTTTTCTACTAGATTAAAGACCCGAACCCGGAATCAATTAATCCTAGTTCTTTGCATGCAAATAGACACTAAGGTGATCAAGCTAAGTGGTATGAAACATGCAATTGATAGTTAAAGCACAAGGAATATAAAACATATAACTTCATAATACTTATATTAACAAAGACTTACATCCAAAGCAGTAATGCAACTTCAAAACAAACCCAATGTAGCAAAGAGATTAGAAACACATTACACAAGGGAAGTAAGGAAAAAGAGAGAATAATGGAAAATTCGTGGATGATTCTAGCAATCAGCCATGGGCCTATTTATACTAGAATTGGCACTAAATGGGAGGAAATGGCTGGCCTAACCAACCACCTTTAATGCCATAAATGTGGTTTAGGCCAAAACGCTTGGTGTTCTTCATGGCCGTAGGGGAGGATCTTTCATGTTCTTCAAATGTCTGACTCTTCATCTTTCTGTCGCTTCTGATGTCGAGCCGCAGGGGAGGCCCAATGTCACCGCAGGGGCGGTGACACTGTCTCTTCGGCTTCACAGCTCCGCAGGTTGGTCCGTAGGCAGAGGCGCAGGGGCGCCGGCTTCGCTTCTTCGAGGTATGTCACCGCAGGGGCGTCCACGGGTGGCGCAGGGACGGTGACAGTCTTTGTTCCGAGCGCTAGCGAAGGCGCAATCTGCGTTCCGGAGTGCAGTGTCACCCATAGGGGCGGTGACACTGCTCCGTGGGGGCGGTGTGGCACGAAAAGCTTGTCTTTGTGAATGATCTTCAACTCCCAAGTGCTAATAACTTCCTTTTTTGCTTCTTTAAACTTCTTCTTTTGGATTAAGTAGTTAGTGGCCAAGAGAATTCCGCATCTAAAACCTTTCTAGCAGTTTTGTTGGCCCCAAAATGTCCCCCCATGCTTCAGAATGACAGAATGTATGGACAGATTGTACCTCATTGTCCGGGATACAACGGCGTATTACATGATCACTACAATGCTTCCAAAGGTAAGGGTCGTCCCTAACGTAGTGTCGTGCTTCGGCCTTCACCTTCTATCGTTGTGCCTTGGTGAAGTCTGGAAGGTACTCAACCCTAACAATGAAGTTTTCAATGTAAGCAAACCAAGGCTTAAATGATTGAAGTTTAAACAGAACCTCTATCGAGTAATCCATAGGGGCACCTAGTTCGAGCCGTTAGGGCGGGTCTCTAGATTCGCAGGGGAAGTTACACAACATAGGGTTGTGTAGAAGGTGTCGTCTAGAAAGCTTCCAACTATGGCTCTTCCTTTGGCTGGATCTTCTTCCTCCTTTACCAGTCTACAGAAATGATCGGCCACAAGGTTCTCAACGCCCTTCTTGTCCCGTATCTCCAAGTTAAACTCGCTTAGAAGGAGCACCCACCGAATCAACCTTGGCTTTGCTTCCTTCTTCGCCGTGAGATACCTAAGAGCTGCATGGTCAGTGAATACGATTGCCTTTACTTCAAGGAGGTACTATCTGAACTTCTCTAGTGCAACCACCACCGCTAGCATCTCCTTCTCGGCGGTGGAGTAGTTTCTTTGAGCTCCATTAAGCGTCATTGAGGTATAAAGGATGACGTGTGATGCTCTTCCATCCTTCTGTCCTAGGAAAGCTCCTACATCATAATCGCTGGCGTCACACATAATCTCAAATGGCTTCTCCCAATCCGGAGACCGGATGATCGGTGCACTAGTAAGGCATGCTTTCAAAGTATCGAAAGCCTTCTTGCAATCTTCATCCACTATGAAAGTGTCGTCCTTCTTGTGTAACTCACACAACGGCGCTGAGATCTTTGAAAAGTCCTTGATGAACCGCCGATAAAAGCCTGCATGACCTAGAAAAGAACGGATTTCACGAACGTTAATAGGGTAAGGTAAACTTTGAATAAAATCAACTTTTGCCTTATCTACTTCTATCCCTTTTAAGGATATCACAAGTCCTAACATTATTCCGTGTTCAACCATGACGTAGCATTTTTCTAAATTAAGAACAAAATTAGTTTCTACGCATTTTTCAAGAACAAGTATTAAGTGTCCTAAGCATGCATCAAAACTAATTCCATGGACGGTAAAGTCATCCATAAAACCTCAATAAAGTTCTCTATATACTCAGAAAAATACTTATCATGCACCGTTGGAAGGTGCCGGGAGCATTGCAAAGTCCAAATGGCATTCTGCGGTACGCAAAAGTGCCAAATGGACAAGTGAAAGTCGTTTTTCTCGGTCTTCCGGAGCAATGGCTATTTGAAAATAGCCCGAATAACCATCCAAAAAGAAGTAGTAGGGTTGACCAGCAAGACGTTCCAACATTTGGTCAATTAAAGGTAAGGGAAAGTGGTCTTTTCGAGTTACCGTGTTAAGTTTGCGGTAGTCAATGCAAACTCGCCACCCGGTTTCTGTCTTGCTCGGGACCATCTCTCCGAATTGATTCTCTATCATGGTGATACCCCCTTTCTTTGGAACCACTTGGGTTGGACTAACCCACTTACTATCAGAGATGGGGAAAATCATATCCTCTTGGAGGAGCTTCAGTACCTCCTTCTTGACCACTTCCATCATTGGCGGATTCAACCTTCGTTGGGGTTGCCTAGATGGTTTTGGCCTCTTCCTCAAGGAGATTCTATGCATGCAAGTGGATGGACTTATCCCCTTGATTCCGCAATAGTCCACCCATAGGCCGTCTTGTGCTCTTTCAACACCTTCACCAACTTCTCCTCTTGACTAGTTGTCAACTTGCTAGAGATGATCACCGGTAAGGTATTGTTGTCTCCTAGAAAAGCATACTTGAGGTGAGGTGGAAGGTCCTTCAACTCTATCTCCGGTGCCTGCACTATAGATGAAATAAGCTTCTCGCTTGGGTTAGTAAGGTTGGCCCAAAGGCCAAGGAGGAGACAGGTAACCTTTTGTGCCCATCCAATTGGGCTAGGACTTCCTTCATGCTAGATGTCAGGGCATATTCTGAAGTGTCAATGTCAATGTTATGCTCAATTATGCTTTTCAACTCATCCATATCAGAAATATCAAAAATATCTTACACAAAAGGTTCAATAATATCAATGGCACATAGGGAATGATCATCAATAGGGTATTTCATTGCATCATAAATTTCGAATTCAACTATCTCCCCATCAAATTCCATGGTTAATTTGCCACTAACTGGGTTCCGTCATTTGCCCAACCTGTTTTTCAAGGTTCTTGATGCTAGATTCTGTAGTTTGGACATAGTTAGCAAAATGCTTAGTCAAAACCTGCAGCATATCCTCAATGGATTGAGACTTACCTTGGCGGGGTTACTGTTGGTTTTGTAGATCCCTACATCGAAAATTCTGTTGATCACGCCAATTTGGCATGTAATTTTGCGCATATGGATCATTCCTTGGCCTTTGTTGTTGTTGTTGCCCATAGCCCAATGCGTTCATCTCAACATCATCATCCTGGACTTGAGGGCACATATCCGTTGGATTGTATGGATCGGCACACACTCCACATGCCTTGAGTTGTTGTGTAGTTCCCATCAAAGTCAATGTTTTTACCATTTCCTTCAACTCAGCAATTGCAGTTCAGATCTCATTTTTCCGAGGATTGATAGCATGAACTCCTCTTTTGGAAGAGGTCCTTCCGAAATTCCGAGTTCCTTTAGCTAGTTCTTGCATTTTCTCTAAAGCAAGGTGAGGAGTGGTGTTTAGAATATTACCTCCGCATGCAGCATCGACGATCCTCCTCTCATTATCAAGCAAGCCATTGTACAAGTACAAGACTAAATCTTGGGTAGATGACCCATGGAAAGGACAGTTGGATCGGAGTCATGCAAAACGCTCGAAATACTCGTAGAGAGTTCTGTCCGCCTATTGCTCGATGTTGCCTATAGCTTTATTCAAGCTATTGGCCTTCTTAGCTGGAAATTATTTCTCGAAAAACGCCTTATGGTGGTTCTCCTATGTGTTGATGCTACCGGATGGAATATGGTAGTACAAATTATCCGCCCCATCCTTGAGTGTGAAACCGAATGCCCTCATCTTGATTTGCTCTTCGGTAATGTTGGCTGGCTCCATGCTCATACACACGGTATGAAACTTTCCTAGATGCTTGATAGGGTCTTCATCACTTAACCTATGGAATAATGGAAGCAAGTGGATCAGCCCCGGCTTGAGCTCGAAGTTGACACCTTCCCCTATTGCCGGTATAGTAACCGCAAGACGATGTTGAGTCAAGTCCGGCTACGTGAGTTAGCGAAGGGTTCGTCAGCCATCTCTTCATGGACTCGTTATTTTCTACGCTTGCGGATGTGCGTTCTCTCAATTTCTGGATCAAAAGGGAAAAATCCGGAGTTATTAGCACGGGTTTGAACCATAATAATGGCCCAAACCAACAATCAATAATTAAAAGGAAATTAAAACACAACTAAACTCCCCGACAACGGCGCCAAATTTGACGAGAGGTAAAATCCTTGGTCGTTGTATTTTAGCTTAGGTCAAAGTAGAAGTCCTAACGTTACACTAACAAATTTATGTATAGCGTAAACAACGGTCGAACCCAAGAGACTTAAGTTGATGTTTCGATTATATTCAATTATTGATATTGTAACCAAATGGGGGGGGGGGGTTGGATTGAAATGTAGCAAGACAAAAGCATAAGAAACAAGTAAAGATGTGAATAAGTCGATGAGAAAAGGACTACACTTGGTTGATTCTTAGCATGCAATGCTACTTCGGTTGGCTCTTTTTATAAATATTTCAGCAATATTCTTGTCTTGATCATATATATGTGTTGAGCCAACCGGCATCAACACAACTTAGAAGTTAATGTTCCGTAAACCTACAAGAACAAGTCACAAGTTAGCTTTCAAACAAAGACAAAGAGATATAAAGACAAGAATAAAACCATTAGACTTTTCTTTATATATATTCCTTTTCCTTTAAGTAATCACAACCAACTTTTACGTAAAGGTTTTATACTAGATTAAAGACCCGAACCCGGAATCAATTAATCCTAGTCCTTTGCATGCAATTAGACACCAAGGTGATCAAGCTAATGGTAAGAAACATGCAATTGACAGTTAAAGCACAAGGAATACAAAACATATAACTGCATAATACTTATATTAACAAAGAATTACAGCCAAAGCAGTAATGCAGCTTCAAAACCAACTCAAAGTAGCAAGGAGATTAAAAACACATTACACAAGGGTAGTATGGAAAAAGAGAGAATAATAGGAAATTGGTGGATGATTCTAGCAATCAATCATGGACCTATTTATACTAGAATTGGCACTAAATGGGAGTAAATGGTCGGCCTAAACAACCACCTTTAATGCCATAAATGTGGTGCAAACAGCCGGAGTAAAGTCTTTGACGCGAAACATCGGGGGCGGGCTTCAGGGCCGTAGGGACGGGTTAGGCTAAAACACTTGGTGTAGTTCATGGGCGCATGGGTGGCCTGGCAATTTCGCAGGGGCGGATCATTAATGTTCTTCAAACGTCTAACTCTTCATCTTTCTATCGCTTCTGATGTCGAGCCGCAGAGGCGGCCCAATGTCACCGCAGGGGCGATGACACTGGCTCTTTGGCTTCACAGCTCCACAGGTTGGTCCGCAGGCAGAGGCGCAGGGGCACCCTCTTCGCTTCTTGTAAGTAAGTCACCGCAAGGGCGTCCAGGGGTGGCACAGGGGCGTTGACAGTCTTTGTTCCGAGTGCTGGCGAAGGCGTAGGCTGCGTTCCGGAGTGCAGTGTCACCCGCTGGGGCGGGGGCGGTGTGGCACCAGAAGCTTTTCTTCGTGAATGATCTTCAACTCCCAAGTGATTCTAACTTTTTTTTTTTGCTTCTTTTAGACTTGTACTTCTGGATTAAAAAGTTAGTAGCACAAACCGACTCTAATACAATGAAAAGACTCTAAAAAATAACCTAAATGATAGTGATTCCATCACCTATCAACCTGCTTGGGCTAGTCATAGAGAACCTCCTAGCTCTCGCAAGAGCTAGTTAGTGTTGTCGCCCTTGTTATCATACACTTGGGCATAATATCAATATATAAAGGTCGTCTTAGTTTCCGGTTTCGTTATTATAATACATAACTAAAACAAAAACAACCAATCACATATCGATGCTAATACAAGGAAGCGAGCTAAGTATGGCCGGAGAATGACCTCATCCCAAAGCCAATCCAACCAATACCACTCTCAACTTCCCATAGGAAGGTACTTAACGCCTGATCACAAGAAGGCACAAAGTCAATATCATTGTCATAATCTAGAAGTCCTTAGACTTCTAGACCCGATGATCTCGCAAGATCATAAACCAAAACACAACTCTAGGATACAACATCCCTAGTCCCGACGATCTCGGTGATAGCAACACTATGCTAGGATATTCACATCCTAGTTCACAATTTCAACAACCATATACTCACAACCTCAATCCTCAAAAGCCTCACAAGGACAACCCTACACTCACAACAACCGACTCAAGATCCAACACACAACATGTCTAAGAACATCAACAACCTCAAACACTCACCTAAGGTACGAAGCCACTACTTGGAATTCCACAAGGTTATGTTAGATCCAAACCTAGCATGATTCTATCATATATACTCTCTAGGATAAGCGATGAGCACATACTCAAGGGAGGGTTCACTAGGGCAAAGACACAGGCGCTGAACGAGGAAACACAGCCGTAGAGAGGAGCAGAAGGCCGCCTTGGCTTCCTGGATGAGTCGGTCGCCACCCCTGCGGCACTGGGGAGCCGCCCCTTTGGCCTTGTGGTCTCCCATGTGGCCCAGTGGCCTCGACTTGCGGCAATGGTTGGCCTCCCCTGGGCTCAGTGCAGTGGCCGCCCTCGAGGCGCTGTCCAGCCATGGGTGCGATCGCTCTTGCTCCAGAAAGGCGATTCCAAGCTCTTCTTCGACTGATTCTTTAAAGTGTGGAGGTCCCCTAGCTTGCTTGCTTGCTCCAGAGCATCTCTACATGGATCCACACACCAGAATCAACGTAGCCCACGATTTAGGCTAGATACAAACATATGCAACACAAAAGAGGAAGAAATCTAAGATTCCATGGCTTCCAAGGAAGAAGCTACCAAGAGCTTCCAAGCCAAAAGAGAGAGAATGAGAATTGAAGTTGCGTGAAATGAAAGGGGCGGAGATAGAGAGAGGTTGCACTAGGTGGAAAGAATCAAAGTTCATGATAACAAGGGGTCACCAAGAGGAGAAATGAGGGGTCGGTTTCCCCAAAACGAAGGGTCATCCCACACTAACGAAGTGTCGGAAGGTGGCGGAATAAAATCCCGCTCACTCGGATATCGTGCCTGCAGAATTACTAAGCCGCACCTGCGGGAAGACCGCTAAACCACCCACTAACCGGAGTAAAAATTTCAGGCGTTAAATCAAATCCCCCTAAAAACAAGTTTTGTCCCAAAACTTGCTAAACGCCAAACTCTCTCTCATAACTACCTCGATAGCGACTCAGAAAACATAAACATGCCAACTAACGGCCCACTAATCCAAAGCCTACTCATATAATTACGTCAAGGCCTCGCAAGGCATATACACATACTCACGTGATACGCATATCTCACACCACATCAAGATCTAACCAATCATACAACACATTCCCGTACTAGGCACATAATACACATAATCTCGCGCATGCACATATAATTTAACCCATCAGCCATATCAATGCAACTAGCTCATCATAATAACTCAACAACAAATACTATCCCTCGTCTTCCCGATAGCCTTGTTGGTTCCACCTCTGCCACTAGATCATCACGACTAATCTCATAACTCGAGTAGTGTGTGTACTCCCATGACTAGTACACATGAAACATGGGTGAACACCCTCCACTCTTGGTGGCAACGCCAATCTGTAATTCACCTCCTACATGTTCTTATCTCTAAAAAATGTCCTTCATATTCCGCCCAACTCCCTTCTAATGTCCAACACATAAGACGCCTCGCATCCGTGATATCCTTAACTAGAAATATCCCATAAACCCAATAGGTCCGTACCTCTTAACTATATACGCCATCTGGCGACTCAGCTCGATTAACACTTTCTTTTGGATAACCGCAACTAAACCAAGGTCGTCTCTTATCTACTCAAGGCTATCCCCCACATGTACAACTATAATTGCAACACAACGGTGTACAACACTTCCGCCCACCTGATGCATCATAAATGGGCCATCACAAACGACACATGCCAACGAATATAATATGTGAACTCAATCACGGAAAGTGTTCGGATCACACTTGTTCTCATTCTAGCACAAAGGCTCCCAACACATCCTTTAAGGCCTGAAAGCCCTCTCTAATTGACAATACATCTAAAGATACAAAACTGACACGAAATGCAACTGGTTTTCTAAGTGGCACATTCTGCCACCCAAAAAATCTCAAGACGAATTCCCATCACGATCAAAGATAGTCGTACTTGGTATCCCATGAAATTTCACTATCAACTTAGTGATTTCCTCCACTAGCCGTCTCATCGGTCACGCTTCCTAATAAGGGGTAAAACACTTTGTCTCAATTTGTCGGTCTACAATGACTAATCACATCACAGTTGTTACGTGATCTAAAATCGGTAATAACCCTTATGGAGGTATCCTCTCACCCCCACTGCACAACTAGCGGTGGTTGAGGCCCTTCTCTCTTCTCGTGGTGCTCAAGCTTGACCTGATGACATGTCGTATACTAGCTATGCACTTAGCCATGTCGGCCTTAAGCCCGCCTCACTAATGTGAAAATCATCAATCCAGATAACTCTTACAAGCACCATGGTGCATTAGTAAGGGTAGTGTGAGCCTTTCAAAGGCTCAATCTCAACTCTTCGTTCTGAATACACATACACGCTCTTGGCGTCTCAATATAAAGGTAACTATGGTGTTTCTCCTCGGGACCTTCTATCCCGGATCTTCCTCAAAACCATACAAATCTTGCACTTATGTCGGGTCTCTTCAAAGATCATCTAAGTTAATAAACTCAAGCAGAACCGCCAGTTAAGTTGTTGCTTTCCCTTGAAGCGTCCACTTACTAAGGGTGTTGGTGATCACATTCACCTACCCTAGACGATACCAAAATCATAAGACCGAAGTCCTTAACGAACTCTAACCATCACCTCCGATGGATATTCAGCTCTCACGGAGCGAATATGTATACATAGGATACTCTTATCGTCCGTACAAGACTAGCATGTCGCTCTATACAAAATGCCAACATCATCTTAAGCGCGTGTATTAAAGCGTCTAACTCTTAACCCTTCATCGGTCATTCTTCTTATATTCCCACAATTGGCTAACACACATGCAAAACCTCTTTCGCTACTTCATACATATCCCAAGCCCCGCTTAGATGTATGAATAATGTCACACAGTCCCCATAACTTAAGGTATGTGCCAAAGAAAATGGAATGGAGGTCACTCACCTCTTCTGCTCATATTAACGTCCACCGACACGTCTCGGACCCCATGATCGAATCTACTTCCTCAGAAAGGAAGAAAGTATCAAAATCATCCTGCAACACGGCGGTTATAGTCCACCAACCTATAAGCTGCATACCTCCTTCACATACCTTCGAGGTATTACCAAAACTATCACCTCGTTCTCATTGGGTCAACTTGATAACTCTCGATATCGCTACGTCTCCTAGGAAGTCACCTCGGACGTCCCAACCCGCTTAGATAACTCTGCTTCTCCTGCATAACTAGTATTACTGTCGTCCCATGTTACACTTGTTCCTCACAATTCTGAGAGTAAAATAAACCGTTATCAACAAATGAGAACTCAAAGGCCCATTCGTACATCTCGCACATCAATAGCTATCATTAAACATTAGGTTACGGTCCACCTCATACAACAACGCTTACTAGTCTACAACACTAGCATAAGCTCAGGCTCCACATTGGAACCACTCGAAACCACAATTCGAACGTCACTACCGCAATCCGATTTAGAAGCCCGATGAATGCACATCCATATAAATTCCAACTCATCAATTGTACTCGCGAGTCAAAAAGGCTTCACTACAACTTGTAGTGACCATACCGGCTCAAAACGCCGTCTTAATTAGGTCCTTTATTTCCTCTACCCAACTCTAGTGACAACTTAACTTCAAGTCGATCTTCGAATACATTGTAACCACATGCAACTGTTCTAGCGAGTCGCCAACTATGGGGCAAAGATACTTATCCTTATTCGTAGCCTTATTCATTTCTCGATAATCAAAGAACAACTTTTCCGACTCGTACCTTTCCTCAAAAACTGTATTAGCATGCCGTGTGGGAAAAACCAGAAGAAATTCCCCATTCAAAACCACTGAAGCTTCTAACTCATAAATTTTCAAGTATCACCACCTTAAGCTTAAAACTTACAACGTTACTATAACCTCAGTCCCCTGGTTCGCACTATTGCCACCATGGTTCCTTCGGATGAGTCTAGAAACTTTGACGCATCTCTTGTTTGCGACCACTTTCCATCCTTTTCATAAGAACGGAATACCATGCATCCTGTGTACATATTTTCCCATTTGCGTAAAGCTCCAAGGGAAGCCTCACCTTCCTTTTGATCTATAAGAGACCTTTATCATGCTCAAACCTTAAAGGTTTCAATCCGCACCGTTCCTCTATATGCCAATCCCAAGACCTAATAAGGTCGCAAAAAGGGTCGTTACAAACTCCTCCTCGAAGGTCTTGTTATAACTACTTGCTTGAACTTTTTCAACATTAATTGATTTAAGAGAAATGCGCTTCCTTGGATGTCCCTCCTTACTATTGACATTGATCCACCGCGAAAGCACCAAGCTCTTGTTACCGATCATCTATGTTCCCATAGTCCTGTTTACTCTTCCCATCTACACTCATCCCTAAACAAACCGCATATGTGCGTTCTTGGTTGTCACCGGTTAGTTTATAGTTGACCTTCTCCAAGGTCAACAACTTATTATTCTACTACACTTTCCATGTTACCATACTCATAATTGCTACTCTCCTCGGGGTACTTTACCGTTAACTCTGTTAGTTCATTCTTCATTCCATGCTTCCTTCTTCTTTCATAAGATAACTCTACCCTTCTCGGCCTTGTTGTGCCGTATAACTCACTTTCATAGGCTTAACCGTTCTTCCATGATGTCTTTCGAGTGCAGCTTCTCAAATTCACAGCCTTAGATAGTGTTTGTTCACGTTTCTCTTGATGGGTATCTTAAGTCTTTCCATAAATAACAGCTTCTTGTTACGTCACTCATCTCCTCGGGATCACATCTACTCACAGTTCTTTCCTCTTGGCCTTTCTTACCCTTATCATCATAACGGAAACCGGTCACATCTTCTTTGGAAAATCTACCATTTGATACCCCACTACTTCATTATTCTCATAACTCTCGTAATTCTGAATGGGTCAATTGTTACGCTAGGAATTGTACGACACAAATCCAAGGCAAGAGTGCCAAGAACTCGTTCGCCCAAAACCTACACACACAAAGTCTTAAATTTATAACTCGAACTAATCTCCTAAACTACCTAGCAAAAACCCCAGTGTACAGATCGTTATGTAGGAAGGAAAGTATTCCGAGGTCGAACACAAGGGCTGAGGTGAAATCAAGTCATTCAATGATCATGTATAGTGCAAATCTAAACTAAGATGAGACGAGGAATAAAGAAAGTGCAAAACACAATATTTTTGGTTGGTTTTGGGTGATCAAACAAGGATCACAAATATAGCAACACAAATAAGCAAACAAACACACACACAAAAAGCTAGGAGATAAGAGGTATGATATGCGGACTCCAGATATTCAGAATTCCAATTATGACAATGGACTCATGCTTCTAAAAATCAAACGAAAGTTGTGGTTGTTCGGAGTTGGGTGTTTCTCTAATGGGAGAAATTACCGGGTAAGTCTCAGGCTCCACTAGTCTAGCATTAAGGTCCTATTACCGGCTAAGTCTCAAGGAACCTAAGGACGGGAATTACACACAAACCGGCCACTACCTAAAGGTCAAACCCCTCCTTACCGGGTAAGTCTTGGAAAAGGTAAGTCTTAGGCAACGATCCAAGCACACTCAATCCAATAGCGTCTTTTTAGGCTCACTACTACCTAGAGTTCACCATCTTATGTATCTAAGAGAGGAAATTACAGGGTAAGTCTCATCCCTCAAAAAGGTTGCTAGCATTACGTCACCCTAAGCTAGATTAGGCTCAACAAACACTAGGATTTGAACACATCTATATCCTAACATCCAAATTCATCAATACAAGCACAACAGAGAAAACCACGGCCAAAACCACGGTCTAGATTTTGGATGAACAGGCCGTGGTTTTGGGTCTGAGTTAGGGTTTCGAACACGAATCCATCCTTAGCTAACATGGATGTCCATACAATCATAGTCCAAGCATAAACATCATTCCTTCACCCTAGAATCACCACAATTCAGCCAACAACATACAAATCTAGATCAAACTTCATAAATAGAGCATGCTTGCAAGTCATAACTAGAAAATGAAGAATGAACCAAAGAAAAGACATTATAAAGCTAGAATAGAAGTTACTAAATCTTACAAAGGTTCCAAGATGCAGCTCCAAGGTATCAACCAAGGAAACCTCACTCAAAACAACTCAAATCTTACTTTAAAACTAAAATCTACACTAATCTCTCCCAAGAACACCGGCAAGGGTGCTTGGAAGAGAAGCTCCAATGGAGGAGTGTTGGGGAAGATGCTAGAGGAGAAGGGTCCAAAAAGGAGAGAAGATCCTCAAATCAGCCTGCAGGACCACTTAAATACTCCACCAAAAAGAAAGGGTCGGGCAAAGAGATCGTGGGACACGTGTCAAAGTGGTCCAGAAGAAACCATGGCCAAAACCACGGTCGAGATTTTGGCCTCTGGACCGTGGTTTTCTCTGTGCAGCCCTCTTTGGATCACAAGTCATGAGTGGTGCAAGGCAGGAACGAACAAGGTCTTTTGTGTTCTCCTTTGCTCCTAACCTGCTCCTTAATGAGTCCGGAAGTGTGCCATCACGAGGAATGATCCTCGAATGTATCGATTAACCTCCAAAAGCTCCATAAAATACCTACAAAACCGACAAAAGTTCGTGTAGACGTCTATTTCGACAATAAGCATGAATTAAGCTTAAACGTCACGAACTAATGCTGAAACATGCATGAATGCAAAGGAAAACTATCTAAAAGAGTGCCTAAACTAGTGTCATAAATCATGTCATCCAAATACCCCATACTTGGCACTTGCTCATCTCCGATCAAGGTGCAACTATAGGCTACGAGATGACATGATTTATGAATGCGTAAAAACATAAAATCTTTTTGGAATTGTGCTTCTAAAGATGGATCACCTTCATAGTCATGTTTCATGGCAATGGACAAGCAATCATGTATTAAATTAATGAAGGCACGGAAAGACAATCATACTTAACTCCAAAGCATGCATGAAAGGTAAAAATGATGAAGTCAAGATGATCATGAGAATATCCAATCTAGATCACTAAGTCATACACATAAGCAAATAGATCTTAAGGACTTAGGAAAGAAGAGGCCAAGAAACGTGATGATAAGGTTGGAATTTTCTAAGGTTATGTGGTGTGAATCCGGGAAAGGAACTAAACAACCACAACTTCACATTTATACTTCATCCACCAAAGTGTATTTTTCTCCTTCTTTTCTTTTTTATTTATTTTCTTTCACTTAATTTTGAGACAATGGCATTGGTGTACAAAAGCTGAAACCTTGGTGATTAGCGGACCTCGGGATTTTTCCGGGGTGCCTCACACCGCGCACACATACCAAGGCTCGTTAGGACATTTGTTTATCCGACTTTGGCAAGGAACAAATACCCGATTATGTGAATAGTGCCAAGTTACTCGTCATCAAAACCAAAGTCCTCAAACCTATATATTTTTCTACACTTTTCCCAACACATTTTCAACAACTTCATTCACAAAATTCACACACCAACTACACCACCCAATACTTGCTTTTCACACCCTCAACACACTAGCATGCTCCTATTCCCGGTTGGGTCAAAAGAGGTCAAATTTTTAATCAAGTGAAGTGCTCAAACAACATGATCAAGATGAGAAGAAGAGAGATGAATTGCCTTAATCATTCCTAGATGATGTGTAAGAACTACCATGTAATTTCGACTATCAATCATCAATCCAATCAAGGCAAACATCATAATCACAATTGATACATAGGATTCAAGAGAAGTACTTTAAGTCCACATATGCATAAATCCATTCAACACACAAGGCCATCAATAGCCAATTCACAAAACAATCTCATCATAAGGGTCATATCCAAACTAGGAAGCACAAAATTGTTTAAAATTTTCGATTTTTTTGGAATATTTTAAATAAATATGTACCTAAGAGAGGAAATTACCGGGTAAGTCTCATCCCTCAAAAAAGGTTGCTAGCATTAGGTCACCCTAAGCTAGATTAGGCTCAACAAACACTAGGATTTGAACACATCTATATCCTAACATCCAAATTCATCAATACAAGCACAATAGAGAAAACCACGGCTAAAACCACGGTCTAGATTTTGGATGAAGAGGCCGTGATTTTAGGTCCGAGTTAGGGTTTCGAACACGAATCCATCCTTAGCTAACATGGAAGTCCATACAATCATAATCCCAAACATAAACATCATTCCTTCACCCTAGAATCACCACTATTCAGTCAACAACATACAAATCGAGATCAAACTTTATAAACAGAGCATGCTTGCAAGTCATAGCTAGAAAATGAAGAATGAACCAAAGAAAAGACATTATAAAGCTATAATAGAAGTTACCATATCTTACAAAGGTTCCAAGATGCAGCTCCAAGGTATCAACAAAGGAAACCTCACTCAAAACCACTCAAATCTCACTTTAAAACTAAAATCTACACTAATCTCTCCCAAGAATACCCGCAAGGGTGCTTGGAAGAGAAGCTCCAATGGAGGAGTATTGGGGAAGATGCTAGAGGAGAAGGGTTCAAAAAGGAGAGAAGATCCTCAAATCAGCCTGCAGGGCCACTTAAATACTCCACCAAAAAGAAAGGGTCGGGCAAAGAGATCGTGGGACACGTGTCAAAGTGGTCCAGAAGAAACCACAGCCAAAACCACGGTCAAGATTTTGGCCTCTGGATCGTGGTTTTCTCTGTGCAGCCCTCTTTGGATCACCAAGTCATGAGTGGTGCAAGGCAGGAACGAACAAGGTCTTTTGTGTTCTCCTTTGCTCCTAACCTGCTCCTTAATGAGTCCGGAAGTGTGCCATCATGAGGAATGATCCTCGAATGTATCGATTAACCTCCAAAAGCTCACCAAAATACCTACAAAACCAACAAGAGTTCGTGTAGACGTCTATTTCGACAATATGCATGAATTAAGTGTAAACGTCATAAACTAATGCGGAAACATGCATGAATGGAAAGGAAAACTTTCTAAAAGAGTGCCTAAACTAGTGTCATAAATCATGTCATCATCACCCTCTCATATTCTCACAATGTTGACACTTCAGCTATTGGTACCTCGTAAGCTTAACTTACGGGTATCTTTAAACCTTCGCAAATGGTGTGATGACACTTCTCATCTTGACTTTAAGCTTAGGAGTGCCTATTGAAACTATACATCTTAATGGAATACCACCTTTAACCATACTAGAATGTACCCGTTTCCTCCTCGATTTGCGTCTTTAGTTGTCCACACGTCCTCTTGAAGAGCCTCAAATCGTTATCTCTGGACGGTTCATTGTCGCCAAATCGTGGTTTCTTTTTAACCGCTTCCACACCTTGATGTTACTCCCTTTACTTGTATTGCTTCCATCTCGATTTCTCTTAAGTTGTCTTGAGTTTTCCTTCTACTTGTACGTCCTTGCGGTTATGTCCTCATTAGCCTTCCGATGATTGGATTATGATAGGTGATATAATCACTATCATTTAGGATAGTTTTTAGAGTCTTTTTATTGCATTTGTGTCGGTTATGCTACTAACTCCTTGGTCCAGAAGAAGAAGACTAAAATAAGCTAAGGAAGGAGTTATCAGCACTTAGGAGTGAAGATCGTTCACGAAGCAAAGCTTTTGTTACCTCACCGCCCCAGCGGAGCCTTGTCACCGCCCCTGCGGGTGACGCCTTACACCAGAGCGCCCCCTGTGCCTTCGCCAACGCCGGACATGAAGTGTGTCACCGCCCCTGCGCACTCCTTGGCGCCCCTACGGTGACTTGCCTTGAAGAAACAAAGACCAACTCCCCTGCGCCTTCCACTACGCCCCTGCCTGCGCCTCAACCTGGAAGATGGAAGACGAAGAGGCTGTGTCACCGCCCCTGCGTTGAAATAGGGACGCCCCGGCGGCTTGGCATCAGAAACGTCAGGAAGTCGATGGGTCAGACGTTTTAAGAGCATTGAAGATCCGCCCCAACAGAATTGCCTAGCCGCCCCTGCGGCCATGAAGAAGATCAAACGTTTTTGCCTTAACCGCCCCTGCGGAACTGAAGGCCGCCCTTGCGGTTTAACGTCAAAAGTTTTACTCCGCCTGTTTACAACACCTTTATGACATTAAAGGTTGCTGTTTTAGGCCAACCATTTACTCCCATTTAGTTTTTTTTGTAGTATAAATAGTCCTTGGTTGATTGCTAGCATCATCCATCTTTTTATCCAATAAATTATCCACTTAGACTATCTTGCTACCTTTGTAATGAGTTGCTAACTCCCTTGCTACATTGGGTTGGTTTGAAGCTGCGTTGTTACTTTGGTTGGAAGTTCTTTTTAATATAAGTTTTCATTCAGTAATGCTTTGTGTTTCCTTGATCTCCATTGTCTAATTGCATGTTTACTATTGCTTGAGATTGATCACCTTAGGTTCTAAAGTGCATGCGAATAACTAGGATTAATAGGTTCCGGGTTCGGGTCTTTAATCTAGTAGCAACTTTGAGTAATAACGGGTTGTAATTACTTAAAGAAAAGGAACACAAATATAAAGATAAGTTTAACGGTTTTAATCTTCTCTTTATATCCCTTAGTCTTTGTTTGAAAGATAACTTGTTATTTGTTCTTGTAGGTTTACGGAACACTAACCAGTTAAGTTGTGTTGATGCCGGTCGGTTCAACACATATATATGATCGAGACGGGAGATTACTTGAAAACTTGTAAAAAGGAACTCACCAAAGTAGCAATTGCATGCTTAGAATCAACCTAGTGTAGATTCACCCATCATTTGTCTTACTTGTCGCATTAATCGTTTTCAAAAGTTTTTGTGTGCATCAACTCAACCAACCCCCCCCCCCTTTTACTTGTTACTATAATCGATAATTGTATCTAAAACACCTTAACTCTCTTGGGTTCGCCCCTTACTTAACCACTATACTTGTCTTTAGTGCTAAGTCGGGATTTACTTTTGATTGGGTATAGACGACCATAGAAATACCTCTAGTCAAATTTTGGTGCCGTTTCCGGGGAGTTCTAGTGTTTTATTGTTATTATTGATTATTAGTTTGAACCATTTTTATGGTTCAAACCCGTGCTACTAACTCCGGCTTTGCTTCTTTTGATCCAGAAATTGAGAGGACGCACATCCGGCAACGAAGACAACAACAACTTCAACAAGAGATGGCTGACCGTACACTTCGTCAACTCACGCAACCCACCTTGGCTGAAAACCCCCTTGCGGTCACTATATCGGCATTAGGAGAAGGAGTCAATTTCGAGCTCAAGCCGGGCCTCATTCACTTGCTTCCATCCTTCCATGGGCTAAGTGGTGAAGACCCCATCAAACACCTTGGGAAGTTCCATACCGTGTGTATGAGCATGAAGCCGGCCAACATTACCGAAGAACAAATCAAGATGAGGGCATTCGGCTTCACACTCAAAGATTCCGCGGATGATTGGTACTACCACCTTCCATCCGAGAGCATCGACTTGGGAAAACCTTCACAAGGCATTTTTGGAGAAATACTTTCCAGCCAAGAAGGCCAATAGCTTGAAGAAAGCTATAAGCAACATCGAGCAAGAGGCGAACGAAACTCTCTACGAGTACTTCGAGAGGTTTGCACGCCTCCGATCCAGCTGTTCTTTTCACGCATATTCAACTCAAGATCTAGTCTTGTACTTGTACAATGGCTTGCTAGACAATGAAAGGAGGATCATCGATGCGGCTTACGGTGGTAATAATCTTAACTCTACTCCTGACCTTGCTTTGGAAAAGATACAGGAACTAGCGGAAGGAACTCGGAATTTTGGAAGGACCCTGTCCAAGAAAGGAGTTCATGCTGTGAGTTCAGGGAAGAGCGAGATTTCCACCGAGCTCGCGGAGTTGAAGGAAATGGTGAAGAGACTAACACTTATGGGAACCCCACAACAGCTCTAACCTTGTGGAGTATGTGTTGACCCATACAATCCAACAAGCATGTGTCCACAAGTCCAGGATGACGATGCTGAGGTGAATGCAATGGGTTATGGACAGCCACAACAGCAAAGGCCCAGGAACGATCCCTATGCACAGAATTTCATGCCAAACTGGCGTGACCAACTGAACTTTCGTTGGAGGAATCAACAAAACCAACAACAGCAGCCCCGTCAAGGTAAGTATCAATCAACTGAAGATATGTTGCAGGTTTTGACTAAACACTTTGCTACTCATGTCCAAACAACAAAATCTAGCATCAAGAACCTTCAAAAACAGGTTGGTCAAATGGCGGAAGTCATTTCAAGGACCGAATCAAAACTTTCCAGAGGATTGCCTTCCCAGACATTTATAAGCCCCAAGGAGAATGTTAGTGCCCTAACATTAAGGAGTGGAAAGAAAATCCAACAAAAACCAACAACAAAATCACAAAGTAAACCTTATGTCGATTTTACCGCATCCACAACCGCCCTTGCGGCTGCAACTGCGCCCAGCACAAAGCAGGTGACGCCCCTGCGGCTGGATGTCCCCGCCCCTATGGTGACAACCCCTGAGCCGCCCCTACGCCTACAAGTTGATGCACCTGCGGAAAACACAACAGAAGGTTCTGTTGAGAGGGATACTTACGTCCGGCCTAACTTTCTGCCACTGTACTCTGAGAAACCACCAGCTCCTTTTCCTGAGGCTCTGAAGGAGAGAAGAATCATTGAGGAAAAGGACCTCTTTGAGACTTTCTCCAAATGCAAGGTAAACATTCCCCTCCTTAAGTTGGTGAAAAGTATCCTAAGTATGCTCGTTTTTTGAAGGAACTTTGCACTATCAAGAGGAATCAGAAGCTGAAAGGGAAACAAAAAGTGCAAGTAAGTGAGCATGTGTCGGCAGTTTTCCAACGGAGAATGCCCAAGAAGTGCAGCGATCCGGGCATGGTAAGCATTCCTTGTGTTATAGGGGAAACCCGCTTTGACAAAGCAATGCTTGATCTTTGTGCTTCTATCAATGTTTTACCATATTCGATTTACAAATCACTTGCCCTTGGGCCATTAATGGAAACTAGGCTTGTAGTACAACTTGCTGATAGATCTAATGTGTACCCGAAAGGGATAATTGAAGATGTGTTAGTAATGGTAGACAACCTAATATTTCCTGCTGGTTTTTTTGTAATGGATATGAAAAATGATTCACATGCTGCACCCATTCTGTTAGGTAGGCCATTTCTGAAAACTGTTAGGACTAAAATTGATTATGTTAGTGGCAAATTAACCATGGAGTTCGATGGAGAAGTAGTGGAATTTGACATCTATGATGCAATAAGATTTCCTAGTGATGATCATTCTTTATGTGCTATTGACATTGTTGAACCTTTTGTGCAAGATATTTTTGATAACTCTGATGTTGATGAATTGAAAAATGTGATTGAGCATGACATTGATGGTTTCAAATCGGATTATGTATTAATATCCAGAATGAAAGAGGTCCTAACCCCATTAGATGGGCATAAAAGGCTACCTATCTCCAATTTGGTCATTGGGCCCACTTTACTAACCCCAAGCGAGAAGCTTGTTCCGTCTATAGTGCAGGCACTTGAAATAGAATTGAAGGACCTTCCGTCACACCTCAAGTACGTTTTCCTTGGAAAACACAATACCTTGCCGGTGATCATCTCCAACAAGTTGACTACCGGTCAAGAAGACAGGTTGGTGAAGGTACTAAAAGAGCACAAGACGGCTCTTGGATGGACCATTGCGTACATCAAAGGGATAAGCCCTTCAACTTTCATGCATAGGATTTTACTTGAGGATGAAGCCAAACCCTCTAGGCAACCTCAAAGGAGGTTGAATCCGCCGATGATGGATGTGGTCAAAAAGGAAGTGTTGAAGCTCCTCCAAGAGGATATGATCTTTCCTATCTCGGATAGCACTTGGGTTAGCCCAACCCAAGTAGTTCCAAAGAAGGGAGGCATTACCATGGTGGAAAATCAACATGGGGAGATGGTCCCGAGCAAAACACAAACCGGATGGAGAGTTTGCATTGACTACCGCAAGCTCAATAAGGTAACACGAAAAGACCATTTCCCATTACCTTTTATTGATCAAATCTTGGAACGTCTTGCAGGTCATCAGTACTACTATTTTCTCGATGGATATTCGGGCTATTTCCAAATAGCCATCGTACCAGAAGATCAAGAAAAGACGACATTCACTTGCCCGTTTGGCACTTTTGCATACGGTAGAATGCCATTTGGACTTTGCAACGCACCCGGCACCTTCCAACGGTAAATGATAAGTATTTTCTCCGAATACATAGAAAATTTCATTGAAGTCTCTATGGATGATTTTACCGTCCATGGAGATAGTTTTGACGCATATTTAAGACATTTGAAACTTGTTCTTGAAAAATGTGTTGAGACCAATTTGGTTCTTAATTCGGAAGAATGTCATTTCATGGTCGAACAAGGAATTGTGATAGGAATTGTAATATCCTCAAAAGGGATAGAAATAGATAGGGCAAAGGTTGATGTAATTCAAAATTTACCTTATCATACTAATGTTCAGGAAATCCGATCTTTTCTTGGTCATGCAGGTTTCTATCGACGTTTCATCAAAGATTTTTCAAAGATCTCGTCACCCCTATGTGAATTGCTCAAGAAAGACGTCACCTTCATAGTGGATGAGGATTGCAAGAAAGCTTTTGACACTTTGAAGGCATGTGTTACCACCGCACCAATCATCCGTTCCCCGAATTGGGAGAAACCTTTTGAAATCATGTGTCACGCCAGTGACTACGCCGTTGGAGTTGTCTTTGGACAAAAAGACGGACGGGCCTCCCATGTGATCCATTATGCGTCTATGACACTCAATGGAGCGCAAAGGAATTACTCTACCACCGAGAATGAAATGTTGGCGGTGGTTTTTGCCCTTGAGAAATTTAGGCACTACCTACTTGGGGTAAAGGCAATTATCTTCACTAACCATGCAGCTCTTAGGTACCTCATGGAGAAGAAGGAGGCAAAGCCACGTTTGATCGGATGGGTGCTCCTTCTAAGTGAGTTTAACCTAGAGATAAGGGATAAGAAGGGGGCTGAGAACTTGGTGGCCGATCATTTGAGCAGACTAGAGCAAGAGGAGGAAGATCCAGGAAAAGGAAGAGACATAGCTGGAAGTTTTCCAAACGATACATTTTACACAACTCTCTGTTGTGTAGCCGCCCCTGCGCCTCACATCAGCCGCCCCTGCGCCTCAGTCTAGGCTCCCCTGCGGAATTGTCGACAGAGGTTTGTCTTAAGCTCCAATCTTTTAAGCCTTGGTTTGCTGACATTGTGAACTTCATTGTCAGGAAGGAGTATCCTCCAGACTTCACCAAGGCACAACGAGAGAAGGTAAAGGTTGAAGCTCCACACTACGTTTGGGACGATCCTTACCTTTGGAAGCATTGTAGTGACCAAGTGATCCGATGTTGTATTCCGGACAATGAGGTACAATCCGTCCTAACTTTCTATCATTCTCAAGCATGTGGAGGGCACTTTTAGGGAAACAAAACTGCAAGAAAAGTTTTGGATGCCGGTTTCTTTTGGCCACACATTTTTCGAGACGCTTTTGTGTTTTGCAAAGTGTGTGATAAATGCCAAAGAGTAGGAAATCTTTCAAGGAGAGATGAAATGCCCCAATCCTCTCTTATATTTTGTGAAATATTTGACGTTTGGGGAATTGATTTCATGGGGCCGTTTCCTACTTCATTCGGGAACACATATATTTTGCTTGCGGTGGACTATGTTTCCAAATGGGTGGAAGGAAAGGCCACCAAAATTGATGATTCAAAAGTAGTTGCAACTTTTCTTAAGGAAAATATCTTTGCAAGATTTGGAATTCCAAAAGCCTTAATCAGTGATAGGGGTACCCATTTCTGCAACAAGACGATCACGGCTCTCCTTAAGAAGTACCACATCCACCAAAGAGTATCAATGGCTTATCATCCACAAACAAACGGCCAAGCGGAGGTATCCAACGGGGAAATAAAGACCATCCTTGAAAAGACAGTTTCTCCCGGACGGAAGGATTGGAGTGCAAGGCTAAATGACTCCCTATGGGCATATCGGGCAGCCTACAAAACTCCTATCGGGATGTCTGTTTTAGGCTCGTGTTTGGGAAAGCTTGTCACCTACCGGTTGAGCTAGAGCACAAGGCTTGGTGGGCGGTAAAGAAATGCAACAAGAACATAGAGGAAGTGGGAGAATTCCGAAAGATCCAATTACAAGAGTTGGAGGAATTGAGGCTAGATGCATATGACCATGCCACCACATACAAAGAAAAGACCAAAGCATGGCACGACCGGAACATTCTCTGGAAGGACTTCAAGGTAGGAAATAAGGTACTTCTCTTTCAGTCACGTTAGAAACTCTTTGCAGGTAAGCTGCGTTCGAGATGGACAGGGCCGTTCATAGTAGTTGAAGTATACTCTCCTGGAGTTGTGGATCTCTATGATCCCCAAATGCACAAGGTTTTCAAGGTGAACGGACAAAGGCTAAAGCTTTACCTTGAAGGAGTCAAGAATGATCCGATTGACGAGATGGTGTTGGAGGAAGCACTGTCAAAGAAGTACAGATCTTACGTCGAGCCAACGACGTAAAACAAAGGCTCTTCTCGGGAGGCAACCCAAAGGAATAAGGAGAGGAACCTCTGTCAAGAAACCGCCCCTGTGGCTCTGTGCCCCGCCCTTGCGGTGACACTCATGCCCAATCCCTACGCCCCTGCGGCGGCCATCCTTCAAACGCATCCTCGGCGCCGCCCCGGCGCTGAGCCTGCGTGACCCCTCTCCCTTGTCACCGCCCCCGCGGCGACAATCTCCCGCCCCTGCGGGTTTACCTAGATAAGAAAAAGTGGATCTCGAAAATGCCTACACCTACCACACACCACCCACCAACCTTCTTCACCAAACACACAAAGCCTGAAAACCCTACTCCCTCACACCACACTCACGCTCCTGCGCCCTCTTGCTCACCAACCACCTCATTGACGCCCCTGCGCCGCCTCCGACAACCAGCCACCAAACGCGACGCCCCTGCGCCACCCATTTCCACTACCCCCTTAGTCTCTCATATTCCTACAACCCTCATCCTCACCCACTTCAAACACTCCATTCCTGCTACACCGTCGACGACGACTAAACCACCAAGGAAGTCACCGGAGCGGCCTCAGCAACACCACTTCCATCGCAACCCAGAAATCGCCTCTGCACTTCTCCCGCCCCCGCGCCTGCAAGCATCCGCACTTGCGCCTTACCGCCACTGCCCCTGCTATAGCCTCCCCTGCGGAAATCACACCAGAAAGGTCGATTTCTTTTCCCTGTTTCGACATTTACTAATCTTTTGCTTCAATCATCTTCAAGAATGGAAGCACCAAGGAAATACTAGTTGGCCGAAGCAGAGAAAGAGCGTTACAGGATTGTGCATGATCGAGTTGTGTATGCAACTCTAATTGTGCATATTCCTACTATGGAGAAACTAGGCATGCTGGAGAGCATGCAATCTTTTTTGGCGAATGCTGGGCTCAAAGACGTCCTACAAAGGAGTGCTCCAACATATCCCGAGCTCAGCAAATAGTTCATCTCCACTTTCACAATGGAGAAGGAAGATCATGTGTGTATCGGCCTCACCTTCATGTTCAACAAGGTGAAATACACACTTGATTACAACAAAATACAAGAGGCCTTTGGGTTAACTCTCAACCCCTGTGCAAACTGGTGGGATCTAGTCCCGACCCCGGACCTGTGTGAGTTTTGGCAGGCAGCTACCTAGTTAGAATTCCATGTGAGGGTGAGTATTCCAACAAACTCACTCACCCCAGATTGAGGCTCATCTCTAAGATCCTCATGAGTGTCTTTTGTGGACACAAAGAGGAAACAAGGTCGCCCTCAAGGACCTCCCACTTCTCTACCCTTGCCTTCCACAGAGCGAGAAGGTGATGGATTTGTTCGCCACTTAGCGTGCGTGCAAATAAGTCTTAATTTATAAAACTAGAAATCAAGCAAGCGAACCCGTAGTGTACGGATCGATATAGTTAAGCAAGAATTCCAGAGTATCGAACACAGGGATTTGGGGGGTTAAATCCAATTAAGAATTGTCAAGCGAGTAAATGTATAAGCTTTTGTAAATTATTGGGAAAACAACAATCCTAAAGGTCCAGGAATCCAGCTGTGGCAATCAATTCAAGATATACTAAAGATATAAGGACAGAGTTGAGGTATGCAAAGGTATACGAATGTAAGGCAATGTACGGTGAAGTTCCAAGACCTTATATAATTCACCTAAGGGCACTCTCTATAAAGGTTGTTGAGGCTTCAGTATAGAAAGGTTCTAAAGGTAAATGTTAATGTCAAATACCCAAACTTGTAATCCAAAGATCAAGACTGACTAAATCGATTAAGGTTATGACACTCGGAATCGAGGTAGAGGTTGTTGAGGCTTCACTACCACCTAGAAAAGGCAAGCCAAGACTAAGTTAAAGCAAATCTTTAACTTTGGACTAAAGTAAAAGCAAGGTTCGTAACTGACACAAAATTACGGGTAGTTCTTGAGTTCCACGGCCGTGGAAGCTCAAAAACAGACCGTGGATTAGATTCGTCGGCGATTCTCTCTAACTCTCAGGGTCCAATCTCTTTACGATCGATCTATCATCATCTAAGCCACAACTATCAACCCTTCACCTTAGAATTGCTAAAGGGTTTTAGCCAACAACAGTCATTATGATATCAAATTCAAGATTTAAAAGAATGAAAGATGAAAACCTTCGAAAACCTTGAATAAATCTCAAATCAATCTCAAAACCACAAACAAAGAACAATGATTTAAGTAGATTCAGAATAACACAAACAATCACAATCCTTGATAAGAACGAAGAACGGGATGTCAATCCGTCTTCTAATCAAACCTAAGGACAAAGATGCAATCTCCGTACGAACAATCTTCCAAATCTTCACTCTTTCCGTAAGCTTTTCCGTCAATTCGGAAATCTCAATAGGGTTAAGCGCAGTCTCTCAACGGAGGTCTAAGCGAAGGTGACGGAATCTCTCTCTTCCCATCCTTTTATAGGGCAAGATAAAATATGAGCCCAGCCCAATGTGTAAAAGATCATGGCTTCAAATTGTACGTTAAAAGATCGTCAGAATCACGGTTTCCTAAGATTCCACGCCCGTGGTTTAGAGCGTGGTTTAGAGCGTGGAAATTCATCACGGTTTGTCACAACTTTCCACGACCGTGTAACTTGCTGGAATGTTCCACGCTTGTCTTGCCAAGGTTCCACGGCCGTGGTTTAGAACGTGGATCTTAGGACGGCCGTATTTTAGAACGTGGAACACATGTAGATCGTAATTCTCCTTTGTCTCGTGTTATTCTTCATCTTAGCATCCTCCTTAGCTCCTAGTGATGTCCTCAATCCTTGGACATGCTCAATTCATCTCCATTCTCATTCAATCCGTTCGGTTTTAGCTCTTAATTGCCTACAATCAACACAAAGCTTATGTAGACCTCTATATCGACAAAATAGATAAACTAACTCACAAATACTTCAATGCTTTATCAATGAATACCAATATGGATGAAATACACTTAGAAAACGTGCCTAAAATATCACAATATTTCATGCTAACAGGATTGGCCGTCCCTTTTCCTTGCCTCTTTGAAGCGGATTAGGAGGGACGAGCCGAGGGATATTGTCGGCGGTGGGGTGATCGCCTCACAGGTGATGGACCTGTCCGAGATAGATGACGGGCTGGAGGCTCCTCTTTACACCGAGGAGATGCTCAGGAGGTGAATAGCTAGGATTTCCGAATTCTAATTAATGTTGATTAACTTAATCATTGATAGTAATTGACTTATAACTCGCGAAGATTTTGCAAGTGATGAGTATGAGTCCCACCGTTATGTTCTTGGCGTAATTTTGGACGTTTGGGGAAGTTTGTACTTTTTTCCCCGGGTAAATATATTCATCCTCCGGTGTTATTTGGAGCATTTGGGAGCTCCAATTAATAAAAGTGCATTTGAGAGAAATGATGAGGACATCGGATATATCCTAGATATGAAATAACATGGAGAGGCAAAACGGCCAAAAGAGTCGTTATTTCGTTTCTTAACGGCTAAGAAAGACGGCTTAGGAATACACGTTTTCCGAGACAGTTGTGGAATAATTATCCCTACAATATTCCAGATATATTATTCCAATTTCGAGAAGTTTGGAGAAAGAGGTTCGACCCGCCTTTGGATCGGTTAAAGGATAATTATCGACTTTGCTAAAGAATAATTATCGTCTTCACTATAAATAGCGGAAAATCCTTTATTAATTCATTTCCTTTCATGTTTCCTCGTAAAAGCTCTGATTTCTCTCAACCTTCAAACTCAGATCTACTCTCCGTTTCTAATCCGATTTCAATTCCGTTTGAGTTTCTGGATTCCTTTCTTCATTCTCTTCATATCGGTACCGAGTTTCTACATTTCCGAGTATATGGAGAGCTGGTCGAGCATATATGTCACCAGGATGGTTCCGTCGCTCAAATTCCGGTGATTTTGATGTTGTCCATGCGTGGCCTACGTCGTTGTGATTCCGAATCTTCTTTCATATCGTCAATCGGTTTAGTAACGAATAAGTTATGAATTTATTCGTTTTCCGTACTGTGATTTGGCCTAAATTGACTTTAGGATTGTCAAAATGGATAATTAGAAATTCCATTATGGTTGTTATATTATTCAGGTGATTATGCGTTTTTTGTTTGATGAAATCTGATGACAGTGGGTTTAGAAATTGCCTACAAGCAAAGCGTTATTCTAGCGAAATTCAATTAATTAATTAAAGGTTAATTAATTAAATTAGGATTAGAATTGAGTTGAGGAATGTTGATTAGATACTACCTTGATATTTGAGGAATTGTGAGTTATGTTGAGATATTGAGGTTTAGTTGGTTGTGAGGCTTATAGATTGATTATGATCCTTATGGATCTCTTGGGTCTAGGTGTGAACTTTTTGATTGATAGGAGAATTGATATCTCTTTATGCATTGTTATTAGGCAGTGTCCCTCTCAAGATTGGAGGTTGATCGTGGTTGTGATTGTACGAGGTTGAGGTAAGTCCGTAGGACTTACTTAGCTACCATCCCTATATTGGGTGTTTGCATGAGTGGTGTGTGCTTTATATGTTTGCTATGATAGCATGAGTTGTCGTTTTTATATCTACCTATGTTCTATTGACTGCCCCACTGTGTGGCTGTGATAACCTTTGTCTTTCATCCCGCCGTGGAATCTGGGAGGTTCTCTGATGTCGGGCCAGACCGGTTTACAAGAAGGGCGCAATCCACTCCCATAGGGTACACGGATTGTGTGACCGATACTCGTATAGCTGGACATTGCACTCAGAGGAGGGGATGTATCGGTCCTCGTGTCACATACTTTCATCTATCTAAATATATATATACATATACTGTTTTTGAGTGAATGGTTATTGTATAAAGATAATAATGGGTAAATGTGTGATAGCATATTGATGTGTTTATCTTTCATGATTGTGCTTGTGCTTATGCATTACCCCATATATGTATGGTTAGCTAACGGTTTCATACAATGTTGTAGATGTTTGCAGGATAGGCGCTGTTGGGTGATCTGGCAGGGTGACAGGCCGAGGACTCTCGTACATTAGGTGGTTGGTTTTGGGGTTGTTTATATTTTCCCTCCCGCGTGAGGATGATGTCGTGTTTACCTCGTGTGTGAATATGTCGTTTCATACTCGGCTATGTTGTTGTTTACCTTTGGTTATAAAGTTTTATGTATTTGTTTTTATATCTGTCAGTGCCATGTTGTAGATCCAGTGAACTTGTTGTCAGGCTAGGGTCAGGATCCATTGTGAGATCCTAGCCCAATGTGACATCCCGAGTCCCGCGGAATCGGGGTGTTACAGAGTTGGTATCAGAGCCTTAGGTTGACAACAATGGCACTTGCTACCTGCAATGAGGTTTGATAGGTACAATAAACAGAACCCGAAAGGGGTCTGACTTTTTCAAAAGGATTTTTTGGTTTTAAGTGTGGTTTTGGGTTAGAATGTACGAGAAGTCGTTACCTCTGCCATGGATCTCTACAACATAGATATGTATATATATGTGTATTATGGATTATGTGGATGTGTTATATACATATATACCGATACATATGGAATATATATAGTCTTATAAGATTAGGTGCGTATACTCTACAGATGGCTCAGACTAGAGCAACATCTGTAGTGAAACGAGGTGGGAATATGCCCCCTCTTCCTCAAATAGTGATAGGTCAGGGACCAGTTTCCGCTGTTGTATTGCCTATAGTAGAGGACGACCATGAAGAGCTTGATTACGTCTCAATGAGTGGATTCTAGTTTTGAGAATATATACGTCAAGTATATGAAGATGCAAGAGCGGGTAAACTTACACTGTGCTTACCAACATCTGTGGTATCAACTGAAGCTTCGAGATCAAAGAAGAAACAACGGATCGAGCTAGTGAATAAGGAAGTAGACCCTTCAGGAGGTAGACAAAGTCTAGCACATAGACATTTGAGTGATCCCCGTTCTACGCGGACTGCTGATGAGATGAGATCTTGTTATTACTGTGGGTAGTCTGGACATTTGCGACCAAAGTGTACGAGTCCACCAGTGACTTGCTACACCTGTGGTAGACCATGTCATAGAGTTGCCTTTTGTAGGCAAGGTAGAGTTGCATCACAATAAGGATCTTCCCATGCAGTGTCTCAGGAGGTCGTCAGAGGACACCTCAGCAGCAAACACAGGGACAGCAGAGAGCTTTAGATCGTCCTTCTACTCAAGGATCTATTCTCGGATCTAGTAGAGGTAGAGGTCGTGGAGGAAGTACCACTGACACCAAAGGAGATCAGGGTAGAGCCTTTGAGCTGAGAACTGCAGAGGAGTCACCTATATCAGTAGCAGAGATGGGACGTCTGTGTCTCAAATGTGGCGATCCAGGTCATTTGCGCCCCGAGTGTTCCTTCGCACCGATAACGTGCTTTACATGTGGTGAACTAGGCCATTTGGCCCCTTTTTGTCAGCAAGGTAGTGTTTCTTCTCAGCAAGACCTTCCTCTTTCCGGTGCAAAAAGAGTAGAAGTGGAGGCTATGGTGATGACCTCAATGATACCTGAGGAGCATAGGTACGGGGTTTGAGTGATGATATATAATGGAGCTGCTGGCATTCGCTGTTACAAGTACCATTCTCGTTAATGGTTTACCTAGTGAAGTTTTGTTTGATATGGGTGCTATGCACTCTTCGCTTTTGATGCATGTATAGATTGATTTTAGATAAAATAGAGGGTAGACCTTCCTTGATAAGGATATCAGTTAGGGGTCTGTGGTACCGGGGAGATATGTGATTGTCTCCTTTATGTAGGGACTTGTGTGTTCCTTTTAGACTTTTTTGTCATGTCATAGTGTTCGCTCCAAACGGTGTGTGCAAGCTTTAAATTTATAACCCTAGACGTAAGCTTAAAACAAGGATGCGAACCGCAGTGTACGGGTCAATCGTAGTAAAAAGCAAGGAATTCCAAAGGTCGATCACGGGGACTTAGTGAAACAAAGTCGATAACGGTAAGCTTTAGCAATTACTAACCACAAGCAATCAAAACAATCAAAGATGATAAAAGTAAATGAAGGAAATATGCAATTCTAGGGATTAAAGCATCTAGTTGTGGTTCCAACTTAAGATCTAAAGATAAGCGGACAAAGCTGAGGTTTTTGCATAGGGAAGGTGTTACTAAAGTGGAATAGATCACCGGGTAAGTCTCACTACTCTCTAATCCTAAACTGTAACTCCTATTACCGGGTAAGTCTCAAGGAATTAAGATAAAGAACTATAACCTCAAACTAACACTCCAACTAAGGGAATAGAATCAACCTTTACCGGGTAAGTCTCAGGCTAACTCACAAAGATGGAATGAAAGCACACTCAAACCCCAATAAAGGATAAACCTTTATTACCTACACTTATGATCTTAGGTAAACAAACTAAGGAATTACCGGGTAAGTCTCATCCTAAGCTTGCATTGAACCAGGAAAGGTGTAATAAGAATAGGATTTGGCAAACTCTAACACTTAACTCTCAATTTCGGATCAGATAAGTCACCTCGGTCAGACGAATTCCACCCCGGCCGAGATGTTCATCGACTGAGCGAGATGCTTAGGGTTAAGGTAAAGACTCGAGCTTTCAGGGTCCTACTATGATTAAGATCATTCTATCATTGTTTTTCCTACAACCTTCAGCCAATCACCCTAGAATCACACAAAGAGATTAGCCACTCATCATCATGAAAATATTAATCAAGTATATGGGAAGAAAGAGAATAATTGAACAAGAAAACCTTAAGAGAAAGGCTTCAATAACTGAATCAATTATATAACCAACAAGCGTTCCTTGGATAGAAATCCAACAAGACAACAACAAAGAAGGGAATCTAAGATGATCTTACAAAAACCCTTCAAAAAGCTATAAAATATATAGACTTTCTTCCTTCAACCTTCAAAAAGGTTCTTCAAATCTCCCAACTGGAGTATGGCTACAGCGGTGTAAGCATATCTATGCGAGATGTATAGCATGATATGGATTTGTGGAAAATCCAACCCTTTTTATAGGAAAATTACTCTCCAAAGATAAGATATCTTAGAATGATCTCTTCCCATAAAAATAGGTAAAATATATGATCTATCATATCTTCTTCCTTACAGGAGCCAAGCCCAAAAATATAAGATCTCTTTCGAAAGATAAAAGATCTCAGCCAAGAATAAAATATTCTCGCCGCGTCCCAGGTGTTCGCCTCGGTCGAGTCGACTTCTCTGGATCACCTCGGTCGAGGTGACTCTGTAGTCAACCGAGGTAAATCATAACTGAATGTGAAATCTCTCAAATCTGGTCCAAAGTGAATCTCTAATCCATGACTATGTTTCCTGGATGTTTCCTTATGTTCCTGAATGTAGCTCCAACGACTCCATAGCTCCTTTTGCTCCTTTTTGATGCAAAATGTGTCATTTTACATACGATTACAACAAAACTAGGTGTAGACCTCGATTCCCGCAAAGGTAGATGAAATGGTAATATAATCACATAATATACATACAAACATGCAGATTATTGAAGATAAAACGTCTAAACAAACCCCAAAATATAGACTATAATTCATGCTATCACATAGGTGCATGAGGAGGTCATTATGTGTATGGATGCGACGAATAGATATCATGTTGTGTTAGATGCTAGTTGGAAGACAGTTATAGTCTCTAATGAGATAGATTAGATAGAGGTCTTCCGAGGTTAAGACCTATGAAGAGACGGGTTTGTCATTAGTGTCATACAGTCAGCAATGCTTATAGTACAGGTATGTGATTCCTTCTGACGTTATGCCATGAAGGAGGAACAAAGTACAGCCTTGGAAGATATTCTAGTGGTTTATGAGCTTAGAGACGTGTTACTGAACCGTCTGGTTTGCTGCCTCAGTGGCGTGTGAACTTTGATATTGAGTTGAAGCGTGGTATGAGATTGAATTGAAAGGACCCATATCGTATGGCGCCTGTTGAGATGTTAGAGCTGAAGAGATAACTTGAGGAATGGGTAGGGAAGGGCTTCATTCGCCCTAGTGTATATATTGTGTTGTGTTGACAACTTATTGTGTCTGCTTCAAGAAGCGATTATGTGTTCCAAGACTTCCTTGCGCTCAGGATATCACCAGTTAAGGGGGAGAGCAGGATATGCATAGGATGGCATTTCGTAACCGTTATGGACACTACGAGTTTGTAGTGATACCATTCGGGCTGGCGAATGCCCCGCTACCTCCACGGAGTTGATGAACAATATCTTCCTCGATTTCCTTGATCTGTTTGTGGTAGTCTTCATTGATGACATTCTGGTATACTCTCGTAGAAGAGAGGCGCATGCCGGTCATCTGAGGATAGTTTTACAGATTTTGAGGGATAGAGGGTTGTATGCCACGCTCTCTAAGTGCGAGTTCTGGATGTCTAAGGATTGATTTTCTAGGCCAAATGGTATTTGCGAGTGGGATCCAGATTAAAACGGCGAAGATTGAGTATGTTGTAGCATGGACGATATTGATGAACAAAAAGGAAGTACGTAGCTTTCTCGGCTTAGCCGATTATTTCCGACGCTTTGTGGAAGGATTTTTTGTGATCACCGTCCACTTACGAGTCTTCTGAGGAAGACTACCAGATTTGTGTGAATCGATCAGTGTGCCCAGAGTTTGAGGAGTTGAAGAAGCGTTTGCCTTCTGGTCCTGTTCTGGCAGAACTAGAGGATTCTAATAATTTCGTGGTCTACAGTGATGCATCCAAGCTAGGTTTGGGATGTGTTTTGATGCAGAAGGGCAGAGTGATTGCATATGCATCTCGCTAGTTGATGACGTATGAGGAGAACTAACCGACTCATGATTTGGAGTTAGTAGCGGTAGTTCATGCATTGAAGATCTGGAGACATTACATATATGGTGCTACATGCCAGATCTTCACAGACCATAATAGTCTGAAGTACAATTTTACGCAGTGGGAATTGAATAACCGCCAGCGTAGATGGTTTGAGCTTATCTAGGATTTTGACCTCGAGATTTTGACAACATATTAAGACTGCTTTGTAGACAAGTATACACTTCACGACTGCGTTTCACCCCCAGACCAATGGTCAGTCATAGAGGACCATCTAGACCCTTGAGGATATGTTGCGAGCTTGTGTGTTGGATTGGGGACAAGGATGGTCAGATTACCTCCCATTGGTTGAATTCTCATACAACAAAAACTGCCATGCATGTATTAGGATGGCCCCTTATGAGGCACTGTATGAGCGTAGTTGCCGTACGCTTTTATGTTGGGATGAGCCTAGCAGTACCAGTGGGATAGCACTAGAGAAGATTCAGGATGCTATGGCTCGAGTAGCGCTGTTTAGGAAGTGGATGATGGCGGCACAGAGTCGCCAGAAGTTGTATATAGACAAGAGGCGCCGGCCTCTAGAGTTCAGAATAAGAGCTCATGTCTGACTGAGAGTATCTCTGACGCGAGGCGTCAAACGTTTTGGCATAAGGGGGGAAGTTGAGTCCCCGATATGTCGGTCCTTTCTAGATACTGAATAGAGTTGGGAGGGCAGCATACATAGTAGCTTTGCGTCCGAGGTTAGAAGGTATTCACCCCGTTGTTCACGTGTCTCAGCTAAGGGAGTATATACCAGATACGAGACGCATTGTAAGTCATGATGATTTAATGGTCAAGATAGACCATATGTTCGCTGAATATCCTGTTGCAGTCTTAGAATGAGGTATAAGACGTTTATGCTTGAAGAACATTCTGATGTGAAAGTATAGTGACCAAGACGAGGCCACTTGGGTGACTGAGGATAGTAACCATAGGAACTAATCCGAGTTTATGCAGAGAAGGTTGCACCGTAGACTTGTTGAGCAAGCCATGGATGTATATTATGAGATATATGATGATGTGATTATGTGATTATGTGATATGCTATGTTCTCTTCCATGCTAGATTATTGGTGATCGTAGTGGATCTTGTTATGTTAGGGCTAGTTATTATGGATGGAGAAGTTTTACCTCCAAGCCTTCGAGCGGTGATTTTGCCATTGGAGGAGTTCTACCTCCATATCATCGTGTATAGGTCAGCTGGAGATGGTTCTACCTTCATGCTGTAGAATGAGATTAGGTTAGTTGGAGATGATATTACCTCCATGTTTGGGATATAGGTATAGAGATTTCTAGAGATGTTCTTCCACCATACGGTCATTTGTGTGTTGGAGATGTGTTTCCTCCTTGATGTTGAGTTTGTAGCTGGAGATGTTTTTCCTCCATGCCCTTGTGATGTGAGCCAGTTGAAGGTGTATTTCCTCCATACTGTATAGTGATTATAGTTCATGGAGATGTTTTTCCTCCATGGTGTGATTAAGGATATAGTTGTCAGAGATGTTTTACCTCTGTACCTTTGGGATAAGATTAGACTGTTGGAGATTTTTTACCTCCATGCCTTTGGGATAGCGTTATGATCCCGTTTTCTGGAGTTTTTGATTCCTCCATGGTTATGTTTTGAGGTAATAGATTGTTATATGTTGATACCTTTGAACGGAGATGTGATACCTCCGATTGAGACAGTGTTTATACCTCGGCGTATGGGTCCGAGAGGATTTGTGAATTGTTCAAGTTTCGGGACGAAACTTTTTTTAAGGGGTGTGTGATGTAATAGCTAGGATTTCCGAATTCTAATTAATGTTGATTAACTTAATCGTTGATAGTAATTGACTTATAACTCGCGAAGATTTCGCAAGTGATGAGTATGAGTCCCACCGTTATGTTCTTGGCGTAATTTTGGACGTTTGGGGAAATTTTTACTTTTTTCCCTGGGTAATTATTTTTACCCTCCGGTGTTATTTGGAGCATTTGGGAGCTGCAATTAATAAAAATGCAGTTGAGAGAAATGATGAGGACATCGGATATATCCTAGATATGAAATAACATGGAGAGGCAAAACGGCCAAAAGAGTCGCTATTTCGTTTCTTAACGACTAAGAAAGACGGCTTAGGAATACATGTTTTCCGAGACAGTTGTGGAATAATTATCCCTACAATATTCCAGATATATTATTCCAATCTCGAGAAGTTTAGTGAGTTTAGAAATTGCCTGCGGGCAAAGCGTTATTCTGGCAAAATTTAATTAATTAAAGGTTAATTAATTAAATTAGGATTAGAATTGAGATTGAGGAATGTTGATTAGATACTACCTTGAGATTTGAGGAATTGTGAGTTATGCTGAGATATTGAGGTTTAGTTGGTTGTGAGACGTATAGATTGATTATGATTCTTATGGATCTTTTGGGTCTAGGTGTGAACTTATTGATTGATAGGAGTATTGATATCTCTTTATGCCTTGTTATTAGGCAGTGTCCCTCTCAGGATTGGAGGTTGATCGTGGTTGTGATTGTACGAGGTTGAGGTAAGTCCGAAGGATTTACTTAGCTACCATCCCTATATTGGGTGTTTGCATGACTGGTGTGTACTTTAAATGTTTGCTATGATAGCATGAGTTGTCGTTTTTATCGACCTATGTTCTATTGACTGCCCAACTGCGTGGCCGTGATAACCTCTCTTTCATCCCACCGTGGAGTCTGGGAGGTTCTCTGATGTCGGGTCAGATTGGTTTACAGGAAGGGCGCAATCCACACTCATAGGGTACACGGATTGTGTGACTGATACTCGTACAACTGGACATTGCACTCAGAGACGGGGATGTATCGGTCCTCGTGTCACATACTTTCATCTATATATATATATATATATATATATATATTGATGTGTAAATGTGTGATAGCATATTGATGTGTTTATCTTTCATTATTGTGCTTGTGCTTATGCATTACCCCATATATGTATGGTTAGCTAACCGTTTCATTCCGTGTTGTAGATGTTTCCAGGATAGGCGTTGTTGGGTGATTTGGCAGGGTGACAGGCCAAGGACCCTCGTACATTAGGTTGTTGGTTTTGGGGTTGTTTATATTTTCCCTCCTGCGTGAGGATGATGTCTTGTTTACCTCCTGTGTGAGGATGTCGTTTCATACTCGGCTATGTTGTTGTTCACCTTTGGTTATACAGTTTATACGGTTTTATGTATTTGTTTATATGTCTGTCACTGCCATGTTGTAAGGTCCAGTGAACTTGTTGTCAGGCTAGGGTCGGGATCCATTGTGAGATCCTAGCCCAATGTGACATCCAGAGTCCCGCGGAATCGGGGTATTACAAGGTACAAGCTCCTCCGGCGGGACGGGGAGAACCTATTTTGGATCTCCCTTGCATATGGGAGCCACCTCACCTATCTCCCTCGGCCTCTACCCCTAGGAGATGAGCTCTCCGAGCTCTACATCCCGGCAGACCCCTTCGTGCCGAGGAGGCCACTAGTGGCCATTGTGGAGAGGCATGCCGCTAGCTCCAGCCGGGCTCATCAGGAGGAGCACCTGCCCATCCCAGATGACGAGGAGATGCCCACTAGAGTATGATCCGGCCCTTGCGAGCCTTCAGGCTCAGATGGCGGCTATGACGACCCAGCACCGGACATGGCAGTCTGATTACCAGCGGACTATGCTGGAGCAGCAACAGAGCGGGCAGACCAGAATTGCCACCTCCATGACCTCACATTTCGACCAGCGGCAGGAGGCTTGGCAGGCGGCCCAGCAGCAGCTGATGGAGGCTCAGTAGCTGGCTTGGCAAGCCAGCTTTGAGACCTCTTTTGGTCGTCGGATGACAGCTCAGCAGGACCACATAGATGATATCTACCGCCGGCAGGAGCACTTCTTCCGCCATTTTCCTTACCCACCGGAGAAGGGTCCGGGTGGTCCATCCGGACCATCCCACTGAGGGGTCATTTCTCTTCCTTTTTTCCCTATTTATCTTTGCCTCATTTCTACTTTGAGGACAAAGTGTACTTCAAGTATGGGGGAGAACATTATCATTAGTTGTACAGTTCATTTGAGTTTTTGAGTTGTTTTGTTGTTTTGTATTTTGAATTCAAATCTAAATTCACAAAAAAAAAGAAAAAGAAAAAGCCAAAGAAAATGAAAAAAAGGCATGAAAATCCTTGGATAAACGGAAAACCCGAAAGGGCGGTTTAGGCAAAAAGAAGGTAGTCCGACCAACCTTAGGTTGGTGCAAAATTGGACTTGAGAGATGTGAGTTAAAGTGAGATCATCAATAGAAGAAGAGTGGCAAAGTGAAAACCCGAAAGGGCGCTTTGGCAAAATGAGCGACACCGAGTGTAGGTTTCCCTTCTGACGTTTGGCGACATAAGAAGGGGAGTCATAAGGAGGTTGTCCAGGTAGGCCACTCTTGGAGCAATAAGGATGGTAGTTTCTCCATTTTTATCTTATTTCCTCTCTTTTCCTTCTTTCTTGGCTTTTCTCTTGTTTTCATTGTCTTTCTTGCTTACCCATGCTTCCTGAGGACTTTGAGCCTAGTTGCTGTCATTTGTTTTACTCGGGACGAGTAAAAGGTCTAAGTATGGGGGAGTTTGATAAGTGATGGAATCACTATCATTTAGGATAGTTTTTAGAGTCTTTTTATTTCATTTGTGTCGGTTTAAGCTACTAACGCCTTAGTCCAGAAGAAGAAGACTAAAAGAAGCTAAGGAAGGAGTTATAAGCACTTAGGAGTGAAGATCGTTCACGAAGCAAAGCTTCTGTTGCCTCACCGCCCCAGCGGAGCCTTGTCACCGCCCCTGTGCGTGACGCCTTACACCGAAGCGCCCCCTGCGCCTTCACCAGCGCCGGCCATGAAATGTGTCGCCGCCCCTGCGCACTCCTTGGCGCCCCTGCGGTGACTTGCATTGAAGAAACGAAGACCAGCTCCCCTGCGCCTGCCACTGGGCCCCTGCCTGCGCCTCAACCTGGAAGCTAGAAGACGAAGAGGCGGTGTCACCGCCCCTGCGTTGACATAGGGACGCCCCGGCGGCTTGGCATTAGAAACGTCAAGAAGTCGAAGGGTCAGATGTTTGAAGAGCATTGAAGATCCGCCCCAGCGGAATTGCCTAGCCGCCCCTGCGGCCATGAAGAAGATCAAGCGTTTTTGCCTTCACCGCTCCTGCGGAACTGAAGGCCGCCCCTGCGGTTTAACGTCAGAATCTTTACTCCGGCTGTTTACACCACCTTTATGGCATTAAAGGTGGCTGTTTTAGGCCGGCCATTTACTCCCATTTAGTGTTTTTTATAGTATAAATAGTCCTTGGTTGATTGTTAGAATCATCCATCTTGTTATCCAATAAATTATGCACTTAGATTATCTTGCTACCTTTGTAGTGAGTTGCTAACTCCCTTGCTACATTGGGTTGGTTTGAAGCTGCGTTGTTACTTTGGTTGTAAGTTCTTTTTAATATAAATTTTCATTCAGTAATGTTTTTTGTTTCCTTGATCTCCATTGTCTAATTGCATGTTTACTATTGCTTGAGATTGATCACCTTAGGTTCTAAAGTGCATGCGAATAACTAGGATTAATAGGTTCCGGGTTCGGGTGTTTAATCTAGTAGCAACTTTGAGTAATAACGGGTTGTAATTAGTTAAAGAAAAGGAACACAAATATAAAGATAAGTTTAACGGTTTTAATCTTCTCTTTATATCCCTTAGTCTTTGTTTGAAAGCTAACTTGTTATTTGTTCTTGTAGGTTTACGGAACACTAACATGTTAAGTTGTGTTGATGCCGGTCGGCTCACCACATATATATGATCGAGACGGGAGATTACTTGAAAATTTGTAAAAAGGAACTCACCAAAGTAGCGATTGCATGCTTAGAATCAACCTAGTGTAGATTCACCCATCATTTGTCTTACTTGTCGCATTAATCGTTTTCATAAGTTTTTGTGTGCATCAATTTAACCAAACCCCCCCCC
>BSUD01000003.1:89410958-89461972 GCA_033239045.1 Fagopyrum esculentum | reverse complement strand
AACCCCCCCCCCCCCTTGTTACTTGTTACTATAATCGATAATTGCATCTAAAACACCTTAACTCTCTTGGGTTCGACCCTTACTTAACCACTATACTTGTCTTTAGTGCTAAGTCGGGATTTACTTTTGATTGGGTATAGACGGCCATAGAAATACCTCTAGTCACATTGACATCCTCAAAAGGAGTTTGATGAAACTCCAAGGTGTTCGTCAGTACATGATGCTCAAACTCGATACTTGAGCATACTCATCCTCGTGCGTACGCTATCCTATGCCAAACGACGTCATCCAATGGCAATGATATCATTTTATCATCTTAACTATAAGGTCCCATAACTCCATATGTTACTATATGTCATAAGTATACATATAAGACTATACAAGCCATATGTTCACATTACTACCAACATACCAAATCGAGAAAATCCACTTCGATAACACAAGGTCCAAAAATGTACTATAGTCCACATATATAACTATACATAAGGTTACTATAATAATTCTACTATAACATTAAGTCCATCATGCAACTAAAATCCACATATACATATCTATAAATGTATATATATATATATATATATATATATATCAAAATCCAATAAACTAAGCCACCGAGATCCGCGGAAGGAGTGGTGGTATGTACATTCCATCCCAAACTCACTATGCTCGTTGTTTTGAAAACTAATTTCATTTTTAAGAACTCAGAACCCTTGTGGGTTTTGTTTCCTTCTATTCTGTCTTTATAATATTGCGATTGTCATTGTACTCAACCTAGGGCTTTGATACCATATTGTAACACCCCGAATCCGTGGGACTCGGAATGCTACGGGCAGAGACCTCACAATGGGTCCTGACCCTTAGCTTGACAACAATTTCACCACATCTTACAACAAGACGCCGATAAAGGCAAAACCGAAATACATTTATTGCAATGTTATGAATTTGAAACAAACAAACGCAAGACTCCATCCAAGTTTTCAACTCCAAAGGCCAAAAAATAATATACACAATATACAATACACAAGACTCAAACCAAAACCATCCTAAAAATATACGGAACCCTGACTGCCCACTCTTCCGGATCGCTCGCCGCATTCCTATCTTGCAGGGGAACTACAACATCGGTATAAAACCGTTAGCTAACATTCTGAAACATTAGAATCATGCTAATGGCACGTACACACATAAGTCAACATAAGCACACATCATGCTCCAACACACACAAGCCAATTTATTGTCTTTTCATTACGTCATTCCATAACTAATTCAACTTAGATTTGTGACACGAGAATCCCCGAAACTCGCCTCTGTTCCTACTTACCAGCAAGGTATGGTACTGATGCATTTGACCGTCTACCTTCTTCGGCTAGTCGTAGAGAACCTCCTAGCTCCCGCAAGAGGTAGGCAGTGTTGTCACTGCCCGCTATCAAACACATGGACACAATATCAATATATAAAGGTCATCCTAGTTTCCGGTGTCGTTATTATAAAACATAACTAACACACATAGAACCAATCACACATCGATGCTAATACAAGGAAGCTAGCTAAGTGAGTCCGGAGACTTACCTCGTCCCAAAGCCAAACCAATCAATACCGCTCTCAACTTCCCGCAGGAAGGTACTCAACACCTGATCAGAACAAGGCACGAAATCAATATCACTCTCATAAGCTATAAGTCCTTAGACTTCTAGACACGATGATCTCGCAAAATCATAAACCATGACGCAACTCTAGGATACTCATATCCTAGTCCACAATCTGAACAACCATATACTCGCAACATCAATCCTCACAAGTCTCATAAGGACAACCCTACACTCACCACAACCGAGTCAAGATCCAATACAGAACATGTCTAAGAACATGAACAACCTCAAACACTCACCTAAGGTTCCAATCCACTAATTGGAATTTCACAAGGTTATGCTAGATCCAAGTTAGCATGCTTTTATCATATATACTCTCTAGGATAAGCGATGTTCACATACTCAAGGGAGGGTACTCACAAGGGTAAAGACGCGGGCGCTGAAGGAGGAAACACAACTGTAGAGAGGATTAGAAGGCCGCCTTGGTTTCCTGGCTGAGCCAGTGGTCACCCCTGCGGCATTGGGGAGCCACCCCTGCGACACTAATTGGCCGCCCTTACGGCTCAGTGCAGTGGCCGCCCCCGTGGCGCTGTCTAGCCGCGGGTGCGGTTGAGCTCCAAAAAGGCGATTCCGAGCACTTCTTCGACTGGTTCTTTGAAGTGTGGAGTGTCTCCTTGCTTGCTTGCTATAGAACGTCCCCACATGGGTCAACACTCCAATATTAACGTAGCCCACGATCTAGGCTAGATCCAAACACATGCAACACAAAAGAGGAAGATATCTAAGATTCTATGGCTTCCATCCTCGTAGGAATCAAAGATGGAAGAAGGAAGAGGAAGAGAGGAAGAAGAGAAGATAAGAGCTTAACCTAATCCGCATTTGCAGCTCCTACACTTGTTGGACATCTTACAAAAGAGGGAGAGGATGAAGGATCCCATGAAAGAAGCTACAAAGAGCTTCCAAGCCAAAAGAGAGAGAAGGAGAATAGAAGTCTAGTGAAATGAAAGGGGAGAGAGAGAGAGCTGCACTAGGGGGAAAGAATAAAAGGTCAAGATAACAAGGGTTCACCATGAGTAGATTTGAGTTGCAACTGTGGGAAGACCACTAAACCACCCACTAACCGGAATAAAAATTCCGCTCGTTACATATAACATGCAAATGACGACCTTTTATACGTTTATGGCCCAAGTGTATGTGTAACGGGCCGTGGCATCACTGCCTAGCTCTAGCACGAGACTAGAAGGTTCTCTATACCTAGATCAGGCAGGTATAAGGTGAGGTGCATCGGATCCACTCCTGATGGTTAAACAGGGGCGGAGGCGAGGTTTTAGATTCTCTCTTGTCACAACATAAGTTGCATTAGTAAAGTGTATGACTTAAATAAAGATAATAAATTGAATTCTCTGAAAGCATGATGAGTGTTTTATTTCTATTCTTATATGTGTGTGTGCTATTATCATTTTTCTAACTTTTGGATAGCTAGCTAACGGTTGATTATTTTGTTGTCTAGACTTACAAAAGGTTAGATCAGCGGCTGAGTAAACCAAAAGTAGTGGTCAATCGGGTCTCCGTACTCCATAGAATTGGGTTGTATATTATTATGTTGGTTTTCCTTTAGCATGTTGACTTTAGACTTTGGTTCTTAAGTATGTTAATGGCTAATGGTATCATTTGTTGCATTCATGCCTTAAAGGATCGTTTCAAAAATTTAGATTTCCTTTAATTGTGTCTTGTTGTAAGATCTAGTGAAAGTGTTGTCAAACTAGGGTAGGGACCCATTGTGAGGTCCTAACCCGTGACTCCTCGAGTTTTGAGAATTTGTGCGTTACAGTAATATGTTATCACGACTTCTATTGATAGTTAAGAGATTATGAGCTTTTATTAGTCTTTGGAGAACAAACATTTTAGTGCTGTTATTTTCTTCATAGGCTAACCTAGTAGAACGGGCATTGATGTCATTCTCATTACTTACAATAACAATTTTGTCATTATTGTTTTTAGAATGCTTTTATTGTATTTAGCCCTAACGTTGTTGGCATTTTTTCCTTATTCATCCAGAGTTGGTTTAGTTTGATTAATTTGTTGGCTAATTTCTCCACAAGTATTAGACTCGTCGCGGTAGTTCGAATGCTTCTTATCTTTCCAGTCTATCTTGCCCTATGAAGTTTGTTGTAAGAGATTTGTTTTTTTCGTTAACTTGCCAAGTCTTAGGTACTCACAAAAAATATTAATCACTATCAAATAACATAACAGCCTTGTTAAATTTTGGTTCCAAGTCATACTATTATCAAATAATTTATATTCCAATAGTACATATTTTTGTTCTCCATTTTCTTTTCATTTTTGGGAACATTGTATTTCATTATAGTGTCTACATTCTTAGGGATATAAGCCCCTACATCCTTCCCACCTTGTACAACTAATGTATTGTTATTTTCTTGACAACAGTTTCAAAATTGTTTAGATTTGAGAGAGTTTTTTTTTCCTTGTTGTAGGCGTGGATGGCTTTTATAGTCTTCAAGTAGGCCATACATTGCATCATACCCATGTAGTTGCTCAAAATTTGTTTCCAGTATTTATTGAGGACCTGTAGTGAAATCATTTCAAAGATCCTTGTTAATAGTATTCGAATATCTCAAACAATGAAAGAGAAATTAAACTGTTGTACCAAACTATTAAGCAATTTATTGAGATGTTTATTGTTTTCTCCTTTTAACCAAGATAGGATCTTATTCAGCAACTGTTTGTTCTTTGTTGTGAGTAAGGTCCATTTTCTTTTAGCACCATTTTTTTCTTCCTCTGTGTTATATCGTTTTCAAGCATATACGAATGAAGTCCAGATTTCGAATCAAACAACAACAAAGAACGGATCTAGATCGATCTAGTTTCGATCCAAACAAACATGAGATAAGCCTCAAGAGAGATCAGGTGTGCACCGAACTATATAAAACGAACGAAAAACCCAACAAATTTACACATGAAACTGAAAAAGTGATGAATGCTCCCCAAGATTTTCGGTGAAATCGTCTTCACCGACAAACTCAACGTCCTCTTGACTCCCTTCTCTCTCTCTCTCTCTCTCTATCTTTTCTTCTCTTTTTCGTTTGCTTTTTTTTTCCATTTTGTGTCGACCTTCTTGTTGTCTATTTCTGAGTATGGCCGTCTTGAGTCCCCAAAAAACACGTAAACCCCTTCTGCTCCTTATTTTTCCAAGCCTTTGTTTTTTTGTTGCTCATGTCTTCTTTTCCTTAGGTTTTGGAAAGCTCCGGCCCATTTTCTTTTTTTCACGAAAGCCCACTTGCAAGCGCTGCCCCAAATGCTTCCTTTTTTTATGAAATCCCACATTAGGAATTTTTTAAGAGCTCTTGTATATTTTAGCTACTTCTTTTCAGTCAATGCTCAACAAAAATGATACTTTCCAACGAACAACAACCAAAGTCCAAGCAAATTACATGTAACAGTTAGGATTTTCGAATTCTATTTAACGATTATTAATATCGATTAACTTAATCATTGATAGTATTTGACACATAACTCGGGAAGAGTGCATAAGTGATGAGTATGAGTCCACCGTTATTTCCCTGCTGTAATTTTGGACTTATGAGGAATTTTTCACTTTTAGCCCGGGTAATTATTTTTACCCTCCAATGTTATATGAAATATTTGGGAACTTCAATTAATAAAACTGTAGTTGAAAGAAATGATTTGGACATCGGACATGTCCTAGATTGAAATAACATGAAAAGGCAAACCGGCCAAAATAGTAGATATTTCGTTTCTTAATAGCTAAGAAAGACGACTTTTGAATACATGTTTTTCGAGGCAGTTGCGGAATAATTATCCCTACAACATTCCAGATTTATTATTCCAATTTCGAGAAGTTTGATGATGGGGGTTAAACCCACCTTTGGATCGGTGAAAGTATAACACCCCGAATACGCGGGACATGGAATGCCACATTGGGTTATTCTCACAATGGATCATGACCCTAGCGTGACAACAAGTTCACTGTACCTTATAACATGGAACTGACAGATATAAAAACAAATACATAAAATTATATAAATTGTACAAACCACAAGGTAAGAAAACTATAGCCGAGTATATAAATCAACGCCCTCACACAGGAGGTAACAAAAGATCATCCTCACGCAGGAGGGAAATGGTAAACCAACCCAAAAGCCCACAACAACCTATGTACGAGACATCCTCGGCCTGCCACTCTGCTAGATAACCCAGCAGCATGCCTGTCCTGTGGGGCATCTACAACATGGTATTAAACCATTAGCTATCCATACATATATATAGAGTAATGCATAAGCTCAATCACAATCAAGGAAGGGTAAACACATCAGCATGCTTTCACACATTTACCCATTTAATTATCTCAATATAATGGTCATTCACTCAAATCGTATATATAAATATATGAAACTATGTGACACGAGGACCGATACATCCTCGCCTCTGAGCCTGCTAGCCAGCTGCACAAGTATCGGTCACACAATCTATGTACCCTGTGGGAGTGGATTGTGCCCTTTCTGTAAAGTCGGTATGGCCTGACATTAGAGAACCTCCCAGACTCCACGGCGGGATGAAAAGGAAGGGTTATCACAATATACGCATACGGGGCAATCAATAAAACATAGGTTGGTATAAACGACATCTCATGCTATCATAGCAATTATACAAATCACACACCACTCATGCAAACACCCAATATAAGGATGGTAGCTAAGTAAGTCCAACGGACTTACCTCAACCACGATCACAACTCAACCACGATCACCTCTACACTGGAGGTTCAACATAGCCTATAAACAGGCATAAAGAGAGATATAAATCTCCTAACAACATAAGGGTCACACCTAGACCCAAAGGAATCCATAGGATCATCCTCAACCTAACTCTCATCCTAATGACACTCAAAAGCCACACACGGCATAAACCGATCATAATCTCAACCAAACACATCCTCACACCTCTAGCATGATCCTATACACTCACACTAGGAAAGGAGGGAACAAAGCCATCCTAAGATAAGCCTAGAAGCAACACACACCTGCAGAACCAAGTGCAACACCAAGCTGGTGCAGGTGGCCGCAGGAGCGGCTAGGTGGTGGCGCAAGGGCGGTTCACTGCCAGCGTTGGGGCGGCTCAAGACAGGCGCAGGGGCGGCTGGTGTGCAGAAGACACCCCTTCAGCTCCTTCACTCCTTTCTTCAATTCCTTCACGTGTTCTTCACCCAACACACATACATACAAGAACACACATATATATACATCAACATAATCGAATTAAGGCTGGAGCAAGATCCAAACCTAAGGAATCCAAACTAGGCTAAGGAAAGAGGGAAAAGATGCAGGAAAGGAGAAGGAAAGAGAAGAAGTCATAAGACTCACCAAGCTGAGCTCAACTCAGAGCAGAATACCATCAAAAACCTCAAGGCTAGCTATCAACAAGCACAGCAGCAACAACCATCAACAATAGCAAGCAAAGCCACTCCTAAGCTTCCAATCTCACACAAACTCAAACATGGGTCAAGAAGAGATCCAAAGGAAGAAGAGAGGAGAAGAAGATCGTGAGGGGGATGGAGCAGGAGAGAGAATGAGGTAACCCTCATCTAGAGGAGAAGATGAAGAGATAAAGGAAAGAAAGGTCAAAAAGCAAGGCTCGGGTCACAGAAGACGGCTGCAGCCCACCACAAACCGCAGGGGCGGCTGGCCTAGCCGCTAGGCGGCTCAAAGAACCCCAGCGGCGGCTAGCTAGGGGCGCAAGAGCGGCCCACTGCAGCTCCAAAGAAGAAGGCAACTATGTCTCAACTGAAGCCCAGGTGCGGGATCTCTCGCAGACTAAGACTCTTACATCTCACCCCCCTAAAAACAAGTTTCGTCCCGAAACTTGCAAAGTCCCAAAGTCTCTCAGACCCATAAGCCAAGGTGTAACTCTAACTCTCTCTATCGGAGGATTCACATCTTCGTTCAAAAGATCAGAACCCATACAAAACTATAACCTCAACATAAACATGGAGGAGTCATCTACTCATAAAAATAGGGCTATAACGCTACCCAGAGGCGTAGAGGAATCACATCTCTCGCCATACCACATCACAAGGCATAGAGGAAGCACATCTCTAACCAAACATAATCATATACATCGCATGGAGGAATAACATCTCCACTGAAACTATGTCCTTTAAAGTAGCATGGAGGAAAGAATCATCTCCAACTGAATCCTAATCAACTCAGATAGCATGGAGGAAAGAACCAACTCCAGCTATAAACATATATCATACTCTAATAGCATGGAGGGAATAATCGTCTCCCATGTAGCCTCCTCAGGTCCACGTCTAGACCAATGTATCCTCATCATAGGAATGTCCTTAGAACGCAGGCGTCTCACATCTCGCTCTAAACTGCAACAAGATGCTCAGCAAAGGTGAGGTCTGGCTTCACCACCAAATCATAATAACTCACAATGTGCCTCAGATCTGGTATGTACTCTCTCAGCTGAGACACATAGAATACAGGGTGAACACCCTCTAAACTCGGAGGCAAAGCAAATTTATAAGCTGCCCTTCCAACTCTATCCAGTATCTCAAAAGGACCGACATATCGGGGACTCAGCTTCCCCTTTATGCCAAAACATTTGACGCCACGCGTCGGAGATACTCTCAACTAGACATGAGCTCCTACCCTGAACTCTAGAGGCCGACACCTCTTGTCCGCATATGACTTCTGGCAACTCTATGCAGCCAGCATCCTCTCTCTGATCAGCGCTACTCGAGCCGTATCATTCTGAATCTGCTCTAGCGCTATCCCACTGATACTGCTAGGCTCATCCCAACACAAAGGTGTACGGCACCTACGTCCATACAATGCCTCATAAGGAGCCATCCCAATAGATGCATGCCAGCTGTTGTTGTATTAGAACTCAATAAGTGGGAGGTAATCAGACCATCCCCGTCCCAAATCCAACACACAAGCTCGCAGCATATCCCCCAGGGTCTAGATGGTCCTCTCATACTGACCATTTGTCTGGGGGTGAAACGTAGTCGTGAAGTGTAGACTCGTCCCCAAAGTAGTCTGAATCTGCTGCCAAAACCTCGAGGTAAATCGTCCATCTCGATCAGAAACGATCGTCCTCGGTACACCATGGAGTCTCACTACCTGTCTAGTGTACTCCTCAGCCAATCTGCTCACTGGCCACGTCTCTCTGATAGGAATTAAACTTGTCGTCTTCCTCAATCTATCAACCACAACCCATATAGCATAAAAACTCTTACTAGGCCTCAAACCGGTTACAAAATCCATGGAGACATCCTCCCACTTCCACTGCGGTACTGGCAGTGGATGGAGCTCACCTCAAGGTCTGCAATGATCTATCTAGACTAGTTGACAAGTCGTACATTGAGACATAAATCTGGCTACATCGGGCTTCAGCCCTCCCCACCAATATGAACATCTCACATCATGATACATATTACTCGTACCTAGATGTACAAAGTAAGGTGTATAGTGAACCTCCTGTAAGATCCTCTGCCTCAAGTCTGCATCGGTAGGTACACAGATGTGATCATGGCGCCTCAGCACTCCATCAACTCCAAGGGAAAATTGTGGTGCCTCTCCACGAGACATCCTCTCGCTGATCCTCATCAAGGCCGGGCAAGTCCCCTGCTTCTACTGGATCTCATCCAACAGACCGGGTAAAACTACTAAAGCATATAATTGGGCATCCTCATCAGGAAACTTGATGGCCAACTCTAGACAAGCTAGATCTCTCTGAAGCTGAGGCTATACTATCAATCTGGCAACCACCTTCTCACGAGGCGTATGACTGCTCAAGGTGTCAGCTATAACATTCGCCTTTCCAGGATGATATAAAATCTCAAGGTCAAAGTCCTTGATCAACTCAAGCCATCGACGCTCGCGGTTATTCAACTCCCGCTGCGTGAATATATACTTCAAACTCTAATGGTCTGTGAAGATCATACATGTAGCACCATAGAAGTAATGTCTCCAGATCTTCAAAGCATGAACTACCGCTGCCAACTCCAAATCAAGAGTCGGGTAGTTCTCCTCATACGTCTTTATCTGTCTAGACTCATAAGCAATCACTCTGCCTCTCTGCATCAATAAACATCCCAAGCCTAGCTTGGATGCATCGCTGTAAACCACAAAATCATCAAAACCCTCTAGATGTGCCAAGACAGGAGCAAATGTCAAACGTCTCTTCAACTCCTCAAAACTCTGGGCACACTAGTCGGTCCACATAAATTTAGTAGTCTTCCTCACAAGACTCGTCAGTGGACGGGCTATCACAGAAAAACCCTCCACAAAGCGTCTATAATAACCGGCTAGGCCAAGAAAGCTACGCACTTCCTTGATGTTTGTCAGTGTCGTCCATGCAGCAAGAGACTCAATCTTTGCCGGGTCAACCATAATCCCGTCGGCAGAGACGATATTCCCAAGGAAAGCAACTTCATACATCCATAACTCGTACTTAGAGAGCTTAGCATATAGCTCTCTATCCCTCAGAATCTGCAAAACTGTCCTCAAATGACCGGAATGCTCCTCTCTACTAAGAGAGTATACCAGTATGTCGTCAATGAAGACCACCACGAACTGATCAAGGAAGTCGATGATTATATTGTTCATCAACTCCATGAAGACTGTTGGGGCATTCGTCAGCCCGAATGGCATCACTACAAACTCATAGTGTCCATAACGGGTACGAAATGCGGTCTTGTGTACATCTTTCTCTCTCACCCTCAGCTGGTGATAACTTGAGTGCAAATTAATCCAGGAGAAAACTGTAGCTCCCTGAAGCCGATCAAGTAGATTATCAATACGAGGCAGTGGATACATGTTCTTGATGGTCACCTTGTTCAACTCTCTGTAATCTATGCAAAACCGCAAAGATCCGTCCTTCTTCCGCACGAAGAGGACAGGTGCACCCCATGGTGAAACACTAGAGCGTATGAAGCCCTTCTCAGCCAAATCCTCGAGTTGCTTCTTCTGCTCCAACATCTCGACAGGTACCATACGATATAGGGTCTTCGACATGGGTCTCGTACGAGGCTTTAACTCTATGATGAAGTCCACACTGCTTTGAGGCGGCAAGCTCGATGACTCAGCCAATACGTTTGCAAACTCGCAGACCACTGGAATGTCCTCCAAAGCTGGACTCTCTCCATCCTTCATGGCGTGGCACTAGAAGGCATCACATCCATGTGCAATCAATCTAGCTACTCGTACGACATTGATGATAGAACCCGTCATCCCAAGGTCCCAACCTCGGAAGACCTCAATCTGACAAACCTTGGTAGAGACTGTAACAGTCCGTCTACCAACATCTAAAACTTCACGGTGTCTACGCATCCAATCCATACCTAATATGACTTCTTCATGCATTAATGGCATGACTAAGAAGTCAACGAGTAAAACACGAGTCCCTAAACGAAGGGGACAACTACGTATCTCACGGGTACCTCTGACCCGACTACCATTAGGTAACCCAATAGTAAAAGGTATCCCCTCTATGGTAGCTAAATTCAAACACCCGACACATGTATGAGAAATAAAAGAATGCGTAGCACTAGTATCAAACAAAACTCTAACAGGTAATCCATGAATCAGAATGGTACCGGTAGCAGCCAGTGCAGGTGGATCCTCTACACTCCTCAACTCAAAAGCTCGCCCTCGGGCTCCTCTGGCAACACTAGTGCCAACATCTCTACCCCTGCCTCTACTCGGTCCTAGAGCAGAACCTTGAGTAGATGGGCGCTTTGGGACCCTCTGATGTCCCTGTGTCTGCTACCGAGGTGTCCTCAAACCACCTCCTACTACACTAGCAAGGGAAGAACCCTGTTGAGATACAACTCCACCCTGCCTACAGAAGGCAACTCTATGGCCTAGTCTACCACAGGTAAAGCATGTCACAATTGGTCTGGGACAATCTGGCCTCAGATGGCCAAGGTCCCCACAGTTGTAACACTGACATCCCTTATCTGCAGTCAGTGCAGACGAGGGGTAACTCTGTCGTCTCTGGTCTCGTCTAGACCCAGAAGGTCCTCCAACTCCAATGGTCTGCCCAATGTGCTTCCTCTTGTTAGACCGTCCCGTCTGAGAAGCTCTCCTCTAATTGGCTCGCTCCCTCTAAAAAGCAAAAGCCCGGTTCTGATAATCAGCTAGGGACTCGCAATTGAATCCCTCCATGTATGAACGTGTGCTCTCCCTCAGACGACGAGAGAACAGATACACATGCTGATCCTCAGATGGTGCAGGTGGACCCAACAAAGCTAACTCCGTTTGGAAGCGGCGGATGGCGTCTACAATGGGCACGTCCTGAAAGCCGGCCTCCACAAAATCTTGCAGCTTCTCCCTCCTCACTGAGGTAGTGCAGAACTGCTCCCTAATCATGCTCTTCATATGATCATAACTGGTGGCTTTGGTCTGCGCATTCCTCCACCACTAGTGTGCAAGGTCACGGAATAGAGACTGTAATAGCTCCATCCGTCTATCCTCAAGAAACCTGATAGACTCTAAGGCTGAGTCTACATGCCCTATTCACACATTAGTCTGTAAACCAATCTTTCCTAAGAAGTGTGGCACTCCCTGCTGGTAAAATGCCTTCAACTGGCATCTGGTCGAGGCCCTCTAGTCTCCTCTAGGACTCGAACTGGCTTAACAACACGTGTAGGTGCAGCTGACACCTGTGTCGCCCCCTAAGATCTCTCAGAAGATCCCTCATGTATAGGTAAATCTGGTGCCCATCTACCAGCTCTAATATCCTCCTCAAAACGTATGAGGTACTCTCTGAACTCCGGTCCTCCCATGGAGACACAGTCAATGTCATCAGACTGAGCTCGGTGTGAATGATGTCTCTTGGATCCACTGTTCATCGTCTTTGGAACAACGCTCTCTGCAATATCCTCGTGTATCTCCTCCACCGCTGGTGTATCACCAGCGGGAACTGGTCCTTCACCTACCACGCCCGGATGGTGGGATGGTCTACCTCTACCTCTGCCTACAACGGTAGTAGCTCTAGTCCGAGCCATCTACGGGGTGTGCAGACCTAACTTATAAGGCTCTAAATAGGCATATGTATAGATATATATATACTTAACACATACACATACACATACACAATCCAAAATACATATATACATATCTATACTGCAGAGATCCATAGCATAAGTGGCGACTTCTCGTACATCTAACCCAAAACCATACTTAAAACAAAAAACCTTTTTGAAAATGTCAAACCCAATGTGGGTTCTGTTTATTTTACCTATCAAACCTTATTGCAGGTAGCGAATGTCATTGTTGTCAACCTAAGGCTCTGATAACAACTCTGTAACACTCCGAATCCACGGGACTCGGAATGCCACATTGGGTTAGGATCTCACAATGGATCCTGACCCTAGCATGACAACAAGTTCACTAGACCTTATAACATGGCACTGAGAGATATAAAAACAAATACATAAAACTGTATAAACTGTACAACCACAAGGTAAGACAACATAGGCGAGTATATACACCAACACCCTCACACAAGAGGTAAGAAAAGATCATCCTCACGCAGAAGGGAAAAGGTAAACCAACCTAAAAGCCCACAATAACCTATGTACGAGACATCCTCGGCCTGCCACTCTGCTAGATCACCCACCAGCATGCCTATCCTTTGGGGCATCTACAGCATGGTAATAAACCATTAGCTATCCATACACATATATAGAGTAATGCATAAGCTCAATCACAATCAAGGAAGGATAAACACATGGGCATGCTTTTACACATTTACCCATTTAATCATCTCAATATAATGCTCATTCACTCAAATCGTATATATAAATATAAATGAAACTATGAGACAGGAGGACCGTTACATCCGTGCCTCTGAGCCTGCAAGCCAGCTGCACAAGTATCGGTTTCACAATCCGTGTACCCTGTGGGAGTGGATTGTGCCCTTCCTGTAAAGTTCGTATGGCCTGACATTAGGGACCCTCTCAGACGCCATGGCGGGATAAAAGGGAAGGGTTATCAAAACCACGCATACGGGGCAATCAATAAAACATAGGTCGGTATAAACGACATCTCATGCTATCATAGCAAATATACAAATCACACACCACTCATGCAAACACCCAATATAAGGATGGCAGCTAAGTAAGTCCTACGGACTTACCTCAACCTCGATCACCTCTACAGTGGAGGGACAACACAACTTATAAACAAGAATAAAGAGAGATATCAATCTCCAAACAACATAAGGGTCACACCTAGACCCACAGGGATCCATAGGATCATCCTCAACCTAACTCACAACCTAATGAGCCTCAAAAGCCACACAAGGCATAAACCGATCATAACCTCAACCAAACACATCCTCACACCTCTAGCATGATCCTATACAGTCACACTAGGAAAGGAGGGAACAAAGGCATTCTAAGATAAGCCTACAAGCAACACACACCTGCGGAACCAAGTGCAACACCAAGCTAGTGCAGGTCGCCGCAGGCGCGGCTAGGTGGTGGCGTAGGGGCGGTTCACTGCCGGCGCTGGGGCGCCTCAAGATAGGCGTAGGAGTGACTGGTGTGTAGAAGACACCCCTTCAGCTCCTTCTTCACTCATTCCTTCGATTCCTTCACTTGTTCTTCATCCAACACACATACATACAGGAACACACATATATATATATACATCAATATAAGCCAATTAAGGTTGGAGCAAGTTCCAAACCTAAGGAATCCAACCTAGGGTAATTAAAAAGGGAAAAGATGAAGGAATGGAGAAGCAAAGAGAAGAAACCATGAGACTCACCAAGTTGAGCTCAACTCAGAGCAGAACACCATACAAAACCTCAAGGCTGGCTATCAACAAGCACAACAACAACAACCATCAACAACAGCAAGCAAAGCCACTCCTAAGCTTCTAATCTCACACAAAGTCAAACATGGATCAAGAAGAGATCCAAAGGAAGAAGAGAGAAGAAGAAGATCACGAGGGAGATGGAGCATGAGAGAGAATGAGGCAACCCTCATCTGGGGTAGAAGGAGAAGATATAAAGGAAAGAGAGGTCAAAAAGCAAGGCTCGGGTCAAAGAAGACGACTGAAGCCCACCAAAAACCGTAGGGGCGGTTGGCCTGGCCGCTAGGGCGGCTCACAGAACCGCAGGGGCGGCTAGCCAGGGGCGCAGGGGCGGCCCACTGCAGCTCCAAAAAAGAAAGGCAGTTGCGTCTCAGCTGAAGCACAGGTGCGGGATCTCTCAAACACTAAGGCTCTGACAAAAAGGATATTGTCAACTTTAGGAGGATAATTATCCTCTTTGCTATATATAGCGGAAACTCGTTTATTATTTCATTTCTTTTCACGTTTCCCCGTAAAAGATCTGATTTCTTTCAACCTTCATACTCATATCTAAACTCCGTTTCTAATCCGATTTCAAATCCATTTGAGTTTTTGGATTCCTCTCTTCATTCTCTTCATTTTAGTACCGAGTTTCTGCGTTTCCGAGCAATTGAAGGCCTGGTAGGATATATGTAACTAGGCTGGTTCCTTTGCTCCGAGTGTTGTGAATTTTATGCTATCCGAGCGTAGCCTGTGTCGTTGTGATTCCGAATCTTCTTTTAGATCGTCAATCAGGTTAGTAACGAATAAGTTATGAGTTTATTCATTTTCCGTATTATGATTTGGCTCAAATTGACCTTAGGCTTGTCAAAATGGAGAATTGGAAATTCCATTATGCTCGTTATATTAGTCCGGTGATTATGAGTTGTTTGTTTGATGAAACGTGATGCCACGTGAGTTCAGAAATTGCATGCAGGACAAATGTTATTCTGCTAAAATTAATTTAAGTAATTAAATGTTAATTAATAAAATTAGGATTAGAGTTGAGATTGAGGAATGTTGATTAGATGATACCTTGAGAGGTTTGACAAATTGTAAGATGTGGAGTTTATGGATTTATAGTTATGATCTTTGAGGATATTGATATTGTGGATTGTGTTATGGTTATGACCTTGCGAGATCTTGAAAACTAGGAGGTGGAATCTCCTAGCCAGTGGATAGTGATTGATATTTTCGTGCCTTGTTTATACATGTAGTGATCGTTTCCTCGAGGGGAATTGCGACCATTGCTTAGGACTATCCTGTGACACGTAAGTCGTTCGGGCTTACTTAGCTTGCATTTATGGGTTTGAGTGATTGTGATAATGGTGTTTGTGCTTATGAATGTTGCATTGATAACCTAACCAGAGTAGGACGACCATCGATGTATATTCAATGGCCTAAGTGTATTATAACGGGTCGTGACAACTTGCTTGAAGCTCGTCGAGAGTGTGGAGGTTCTCGGTGACCGGTACTCTAGGCGGGGAGGCATGATCCCCAATTCCAAACCTGTGTGAATAGGGACTAAGGCGAGGTTTTGGGTGTTCCTCGTGTCACAAAATAAATTGAATTAGTAATGGTATAACGTAATGAAGATAATAAATTGATATGTTTGTGAGCATTGCATATTGTGATGTGATAATATATTGTATGTGCTATTGCTATTATTCTTATTCATGAATTATTAGCTAACGGTTTCATACGGTGTTGTAGATATTCTGCAGGACGAAAGACTGCAAAATGATCCGGATGAGTGATCACTCGAGGGCTACCGTACATTAGGATGCGTGGGTTTTTGGGATGTTTATGTACACAAATGTTTCTATTGTTGCCGTTTGATACTCGGTTGAGACTTTGTATATGTTTTGATATACGATCATATAGTTTTATTTATCTGGTTTTATATTTATTTGTGGCTTGTTGTAAGATCTAGCAATCTTGTTGTCAGGCTAGGGTCAGGATCCATTGTGAGATCCTAGCCCGCAGCGCTCCGAGTCCCGCGGATTCGGGGTATTACAAAGTTGGTATCAGAGCCTAAGGTTGACAACAATGGCACTTGCAGTCTGCGATAAAGGCCAAATAGATAATAAACAGAACCCGAAAGGTGTCTATCTTTTCCAAAAGATTTTGGTTTTGAAATGTATATAGTGATTCAGGATAGAATGTACGGGAAGTCATCACCCCTTCCGAGGATCTCGGCGGTAAAGATATATATATGCACACACACGCACACACACACACACAAATATATATATATATATATATATATATATATATATATATATATATATATATATATATATATATATATATATATATATATATATATATATATATATATATATATATATCTTTTATGGCTCAAACTAGAGGACATTTTAATCCTAAATCACTATATACATTTCACAACCAAAGTCATCACCCCTTACTAGTGCACCCGAAGGGGTGATGACTTCCCGTACATTCTATCCTAAATCACCATAAATTGATCCAGAAAGTCGATAACGTTGCAGCCGAAGTCGAAATCGACTGGATGGCTTATTAAACATTATAATTGATGGCTCAGACTATAGCAACATTTGGTGTAGGATGTGGAAGAGGTAGACCATCTTTATCTCCGGTGATCGTAAGTCCTAAACGAGTTGGTGGACCTCCAGTCACGAGGGGTCGGGGTTAAGTCCCCATTGTTGATTTGCCAGAGGCGGAATACCAAGTTATGGAAGATGTTGAGAATGTAATTTCCGAGATTGTCGGAAACGTGTGGATCGCAGTAAGGAACGAGATAGTTACCCTACTTAGATTGTAGATTACCCAAGTGGAAGATTCAAGTTGCGTCTCGATGAAGTAACGAGCTTGAGAAGACGTCTAGCGTGTAACAGAGGTGGCGAAGAAGGACAGATGCGTTCCATATCCTTCGGCAGCACATGATTTGCTGAGGCATTGTAAAAGGTAATTTCGGTGTTAGATGCACCAAAGAGGATGGATAAGGTTGTTAAGGCTCAAGAGAAGCCAGAAATACCGACGCCAACGCATCCATCAAAAACTGGACAACTTGGAAAACTGGACGGCTTGGCAAACACATATGTGAACTCACAAACCACAGGAATGTCCTCTAACGCTAGACCCTCGCCCTCCTTCATGGCATAACACCAGAAGGCCTCGCAACCTTGTGCGATCAATCTAGCTGTTCATACTACTCTAATAACCATGCCTGAATTTCCCAGGTCTCAACCTCGGAAATTCTCGATCTGACTTGACTCGGTAGAGACCGTCATGGTGATCTTACCCACATCTAACACAAAACGATGCCTATACATCCAATCCATACCAAGAATGACTTCCTCATGGATCACTGGCATGACAAAGAAGTCTACAAGTAACAAATGAATCCCAAGACAAATGGGGCAATCACGTATCTCGTGGGTACCTTTGACTTTACTATCATTAGGTAATCCTATCTAGAAAGGTCTACCCTCTATCATAACTAAACTCAACGTTTAACACATGCATCAAAAATAAATGAGTGCGTAGCACCCGTATAACACAACACTCTAAAAGGTAACCCAATAACAAGGATGGTACCTATAACAGCTAACGTTAGCTGCTCTACTGTATATCACCACTCAAAACTCGAACCTATGCTCCTCAAGTATCATTAGGGTCATCATCCTAGTCACTGCCTCTACTCCAGCTGCACCGGCAGTAGGAGAATCTTGCTGAGAAGAAACATTGCCTTGTCGGCAGAAGGGAGCCAAATGACCTAGTCCACCACACGTAAAGCGGGCTATCGGTGCCAACAGGCACTTAGGGTGTAAATGGCCTGGATCACCAAAGTTAAAACACAATCGTCTTGTCTTCGCAACCTGTGCGGCCAAAGGGTAAATCGATCTTCTTCGTTCGCCTTTAGCAACCTTAACATGGGAGGAAACTTGTTGATGCAATACCTTGTTTTGTCGGCAAAAGATCAATCGATGCCCTACCTTACCACATATAAAGCATGTCACTAATGACTTCTTACACTCCGCTAGTCTATGTGCAGACCTCCCAAAGTTGAATCAAGGTCTCATCCCACCAAAAGTCTGTGTGGACAAGGGATCACTCGAACGACCGTGTGTCAGACTCTGTCTAATACATGAAGTGTCTGCTTCATCACTCACTAGTTCGGTCCGTCGTTTCTTCTTTGATACCGAAGCTTCAGTTGGTCCCACAAATGTTGGTAAACCCGGTGTAGATCTACCTACTCTTGCAACCTCTTGTACTTGGCATATATATTCTCCAAACTCGGGTTCACTCATCAAGACATAGTCGGTCTCTTCAGATCTATCCTTCCTGTAGGTGGATTAGTAGTGGGGACTTGCCCCTGAACTAACACTATTGGAGGAAGAGGGAGTCTACCCCCACCTTGTCCTACTGTAGATGTCTCTATAGTCTAAGCCATCTGTAGCATATGCACACCTAACTTATAAGGCTATATATATATATATAGAGAGAGAGAGGTTGGCACCCATGTAAACAACTTTTACCATGTAAAATGAGAACAAATTGTATCCGTTAGATTGTTAAATAGACGGTAGAGATTAGGCGATATTATAGGGAAAAAAACGTGTTATTAATGGAATTACTATTCGCTGGACATGACTCTATATATTCGGCGGTATAGTCACATATATTCGACGGTATAGTCACATATATTCGGTGTTTACATGTTCACATAGTAAGAGTTGTTCGCATATGAGTCAGGATATATATATATCAATAGTGTCGAGATCCTCAAAAGGGTGATGGCTTACGGTACACACTATCCCAAAACAGCTATACTCTTTTCAAAACCAAAATTCTTTTCAAAACTCAAACCCCTTTCGGGTTCTGTTTATTTATCTACTCCAACTTTATTGCAGATTACAAGTGTCATTGTTGTCAACCTAAGGCTATGATACCAACTTTGTAACACCCCAAATCCAAGGGACTCGGGGTGCTACTGGGCTAAGATCTCACAGTGTATCCTGACCCTATCTTGACAACAAGTTCACTAGATCTTACAACAAGGCACAAATAGATTAAAACCAAATACATAAAACTAGATTAAATATATACATCAAAAGGTTTACAAAACACAACCGAGTACAAAACGGCAACACCATACGAAAATGCATACAAAAGATCCCATAACCCTCGCACAACCTAGTGTACGGAAGCCCTCGGCTGATCACCCATCTGGCTCACTCTGCAGTCTTCCAATCCTGCAGAAGATCTACAACACGGTTTAAACCGTTAGCTAACAGATCATAGATAAGAATGATTCCGTAGCACATACATCACATCATCATACCATATCTTGCAATGTCATACACACAACCCTTTATTATCTTTAATTAAGTTATATCATTACTAATTCATTTCCTTGTGACACGCGAAGTAAACTCCCAACACCTATGTCCCCATTCCCCTCACGTTTGGAATGGTGTCAATCATCACAACCTGGAGGTCTGGTCGCGGAGAACCTCCCAAGCCTCCCAATTCCGGGCTAGACAAGTCATCACCGCCCGTTATCGAACACTTGGGCCAATAATATGCATGTAGGGTCATCCTAGTCCAGTTAGGTTATAAATGCAACACACATATGCATACACACAACCACAACACACACTCAAACCCATAACCGCTCGCTAAATAAGTCCCACGGACTTACCTGTCACAACGTCGATCCATACCACGTCACGACTTGCCCTCGAGGAAACGATCAGCTCTTGCATCAGCAAGGAACAATAATAAGTCAAACGCGATTCAAGGTTAGGAGATTCCACCTCCTAACCCCATAACCATCCCCACACGATAACTCGAATCTAAACCTCGATATCTCAACATAAACTCAAATTTCCTCAAATCTCAAGGTAGCGTCTAATCAACATTCCTCAATCTCAATTCTAATCTTAAATTAATTAATTAACCTTTAATTAATTATTTAAACACCATAATAATCTAACGACCATAACGAAATTTCTAATTCTCCATTTTGACAAGCCTAAGGTTAATCAAGGCCAAATCGCAGTACGGGAAACGAATAAATTCATAACTTATTCGTTACTAACCCGATTGACGATTTAAAAGAAGATTCGGAATCACAACGGCGTAGGCTCTGCATGGATAATACCAAATTCATCGGAATCTGAGCGACGAAACCATCCTGGTGATATATATGCTCGACCAGGTCTTCATATGCTTGGAAATGCAGAAACTCGGTACCGATATGAAGAGAATGAGGAGAGGAATCTAGAAACTCAAGCGGAATTAAAATCGGCTTAGAAACGGAGAGTTGATCTGAGTTTGAAGGTTAAGAGAAGTCAGAGCTTTTACGAGGAAACATGAAAGGAAATGAATTAACAAACGATTTTCTGCTATTTATAGTGAAGACGATAAATATCCTTTCGGGAAGTCGATAATTATCCTTTAACCGATCCAAAGGCGGGTTGAACCTCCTTCTCCAAACTTCTTGAAATTGGAATAATAAATTTTGAATATTGTACGGATAATTATTCCACAACTGCCTCAAAAAACATATATTCCTAAGCCGTCTTTCTTAGCCGTTAAGAAACGAAATAACGACTCTTTTGGCCATTTTTCCTTTCCATGTTATTTCATACCTAGGACATGTCCGATGTCCTGATCATTTCTCTCAATTGTATTTTTATTAATTGAAGCTCCCAAATGCTCTAAATAACACTAGAGGGTAAAAATAATTACCCGAGGAAAAAGTGAAAATTTCCCTGTAAGTCCAAAATTATGCTAGGAACATAACGGTGGGACTCATACTCATCACTTATTCAATCTTCGCGAGTTATATGTCAATTACTATCAATGATTAAGTTAATCAAAATTTTAATAGAATTCGAAAATCCGAGCTCTTACAAGTTTTTCAATCGAAATCACAAATCCGTAACTTTCTTCCCCCAAAATCACTACCACTTGCTTCCTAGGGGGTTCTCCAGTTATTTCCAACACACCAAACAAGCTGGAATCTCTAGAATCAAACGAAATCAACCAAAATCAAGAAAAGGGGTTTTCGAACGAGATTACCCGATTTTCTACAGAATGTGATGGATTGAAGTCTCGATTGATGTTGGAAAAGTTGATATCGCACCTTTCCCTTCGATTTAGAATCCAAGAATTGTCAAAAACGAGCAAGAAAGGGAGACTTGAGAGATTAGGGCTCATTTCGGTCGAGACGGCGTCGGGAGAGAGGGAAAAGTGAGGAGAGAGAGTGTTCTTCTCATTTTGTATCCGTCAGAAAAATTAACTGCATCTCGGACGAGATGGTTGACAGTGCCCGAGATGCCTGACTGAGGTGACTCCCTGTTGCTCCCATCTCGGTTGATCCAGATGCGCCTCGGTCGACATGATTTGACAGCTCCCGAGATGGCTCCCAGTTTCCGTTCTTTCCTCAGATTTGTTGACTCTAATTCCGCCCATATGCTTCCCCTAGTGGTTCTCTTGGATTGTACCTAGTTCTTGTAGGTCTCAAAGTCTCCATGAGAATCTCATAATTTTGTATATGTTGATGTGGAGATTCTCGCTCTAATCCTCCAAACTAGTTTTGTCAGATCGTAGTAATAACTTGAGGTCGAAACTCATAATCCTATTCAACCGAATCCCCTAAATTAATGTCCGGACAGCGTGTTTGTTGAACGGAATCCATCCTTTTACCTAATGTTTGCGGCTCCCCTACAAACGGCTCATTCTGGTCATTCCCAACTAGAAAATGAGTTGGTGGAACAACAACGAGTACCGATGGATCAACCACAACTCGGGCATTACCTCCTTTCCCTTCTTGTAGCAGCCGAACTGCTTCTTGTATCTCAGCCATGTCGGCCCGAAGTGCTTCGTCTCTGGCACGTGCATCTGCTCTCTCCTTAGCTAGAGTGTGATCACGTAATTGTAGCTGATAAAGAGCATCATCCAACTCATCTTGGAGATCTCTCTCATCATCATTCTTAGCAGCCATCTGTGAGTTTTTTCTGGTTCAGGATCATAGGGAACGATTTCTTTACTACCTCGAGACCTTCACATAAACCTAAAGAAAGGTCCTGCAAGAACATTGAAGTACAATGATCAATAGCAACAAGGGTAGCAGCCCTAAGACAAAAAAAATACCAGCTTGGTCGAAACTTCGATCCCCGGCAACGGCGCCAAAAACTTTGTTCGCTCCAAAGTGTGTGCAAAATAAGCCTTAAATTTATAATCAAGAATAAACCAAAAGCGAACTGGCACGGATCAATCACAGTATTAGCAAATATTCCAGGGTTGGTCACAAGGACTATTGTGAAATCAAACACGGTATATAACTTTAGGTTGTATATGCGAATCTCAAGCAACAAAGAACATAGACGAATATAAATCAGATATGGGAATGCAGATTCCAGAGATAAATGTATCCAGTTGTGGTTTCAACCTAATATTTCTCAACGATAAATATGGACAAAGATGAGGTTGCGAAGGGAAGGTATTTCTACGATGGGGATAAATCATCGGGTAAGTCTCACCATGCATTATCCAAAACTAAAGATCCTATCACCGGGAAAGTCTCAAGGAACTAAGGAAAGGAACAATCACTCAAACCAACACACTACCTAAGGGAACTGTAACACCCCGAATCCACGGGACTCGGGATGCCACATTGGGCTAGGATCTCACAATGGATCCTGACCCAAGCCTGACAACAAGTTCACTGGATCTTACAACAAGGCACAGGTAGATTAAAACCAAATACATAAAAGTTGTATAAGATACATCGAAAGAGTTTTACAACAACAAAGCCGAGTACAAAACAACATTCATAAACACAAATAAAAAAGATTCCATATCCCACGCAATCCTAATGTACAGAAGTCCTCGGTTGGACACACCATCTGGCTCTTTCTGCAGTTTTCCTAACCTGCGGATCATCTACAACACGATATACACCGTTAGCTACAACAATGAATAAGTATGAAGGTAATAGCACAAACACACATCACAATCTCATACATGCATTGCCACACACATTCATTTATTATCTTTCAATTTCGTTATTCCATTACTAATTCAACTTATTTTGTAACACGAGGAGCCTCAAGAACCTCGTCCCATCCAACGTAGCACAGGAGTTTAGCATGGGGGTGATTATCACTCGTCCCCTACTATGAGATCATCTTCAGGGAACCTCCACCTACCCGCAGGCGGAGGCAAGTGGTCACGACCCATTATAATACACTTGGGCCATATAAAGTAATAAATGGTCATCCTATTCCGGTTTAGGTTATAAATGCACAATCATATGAACACACACAACCATCACAATCACACAAACCCACAACTGAACGCTAAGTAAGTCCTATGGACTTACCTAACATACTCTTAACCAATACCACGTCACAACTTCCCCTTAGGGAAGTAATCAACGCCTGCAATAGCAAGGCACACAACATCATATACTACAAGGGTTAGAAGACTCGTCTCCATAACCATAACCAACCTACAACCTTAGATTAAACCTCAAGATCATAACATGCTCACAAATGCCTAAGACATATCCTCAAGATCAACATGAGTGCCTAAGGCACATCTCTATGACACCACTCATCCTAACCAAGCTAGCCAAGCCAAAATCTAAGCCAAGGCCAAAGGAAATGAGAGAAAGAAACATACCAACAAGGTACGCCCTGAATGCACCAACAAAAGCAAGGACTCAAGGTTGAACCACAGAGGCACAGGGGCAGCTCACTCAAGGCGCAGGGGCGGCTCACAGGCAGGCGCAGGGGCGGTCTGGTGAAGGCGCAACGGCGGCTGTTTGTGCAGAGGCTTGGCCCCGACTTCTCTTCCATCCCTTTCTCGGCTCTCTTCACTTCTTCACCACACAACAGCAACACACATACATACAATACATGTATGAACATCACAGTATTCAAGAAAGGGTCCAACACAAGTCTAACTTGTGATCCTAAGATAAGAAGGAAGAAAGAAGCAAGAAAGAAGAAGAAATGAAGAAAGAGGTGAAGAGCTTACCACAACAACCCTAAGCAGCAACTAGGAGCAATCAACACTTCCACCACCTCAATACCACAACAACAACTCTCAGCATCATCCTCATGATCATCCAAAGCCAAACCACAACCAAACTCTCCAAAACTCTCTCACAAACACAAGGAAAGATCAATGAAGAGAAGATGAAGAAGAAGAAGAAGAACGTACAGAGGAAAAGTAAGATGAAGGAGTTGAGGAAAACCCTCATACAGAAGCAAAGGATGGCTTATAAGAGTAGCTAGAAGCAAAGCACAAGTTAAAGGGTCTACGAAGGCGGCTACAACCACACATTGCTGCAAGGGCGGGTTTTGTCAGGCGTAGGGGCGGCCACCATGGTCCGCTGGGGCGGCTAACAGGGTCCAGCAAGAGCTCAACTAAGGCTCAACAAGGATCCTAGGCTCCAAGGACTAAGGCTTTTACATCACACCCCCCCTAAAAACAAGTTTCGTCCCGAAAGTTGCAAGATCCCAAATCCTCTTGGAACCATAAGCCGAGGTATAACTCTCCCTCTCAGAGGTATTATCGTAACTTATAACATTCTATATCCTTAACCACTGCATGGAGGAATCATCACCCCAACACATCAACAACTCTAAACAAGGCCTAGAGGAAGACCATCTCTAGCCAAACACTAACCACATCACACTAGCATGGAGGAAAGCCGTCGCCAGCAAAAACGTGCACATAACAGTACTATGTGGAGGAAAATCGTCTCCACTCACACTATGTCCATCAATGATAGCATGGAGGAAGAACCATCTCCAGCTAATCTTAACACATACACCATAACATGGAGGAAAGAACCATCTCCAGCTATACCTATCTCGCGCTAGCAAAGAAGATTCAACAAATCATATGCACATATCACAACTAGCACAAAAAGAACAACATATCACATATGCAAATAACATGACATCCACTCACCAAGATGGCACTAAGATCTACTCGTGGATCCTACTAGTGCCTCTAACTCAGCATAGAACTCTGGTTAGTTCATCTGGATACTATACTCAGTCTCCCATGTAGCCTCATCAAGTCTTCGTCTAGACCATTGTATCCTCATCATAGGAGTGTCCTTCAAACGCAGGTGTCCCACACCTCGCTCTAGGACTGCAATAGGGTGCTCTGCAAAGGTGTGGTCCGGCTCAACTACCAAATTATCATAACTCACAATGTGCCTCGGATCTGGTATGTACTGCCTCAGCTGAGACACATGAAACACAGGGTGAACACCCCCTAACCTCGGAGGCAATGCTAATCTGTAGGCTGCTCTCCCAACTCTATCTAGTATCTCGAAAGGACCGACATATCGGGGACTCAGCTTCCCCTTTATGCCAAAACGTTTGACGCCTCACGTCGGAGATATTGTCAACCAGACATGAGCTCCTACCGTGAACTCTACAGGCCGACACCTCTTGTTTACATATGACTTCTGGCGACTCTATGCAGCCAAATCCTCTCTTTAATTAGCGTCACCCAATCCATATCATCCTAAATCTACTCTAGCGCTATCCCACTGATACTGCTAGGCTCATTCCACCATAAAGGTGTACGGCACCTACGTCCATACATTGCCTCATAAGGAGCTATCTCAATAGATGCATGTCAGCTGTTATTGTATGAGAACTCAACGAGTGGGAGGTAATCAGACCATCCTTGTCCCCAATCTAACACACAGGCTCGCATCATGTCCTCTATCGTCTGGATGGTCCTCTCTGATTGACCATCTGTCTGGGGGTAAAACGCAGTAGTAAAGTGTAGACTCGTCCCCAAAGCAGTCTGAATCTGCTGCCAGAATCTTGAAGTAAACCGTCCATCTCGATCAGAGACGATCGTCCATGGTACACCATGGAGTCTAATTATCTGTCTAGTGTACTCCTCAGCCAATCTGCTCACCGGCCAAATCTCTCTAATGGGAATGAAACGTGCCGTCTTTGTCAGTTTGTCAACAATCACCCAGATAGCATCAAAGCTCCTACTAGTCCTCAATCCGGTCACAAAATCCATGGAGATGTCCTCCCACTTGCATTGTGGTACTAGCAGTGGATGGAGCTCACCTCCAAGTCTGCAATGCTCTATCTTGACCTGTTGACAAATCGTACATTGGGTTACGAATCTGGCTACGTCGGGGTTCAGCCCTCCCACCAATATGAGCCTCTCACATCATGATACATCTTACTCGTACCTGGGTGTAATGAGTAAGGTGTACAGTGAACCTCCTGTAAAATCCTCTATCTCAGCTCTGCATTTGTTGGTACACAGATACGACCATGTCGCCTCAAAACTCCATCCACTCCAATGGAGAACTATGGTGCCTCTCCACGAGACATCCTCTCTCTATTCCTCGTCTAGGTCGGGCAGGTCCCCTGCTTCTGTTTGATCTAATCCAGCAAACCAGGTAGAACCTCTAAAGCAAACAACTAGGCATCGTCATCAGGAAATTGGATATCCATCTCTTGCTAAGATAGATCTCTCTGAAGTTGAGGTTGTACAGTAAGTCTGGCAACCGCCTTCTCCCGAGGCATCTTCTTCCTCAAGACGTCAGCTACCACATTCGTCTTGCCAGGATGATACAAAATATGAAGGTCAAAGTCCTTGATCAACTCAAGCCATCGACAATAGCGGTAATTCAATTCCCGCTGCGTGAAAATGTACTTCAGACTCTTATGGTCTGTGAAGATCTGACATGTAACACCATACAGGTAGTGTCTCCAGATCTTCAAAACATGAACTACCGCTGCCAACTCCAGATCATGAGTTGGGTAGTTCTCCTCATACGTCATCAGCTGTCGAGACGCATTAGCAATCACTCTGCCTCTCTGTATTAACACACATCCCAAGCCTAGCTTGGATGCATCACTATAAACAACAAGTTCACTGGATCATGACATGCTCGTACTGCACTGATAACAGATCCCGTCTTCCCAAGGTCCCAACCTCGGCATACCTCTATCAGACCTATATCGGTAGAGACTGTAACAGTTCTCTTACCCACATCTAACACTGCACGGTGTCTACACATCTAATCCATACCTAAAATGAATTCTTCATGCATCAAGGGCATGACTAAGAAGTCAACAAGAAATATACGAGTCCCTAAGCGTAGGGGACAACTACGTATCTCATTGGTACCTCTGAACCTACTACCATCAAGTAAGTATATAGTAAAGGGGGTCTCCGCTATGGTAAATAAACTCAAACGCTCAACACATGTAGCAGAAATAAAAGAATGCGTAGCACCCGTATCAAATAAAACTCTAACACGTAAGCCATGTAACAGAATGGTACCTGTAGCAATTGGTGCTGGCGGCTCCTCAACACTCCTCAGCTCAAAAATAGGACCTCGAGCTCCTCGAGCATCACTGGTACCAGCATCTCTACCTCTACCTCTACTCAGTCCTGGAGTTGATCCCTGAGTAGCAAGTGTGTCTGGGACTCTCTGTTGTCCTTGTGCCTGATGGTGAGGCGGTCTCTGTCCACGTCCTGTTGCACCTGCAGGAGAAGAACCTTGTTGTGATGACGCCTTGCCTTGAAGGCAAAACGTAGCTCTATGTCCTGGCTTCCCACACGAGAAGCAAGTCAGTGGTGCTCTCGGGCAATCAGCCCTCAAATGTCCTTAAGCCCCACAGTTGTAATACTTCCGGGCTCTCTCAGTCGTCTACGCAAACACTGGAACACTCGAGCGGCCCTGAGTCTGGCCTTGCCCGTATCCAGATGCTCTTGCACCAGTTTGTCCTGTGCGATGTCTCTTCTCAGACCGACCTATATGAGAAGTCCTCCTTTGGCTAGCTCTCTCTCTCTCTCATAGGCAGAGGCCCGATCCTGATAATTTGTCAAGGACTCAAAGTGGAATCCCGCCATGTACGAATATGTGCTCTCCCTCAAACGACGGGAGAACAGATACACATGCTGGTCCTCAGATGGTGCAGCTTGACCTAGCAATGCTAACTCAATTTGGAAGCGGCGAATAACATTTTTAATGGGTACATCCTCAAAACCCGCCTCCACGAAGTCCTGCAGCTTCTCCCTCCTCAGTGAGGTATGACAAAATTGCTCCCTCGGCGAAGTCCTCATCTGCTCATAGCTAGTAACTCTTGCTCTAACTATCCTCCACCATTGGTGTGCCAAGTCACGGAATAGAGACTGTACTAGCTCTGTTCATTTGTCCTCAGGGCACCTAATATACTCTAAGGCCGAGTCTACATGCCCAATCCAAACCTCGGTCTGCAACCCAATCTCTCCTTAGAAGTGGGGTACTCCCTGCTGATAAAATGCCTTCAACCAGGCATATGGCGAGGCCCTCTAGTCTCCTCTACAGCTCGAGCAACCACAGCAGCACGTGCCGGTATAACTAGCACATGGGTAGCTCCATGGGATCTCTTAGATGATCCCTCATGCCCTTGTAGATCTGGGGCTCGTCTGCTTGCTCTAATAGCCTCCTCAAAATGCCTGAGGTACTCCCTGAACTCTAGTCCACCCATGGAGACACGATCGGAGCCATCAGACTGGGTTGGATGTACCTGTTGTCTCCTGGACCCACCACTCCTCGTAGCTAGAACTACACTCTCCGCAACCTCCTCAGAAGCCTCCTCAACCACTAGTGGATCTGCAGCGGGAGCTGGTCCCTACCCTATCCCTCCTGGAGGAAGAGGTGGTCTATTTCTACCTCTGCCTACAACAGCAGTAGCTCTAGTCCGAGCAATCTGCGGGGTATGCACACCTAACGTATAAGGCTCTATATAGGCCATATGTATAGATATATGTATAATACCTAATAGTTTATGCATACAAATAAACACATAGAGAATATCTATATATATATATATATATATATATCTATACAGTCAAGATCCTTAGATGGGTGACGGCTTCTATACATACTATCCCAAAACATTTGTACTCGCTTTAAAACCAAAACCTTTTGAAAAGTCATACCCCATGTGGGTTCTATTTATTTATCCACTCTAACTTTATTGTAGATAGCAAGTGTCATTGTTGTCAACCTAAGGCCTTGATACCAACTCCGTAACACCCCGAATCCACGGGACTCGGGATGCCACATTGGGCTAGGATCTCACAATGAATCTTGACCCTAGCCTAACAACAAGTTCACTGGATCTTACAACAAAGCACATGTAGATAAAAACCAAATACATAAAAGCTGTATAAGATACATCGAAAGAGTTTTACAACAACAAAGCCGAATACAAAACAACATTCATAAACACAAATAAAAAACATCCCATATCCCACGCAATCCGAATGTACAGAAGTCCTCGGCTGGTCACACCATCTGGCTCACTCTACAGTCTTCCTAACCTACGGATCATCTACAACACGGTATACACCGTTAGCTACAACAATGAATAAGTATGAAGGTAATAGCACAAACACACATCAACATCTCATACATGCATTGCCACACACATTCATTTATTATCTTTCAATTTCGTTATTCCATTACTAATTCAACTTATTTTGTAACACGAGGAGCCTCAAGAACCTCGTCCCATCCAACGTAACACAGGAGTTTAGCATGGGGGTGATCATCACTCTTCCCCTCCTGTGAGATCATCTTCAGGGCACCTCCTCCTACCTGCAGGCGGAGGCAAGTGGTCACGACCCGTTATAATACACTTGGGCCATTTAAAGTAATAAATGGTCATCTTAGTCCGGTTTAGGTTATAAATGCACAATCATATGAACACACACAACCGTCACAATCACACAAACCCATAACTGAAAGTTAAGTAAGTCGTACGGACTTACCGCATATACTCGTAACCAATACCACGTCACAACTTCCCCTAGGGGAAGTAATCAACGCCTGCAATAGCAAGGCACACAACATCACATACTGCAAGGTTAGGAGACTCGTCTCCATACCCATAACCAACCTACAACCTCAGATTAAACATCAAGATCATGACATGCTCACAAATGCTTAAGGCATATCCTCAATATCAACACGAGTGCCTAACGCATGTCTCTATCATACCACTCATCCTAACCAAGCTAGCCTAGCCAACATCTAAGCCAAGGCCAAAGGAAAGGAAGGAAAGAAACATACCAACAAGGTATGCCCTGAATGCACCAACAAAAGCAACGACTCAAGGTTGAGCCAGAGAGGCATAAGGGCGGCTCACTGAAGACGCAGGGGCGGCTCAAAGGCAAGTGCAGGGGCAGCCTGGTGCAGGAGCAGGGGCGGCTGTCGTTGCAGAGTCTTGGCCCCGACTTCTATTTGATCCCTTTCTCGGCTCTCTACACTTCTTCACCACACCACAACAACACACGTACATACATATACATGTATGAACATCAAAGCATTCAGGAAAGGTCCAACACAAGTCTAACTTGTGATCTTAAGCTAATAAGGAAGAAAGAAGCAAGAAAGAAGAAGAATGGAAGATAGAGGTGAAGAGCTTACCACAACAACCCTAAGGAGCAACTAGGAGCAATTAGCACTTCCACCACCTCAACACCACAGCAACAACTCTCCGCATCATCCTCATGATCATCCAAAGCCAAATCACAACCAAACTCTCTAAAACTCTCTCACAAACACAAGGAAAGATCAAGAAAGAGAAGATGAAGAAGAAGAAGAAGAGCGTACACAGGAAAAGTGAGCTGAAGGAGATGAGGAAAACCCTCATACATAAGCAAATGATGGCTTATAAGAGAAGCTAGCCGCAAAGCACAAGTCAAAGGGTCAACGAAGGCGGCTGCAACAACAGAGAGTTGCAAGGGCGGGTTTTGTGAGGCGCTGGGGCGCTTAGCCGCAGGGGCGGCCACCATGGTCCATTGGGGCGGCTAACAGGGTCCAGCAAGAGCTCAACTAAGGCTCAACAAGGCTCCTAGGATCAAAGGACTAAGGCTCTTACAAGAACAGAACTAAACATCACTGGGTAAGTCTTAGGTTAACTCTCAAAGGTATGATGAAGGCACACTCAAACCCTAACAAAAGATATACCTTTGTTACCTAACACTCATCATCATCGGTAAAAAAGCAAAGGAATCACCGGGTAAGTCTCTTCCTAGGCTTGAATGTAAACCAAGAAAGGTGCAAGAAGAATAGGATAGGCAAACTATAACCTAAACTCAAGATCGGGCAATACAGCAGCAATCTCGTGCAGTTCTTATCGATCTCGGTCGAGATGACTCAAAGAACAGCCCGAGACGGGTTTCGGTCTACGGTTAACTCAAGCTTTCAAGGTCCTCTCACGATAAAGGTCTATTCTTTCATCGTCTATACCACAACCTTCAACTAATCACCCTAGAATCGCAGGGGTTTTAGCCAACAATCCTCATGTTCAAAGCAATCAGATAATATATAATCAAGATATCAATGAAAGGGAATAAAACACTCAACAAAGGTTTCCAATAAGCAATAATGAAAAACAATCAAACAATCGTCAATAACGTGTTCCAAAAGAATGGAAACAATCAACTATCAATTCCCCAAGAAAACCTTACAACTTATGTTCCCTTCTTCCTTGAACCCTAAGTAATCCTTCCTTAGATATTCTCTTTCCGTCAATCCTTCCAACGGCCGTAATATAAGCGTAGATCCGATAATCCGTAGATGCGCTGTCCTTTGCTGTGGCAATAACACTCCATTCTTATAGAAGACTTTTAGGTTAAACTATATTTTATTTTCCTTGGGTTGTGGGCCGTCGACCTCGAGCTAGGCCCAATTGGCCGTGTCGGTCGAGGTGCATAACTGTATAGGTCCGAGATTAGTGGTGAATCACGTACTTTTCTTCGTATCTTCAACTGAATCCTTCCTTCCTCCTTTCAATATGGTTCCTAACTTTCTTCTTTTCCCCTCTAATGCTCCACAATGTAGCTCCATGGTCTCCGTAGCCTTTAATGGTCCAATTTGATCCAAAATACGCCTAATTCCCTACAATTATAATCAAACGTGGTGTAGATCTCGATTCTAACAAAGTAGACGAATAATGACATAATCATTAAGAATATATGTCTATGCATGTAGAATAAAGATGAGAAAAAACCAAAACTATATCCGAAATATAGAAAATAAATCATGCTATCATAAAGAATTACAACTTGATAAGATTCAACAATTTTATCACCATATATTTCAAGGTCTTGAGTCATTTTCAAAAATTTATCAAGATTAGCATTTAATAAAATGAAACATACATTTTAAAGGTAAACAAACGACATAGCAAGGAAATACAACTAGGCATGGATTTAGTAAGATATAATTGTTCTAAACTTTCCCATAAAAGTTTAGAGTAAGTAATACTTACAACCTGACGAGCTACCTCGTCAGAAAGCCGAATCATTAATTCTAAATGTCCTTGGTCATCTAGTTCCTTTTTCATCATCCTTAAGTGTTTCAACGAACTCTCCTTTCACAGCTTTTTAACACTTTTCTTGATCAACACAACTTTCATTTTGACTTGTCACATTGGAAAGTTCGCTGAGCCATAAATGGATTGACTAAATTGTTGTTTCCTATCATAAAAAACTTATAGCATATTAGTTTTTATCAAACCAAAAGATTTTACAAAAACATATCTCAAAAAGTTTATATACCGAAACACAAACAACTCTAACTGAATCATTTTGAAAAATATAAATGAGACTGTCAAGAAACGCAACACTAATAGCATACACCAAAAAATCACAAAAAAACGAATCCATAAATCAAAACTTACTCTTATATGAAATATGCAGCAAAAGCAAGAACATATCATAAATACAACAAATCTGAACAATATATTCACTAGACCAACATATCCGGAAAAAAATACAGCATATCCAGAAAAAACTATAGAGCAAACCCGAAAAAACCGCAACAAATCTCTACAAGATTCAAACAACAAACAAGGCTCTAATACCACTTTGTCATATCATTTTCAAGCATATACGAATTAGGTCCAGATTTCGAATCAAACAACAACAAAGAACGGATCTAGATCGATTCAGTTCCGATCCAAACAAACATGAGATTGTCCTCAAGAGAGACCCGGTGTGCACCGAACTATATATAATCAGCCTTGGTTTTGCATATTTCTTGGCAAGAAAATACCGAATGGCTGAATGATCCGTGTATACAATCACCTTCGCTCCTACAAGATAAGAACGAAACTTTTCAAATGCATATACAACAACAAGAACTTCCTTTTCCGTGGTGGCGTAGTTGAGCTGATCTTCATCTAGTGTTTTGCTAGCATAATAGATGGATGAGTGCGTCCATCTTTCTTTTTTCCAAGCACCGCTCCCACAGCTACATCACTTGCATCGCACATGACCTCAAATTGAAGATTCTAGTCCGGACGCTGAATTATTGGAGCTGAGATTAAGGCTTCTCGAATCCTGTAGAAAGCAACTAAACATTCTTTCGAAAATTCAAAAACAATATCCTTCATCAATAGATTAGTTAGTGGTTTAGAGATTTTCAAAAAGTCCTTAATGAATCTCCTATAGAATTCAGCATGTCCTAGAAAACTTCTAATCCCCTTCACCAAAGATGGAGGACGAAGCTTTTCTATTGTCTCAATCTTAGCCTTGTCAATCTCAATCCCTCAATTAGAGATCAAGTGTCCTAAGGCAATGTATTCCCTAACAATAAAATGACACTTCTCCCAATTTAGAACTAGCTTAGTGTCTTCACATCTTTGTAGAATAAGAGATAGGTTAGCAAGACAATTATCAAATGAGGAACCATAAACAGAAAAGTCATCCATAAAAACCTCCATGATTTCCTCAATGTACTCCGAGAAGATGCTCACCATACACCTTTGAAAGGTGGGTGGAGCGTTGCACAATCCGAATGGCATCCTCCTATAAGCAAACGTACCCCATGGGCACGTGAATGTGGTCTTTTCTTGGTCGTTCGGATGAATCGGAATCTGAAAGAAACCACTATAACTGTCAAGATAGCAAAAATAAGAATGTTGCGCTAAACTCTCAAGCATTTGATCAATGAAAGGCAACGGGAAGTGATCCTTTCCCATCACATTATTCAGCTTGCCATAGTCTATACACATCCTCCATCCCGTCACCGTTCTCGTTGGAATGACTTCGTTGTTCTTGTTAGCTATAACGGTCATTCCTCCGTTCTTTGGGACAACTTGAATTGGACTCACCCACTTTCTATCGAAAATCAGGAATATGATACCTACATCAAGCAATTTAAGGATCTCCTTCTTCACGGCCTCTTTCATGATTGGGTTTAACCGTCATTGAGGTTGACGTGAAGGCTTATAATCCTCTTCCATTAGTATCTTGTGCATACATAAAGATGGTTTAGTTCCTACAAGATCCTATATGGTGTAGCCTAAAGCTTTCCTATGTTTCTTCAAAACAATCATAAGCCGATCATGTTCATCTTCACTCAAACTAGAACTAACTATAACGGGAAACGTAGAGTTCGATCCAAGAAAAGCATACCTTAGATGTGCGGGAAGTGGCTTCAATTCCAAAGTTGTAGATACCTTTGGTGTGTTGTTCGGGTTGTCTGAGGTCTCCTTGGATGTCTCGAAGGGTGTGGAAGTGGTAGAAGAAGAAGCTATAACGCTGTAGAAAGAACGGAGCCTTCCTCAGAATTTTCAAGTTCCACGGTGTTACTGTTACTTCCAAGGACGTGAAAAGTGTGTTTTTGGCCGTGATTTTGTGTGTCATTCGAGTGGTTGCTCTCGACATACTTTTCCACGGGTGGAATTGGTGAAACCACGCCAGTGGAAAACACCGACTGACCGTGGTTTCTGGTGTTTTCTAAACCATCGTGTAATTTTTCGAATTCTTCAATTTGCACTTCTTCTAACTCTTCCAAAGCATCAATCTCATCGTTACAATCCTCTTCCGCTCCCTTTTCCATGATGCTCATAGTTATAACCTTTTGTAACGGATCTTTGAACAAGATCGAACTCACTTTCTCTCTAGAATCCTCTTCATCGTATATATTGAACATATCCTCTCCCATTAGTGGTTCTTTTGTCAAAGCCGAGAGAACAAACTCAACTTTCTTTTCTCTAATGTCAAAGGCCAATTTAGCGTTCTTTCAATCAACCATTCAACCGGAAGTTATAAGAAAAGGTCTCCCCAGTATGATCGGGACCGGAAAATCTGAGGAATGTCAAACACAACAAAGTCTATAGGAATATAGAATTTACCAAACTTAATCGGGACGTCTTCAATGATGCCAACGGGTCGAATAATGGATCGATCCGCCATAAACAACGCCGTCTTCACCGGTTTAGGTTCACCTAAACCGACTTTCTCACACAAAGCAAGTGGAATGATGCTCACACTTTCTCCCAAGTCACAAAGTGCATCATATGTGACTTCTCCTACTCCTATTGATATGCAAAATGACCCCGGATCTCGCAGCTTTGGTGGCATCTTTTCCGTCATCGTTTTAATGAGTTCTGAAGACTCCGAACTCATCTTGACTTCACCAGAATCTTCAAGCTTTCTCTTGTTAGAGATGATCTCCTTCAAGAACTTCCCATAAGCGGGCATACCTAAAATCACATCAAGAAAAGGTATGTTAATGTGCAGTTTACTCATGAGATCAACAAACTTACTGAAATGCTTGTCTAGACGCGGTCTAGCTCTAGATTGCGGGAATGGCAAAGGAGGTTTATAGGCTGGAGGAGGAACATAGACATCTTCCTTCTCCTTCTCAACGGAAACCTCAACGAATATGGGTTGCGGGTCGGTGGTTGTTACACCACTTCTCATTGAAATTGCCATCACTCTCCCTTTCGGGTTGTCCTCCGTTTTTCCGGGAAGCTTCCCTTGATCTCTAGGAACTTCTCCGGCCTTGCTAAACACTTGATTTTCCAAAGCTTTTTGTGCTTTAGAAATTCAAGTAATGTGATTCTCCATTAGTTGTCTCTTCCACAAGATCGTTTCCATCATTGCATCAAATTTGTCCTTCTCCGGATGGTTCGAACTATTTGAAGTTTGTCCCTGAATTTTCAAAGGTGTAGAAGAATATGGAGATGTTAGTGCACTTTTAGCATGGGAATAAGGATTACCGGGATTTTGTTTGTTGGATCTCCAATTGTTGTTGAATTTCCTATTGTTGTTGTTGTTATTGTTCCAATGGTTGTTCCGGTTGTTATTCTTATTCCCTTGATTATTTTCCCTTCCTAGATAGCCAACATCCTCCTCCTTTTTCGATTGAGCGTTGGACTTCTAAAATTCTTTCAGCTCCTTAATCTCATTGTTGAGGGAGAAGTTTTGAGCTTAGGCTGTTGGAGTCAATGTTGCTCCCGGCTCTCCGGAAACTCGATTCCCACTCACAACCTTCCTATGGGAATACTTCTCAATCACTAGAGCTTGCTTCTCAATAAACTCTCAAGCATTATTTTCTCTCATATCCATAAAAGTTCCACAAGAAAGGGATTGAAGTTTGAATTGCGTTTCCACATGCAATCCCTTGTACTATATCTACAATAATTCCAGCTTGGAAATGCCATGGTGCGGGCAATCTAATAGAAGATCTTGAAACCTTTCCAATGATTTAAACAAACTATCATTAGGTTTCAACGCAAAAGCATTTATTTTACCTCTCAACTCCGCTGTTTTGGATGACGGAAAGAACTTGGTGAGGAATTCCGAAGTCATATCTTCTCATGTGTTAACTCTTCCAGCCGGAAGAGTTTGATACCAAGCTAAGGATTTGTCCTTCAAAGAGAAGAAGAACGGTCTAAACTTATAGTTGTTGTTGATTGCTCTTGGAGGCTTCAAAATCTCCATAAGACTCTCATAATTCTGCAAAGTTGTGCGGAGATTCAGCTTCCATTCCACCAAACTGACTTTGGAGGATCATAGTAATGACAAGAGGGCGAAATCCATAGTCATGCTCATCCGGGTATCCAAGATTCACACCCAAGCGACACGGCTGCTGAGTTGGGTCCATTCGTTGCCCAAGAGTTCACGGTTCAGCCACGACATAAGTAGCTCTCGCATCTCTAACATGAACTCGAGGATCGACATAGACATGAGGATTAAATGGTAGTATATCCTCAAACTCAGGCATATCATCATCATCGGATGATTCATCTTTCTTATCCTTGGCACCTTTATACAATTATGATTGTAACACCATCGCCTTGATTTCATCCATTTGAATTTGCATTCGCTCCCTATCAGCACGAGCTACATCTTGTTCCTCAATACGTCTTCTTTGACTTGTATTAAGAAGAGCTTGAGTTTCATCTAATTCCTCATGAAGAATATTTTCATTATGTTCAAACATCTTTTTGTCCCTTAACCATTTCTTTAGAGTCTTCTCCGGTTCAGGATCAAAGGAACGAGGTCTTTCACAGTTTGAGACCTTCGCATATACGTGAAGAGAAATCAACAAAATCACTAAGGTAGATAGATCAAATAACAAGAGCAAAAGCTCCCAAGCCCGACAACCGAAAACCGATTTTGGCCTAAACCAAATCTCAAGCAAAGCGAACCCGCAGTGTACGGATCGGTATAGTAAAGCAAGAATTCCAAAGTATCGAACTCAGGGATTTAGGGGATCAAATTCAGTTCGAAAAATTGTCAAGCAAGATAAAAAGCTTTTGTAAAGATTAATGGGAAAACAACGATTCTAAAGATTTAGGTATCCAATTGTGGTAATCCATTCAAGATATTCTAAAGATATAAGGACAGGGTTAGGATTGCAAAAGTATAAATCTAAGGTAGGGTATTGTACGGTGAAGTTCCAAACCCAAAGGCTCTCTAAATAAAGGATGTTGAGTCTCGTTATAAAGAGAATCGAAAGAAAAGACTAAACTCTCAAATACCCATTCTCAAACCCAAGGGAATCAAAGATAAGCCAAAACGGTTAACGTTATGACACTCGAAACCAAAGTAAAGGATGTTGAGTCTCACTAATACCTAGAAAAGGTAAGTCAAGGCTAGGTTAAGACAAATCTTTAACTTTGAATTAAAGCAAAAGAAAAACACGTACGACGGGGGAAAACCACGGTCGGATCTTGAAGAACCACGGCGGTGGAACTCAAGAACAGGCCTTGGAAAGCCTTGACGACGAGGTTTCTCGCAACTATCAGGGTCTAATTTGTTTTGGTTCAATCTATCATCATCTATTCCACAACCATCAACCCTTCACCTTAAAATCGCTTAAGGGTTTTAGCCAACAATAATTGTCACCAAATCAATAATCAAAACTGAAAGAAGGAAAAGATAAAACCTTAAAAACTCAATAGCAAACACAAAACCAATCTCAATCAAACTCAAATCCATACTTGTGTTCAATGAACATAGAATAGGGTAAGAAATCTCTCACAAATCTTAAAGAACAAAGAAGAACGGTATGTCAATCCTCCTTCAAAGTGAAACCCTAAGATCTTCCAACTACGCAATCTCAAAGTGCGTACTCCTCCAAATCTTCATTTCAAAATCTTCTCACAATAATATCTTCCAAAGGTATGCAACCAATGTGTAGCGCGGGATAAGGGTGATAACAAGGGATCCATTTTCTCTCATCCTTCAGCCTTCTTATAGGAGAAAATAGGGTTACGAAAAGCCCATAACCGCTGCTGACGTGGCAAATATGACACGTGACAACCGTTAGAAGAATCACGGTCATGAGTATATTTACACGCCCGTGGAAGCCATCGTAGAATGGGATATTTGCTCTCAACATACTTTCACACGGCCATAATAAAATTAATTCCCAAAACCACGGCCGTGGTTCCTTGTATTTGACCGTGGAATGTCTAAAACGTGCATAAAATCTCTTGTTTCCCAAACCTTTACGTTCATACTCCTTCCTTAGCTATTCCAATGCATCCTCTTGATGTCTAGCATGATCAATCACTCCTACATACTCCATTTATGCTCCAATCCAAGCCTTTTTTAACCTAAAATCTCAATAAAGTTTGTGCAGATCTCTATACCAACATAATAGGTGAATGTGCTCATAAATGCTTAAAACTCATATCCATACACATAAAAGAAGGAAAAATCAACCAAAACTTGTGCCTAAAATATCGTCATATTTCATGCTATCACTACTACAGATAACATTTGATGTATTTACGTGATAAAAAATAAAAACGGCAAACGCTTGGAATTGAAACAACGAGGCAACCCTGAATATTCGATCAAATGATAGATCAAATCAACCTAAATCCATTTGAGAGGTAAATAACCACGTTCTTGAAACAGTTAAAATGTAGTGGGTTATAACAAACATGTCCCTCAAGGCGGTAGCTCACAACAGTGACAATATCCTTAATATCTACCCAACTTACGACATGAAAACTAGATATTTCCCAAATCCACACCTTTCCATCTATTGAACCACTTATAAAGTAATTATCATCAACGGGGTTAAACTGAACACAAGTAGCTACATCAACACAAAGTAAACAACAAAATAGTGTAAGAATGGTAGAATTTTGGGGAAAGAATTAAAAGAACACAGGATCAATATTAAAAGCATTTTGCAAAAATAAAAGGTAAAAGGCACACCATAATTATTGTGTGAAAAGACTCCGGAGCAGTGATCAAATCCAACTCGCCAGAGGCGAATAGTTTAATCCGCAAATGATGATAATATACACTGCCATTTAAAACAATTAAACACAAATTTAAAATTAAAAGTAGTCAAGGTTTAAAATGTGTCAAAATTTGCCAACAAATACTTACATTATTATTTGACCATGAGATATCCAATATCTCACCACGGTTCCCCTTAAACTCATGTAATGGCTTCTCTAACAATCTGAAGACTTTTGGAGGAAGTACTACACAAGCTGAGTCAGAGCTTCTGCTCCAACTCTTCTCTTTAACCATTCTCTCTTTCTCTGCATAAATTGGCTGCAGTTCTAACTGATGATTCAATTTGAAGTAAAGAGACAATGGATCTGTATCTGGGATGTCATTGTTATTTGATCTTTCATCCTCAAAGACCTTCCATGCCCGCACAACTCTATCTTCTCCCGCGCTAGTCAGATACTGCCCATCAAGGCTAAACTTCATCATCAGGGTTGGACCTTCATGGGTTTGAAAATCTTTACTTAGTTAAAAGGCTGACATGTCCATGTGCTTTTTCCTACATTGTCGGACCTTCACTCTCTAAAGTCTTTCCCCAAGAATTGAATCTGTAATATAGGGTTGTCTTGACTGTTCCTCCATCTTTGTGACACAAGAGAAGTAGTGCAATTTCCTAAACCACAACTTCTTCTCACTATGCCTTAAACCTCTCATGCTACTTGAACCACCAAGCAACTCATTTACACATGAGACATCTGAATTCAATTCCCTTTCTTCATCAAACTGGTCATCTCCTCCAAAATCATCCTTGATGGATTCTGTACCATCTTCCCGGAAATCAGAACTGGATCGACTCAACATGGATGACCTACTAGATGAAAATGTGGACTCGAAATCCGAGCAAATCAGCATGGCCCCATTGGATCTTGTTACCCTATCAAAATCTTCATCAAAAAACAGAGCTACCAATTGAATCCTCGTCACATGAAACCCTGCTTGCACTCAAACCCATCCGATTCAAGAACATGAACCGCCGCTCTTGAACGCTCCGCAGATTCTGGACAGAAAAGTCTAACTAAGAATTACTTGATCCCTAATTACCTATATCCACACCATAATCAGAAAAGGATGTGGTGTCATCTTGTGCATCAAAGAACTGGTTGTCGTCCTCCTCGCAACATGATGCATAGTCAATTTTCCATCAAAACTCTCATCCAAGGTAACCGACTATTATCATTACCCTCAAGGCAATGAGCTGAAAATTTCACCCAAGCAAGGAGAGGGAGAAACGTATATGTTTCTTAGGAGAGACTCCGATCAGGAAAGGGAAGACGCGCAAGAAGCATCGACGGTTTGGGAAAGAAGATGAAGGCACTTAGTGCCGGTTCCTCGATGGGCTGAAGTAGGAGACGATCAAGGGATCGAACTGGTTTCGGTTGAGATGGAAGGTGGATTAGAGACTAAGAAGAAGGACAACAAGAAGTTAGGGCAGATCCGGCGGCTGGGCAAGAGAATTATGAAAGAGAACGGTGTTGTGAGAAGAGGAGAGACGCAGTGTGCAGTACGGCGACTAGGTTAAAAAAAGGGATCTGGGGCTTCTCACGTACGGATGAAGAAATGGGTAAAAGAAATAGTATAAAAAAAATCAACCTTGTTGAACGTAGATGACGGTTTATCAGTACTTTTTAACACGGGTTTAATGGATTTTTTTTTAAATCCCAGCAAATCTCGCTTTTTCAAAAAAAAAATTCTAAAATTTTTTTTAAATAATATTTAACACGGTTAATGAAAAGACGTGGTAAATTGTGTTCTTACACTTATTTAAGATGGTTTGGATGGTAACCGTCGTAAATTTTAATTATTTTTACTACGGTTTCGAAGAGAACCGTGATAAATGATACACAAGTTTAATACGCTTATTTAGCAGGAGACGATGATGAGGCCACAAAGGAGGACGATCCAGCCGTTGGTGGAGTTGACACAAATCCTAGAAAGTAGGAGCTTCCCAAGATGGGACCTAGACACTCGGTTTCTCATGCACCTCAACGCGAGTTCCGACGGTATTATGACAGAAACGAGCTCCCTATCTGGATGGATTGATACAAAGCCAGGTTCTTGGGCCTTGACGAGGCGATTTCAAGCATCCTAGCAGCTTGACCTCTTCGAGGCCCGACATTCCGTCTCGGATGGGATGTTGGCGGATCTTTACCGTCAGACATTCGGCGTAGTGTACGACCCACATTACCTCAGATTTCTGCCGCCACCACCAGAGGAGTGAGCTGACATGTTGGACCGTCATTTTACATTGTGAGTATTCTTGTCACCCTTCTATTTAGTTTTCACATTGGGGACTATGTGTGTTCTAAGTATGGGATGGGATATTTGCAATATTTTACATGTTCTCTTTCCTTGCATTGCATCTAGGATAGTTTCGTATTTCTAGTCACATGTTTCTTATTGTTCTGTATTGAATATATTTGTATAAAAATCAAAAAAAATGGAAAATTTTTAAAAAAAAAACTTTGTTCTTCTAGGTTTGAAATGATCCCTATGATTATATTGAATGTGGATTGGCTATAGATGATCATTATGTGTTTGAATTGATTAATGGCATATGTGGGATTTGAATACTTTACTGGAATTCATGCATGGATTGTGATGTGCTTTTGATCTTATACCGTTGCCTATAGAGGAGCGAGTAGATTTTATTGCAGAAAAACAGGTTGATTTCATCAAGGAGGTGCATAAGAAGACAAACATAAGGCAAGAAAACAATAGGGATAATGTCGCATCCAAAGTGAATCAAAATCGCAAGAAAATGCTATTCAAACTAGGAGATCTAGTATGGTTGCACCCAAGGAAAGAGCGATTTTCAGATAAGAGGAAGTCTAAAATGTCTCCAAGATAAGATGGACCATTTCATGTGAAGCGTAAAGTTGGAAACGACGCTTATGTCTTGGAGCTCCCAGTTGAGTATGGAGTGAGCAAGACCTTCAATGTAGGAAACTTGAGTCCTTTTGAGTCTAATGATGAGCATGTTGGTGATTCGAGGACGAATCATTTTCAAGAAGGGGACTATGATGAGGGACCATCCCCAACACCACCTCAAGGACCGATCACAAGATCAAGGGGCAAGGCATTGATGGAAAATACAACCACATCATCTTTGTGTCCCACCATGTAAGGAGCTATTACTAAAACAAGAGAAAAGGCCATCCATGAGGTAGTTGCTAGCTTATTGGCAACATGTGCACTTAAAGAGGTCTAAGTCATACCTAGGTCTTCTTTAGTGACATTGTTGGCTACTGAGGAAAAGGACCATACAAGGACCAAGATGATCAAGCAAGCATAAAAGGTGGTTCGGACGAAGAAAGAGTTCTAGAGAAAAAATTTCGGCCTTGAGGACCAAAACTTCCACCTAGATTTATGCAAATTGACCGAGATTCGGTGTGTGTCGAGATTCATAAGATCCGGTTGCGATCTTATTTGTTATAGTTATCTTTTATTATTTTAATATCTTTAAGGATCTAAAACATTCTCTAGGTATTTGTTGATTTTGATCCGATCTTTTAGAATTATCTTTTAGTTAGATATCTTATTTTCTTTGGAGAATCGCCCCTATAAATAATCTTAGAGGGTGTGATTATTAGGTAGATTTGATTTAATTAATATTTCCACAATATTGTGTGAACTCGCTGCTTCACTTACAAATATTTTTTTTTATTCATTCCTATACAATCAAAAGAGAGAGTCAGTGATTGAATCGTTGTGAGTCATTGATAGGTTGTGCTTATGTGTGTTAATCTTCTTAAAGGTTGGTGCTCCTCGTCAATTTTAGTCTCTCCTTGTGCTTGTCTTATTTGAAAGGCTTGTAAGGTTGAAGAAGGGAGGGTTAAGATAAGCTATTTGTTACGGGTTTCTACACATAATTGGTTAAAGTTCATTGTGAGAATACCTTGGTTCGTATCTTCCTATATTTTCATCAATTTTATTCAAGCTTATCATCTTCTTATCTATCCATTATTAATGCATCAAACTCACGGTTTTCTGTTCGAAGTTTCATAAAGCTTGGCACATTGCTAGAATCTTGCCCAAGATTCTTCCTTCTGTGAGACCGTTCGTGGACTTTTAATGTAGATCGAAAACAGCGGCTTGAACCCCGCATCAATGAAAGAGCCCAATATTTGGTGGGCGATGCACCGTTTGCCGTCGCCACGCCATGAGTGGGAGCAGACCGTCGTAGCAATGGAAGTAGAACATGTATTGACGAAGAAGAATTTCTGGTTCGGTTTGGTTTTGATCGAATGGGCGGGCGGTCTTCAGGTTTCATTATTTTAGTTTTTGAGTGATTTAGGTATTATTTATTTGCAGGGGATTTGATGTGGATGCCGAAGCAGGACTCCTTCAAGCAAAAGTTTGGTGACCTTGAGGACGATTCTCCTCAAAACGAGTAATCTTGTGTTTCCTTCTATACATGCCGTCAAAAGTCGAATCTGTATTCGAATGTGATTCTGTAGGTAAACACACATGTGCATTTTCGATGCCAAATGAACAATTAGTCACGGATCTTTCATCTGACTGATGATCCACTCCTTGTAATTCAATTTTAGATTCATACAATGGTTTCCTCATCATTTACTTGTGTTATCTATATCCGCATAGCATAACTACGACAACAAATTTGCTTATTGACTCTTGGTAGTTGTATCTTTCATGAACCATCTGTTTTGGAGAGGGAAAGGTATTCTTTATTTCCTGCATGTTTTTTTTTTTTTGAAGAAGGTTACGTACCCGGTTCGATCGGCTTACCCGATCTACGTCTGGATCGGGTAGATAGTCGTGGCCCATTGCTGGGGGATACCCTCCCAATATCAGTTTTTCCATACATGCCACCAGGAGGATTCGAACTCGAATCTCCAAGCTAAACACTTCAGGAGCCTAGCACCACATCCCACTAGACCAACTGAGTATTGGTTATTTCCTGCATGTTAATGGCGAAGCCTATTGCTTTGTTGTGCATTTTACTTCCCCTTTTGTTTCTTGACTCTGAAACATTAGACGAATTAACCAGCAACGAGTTGGTTTTAGACATTCATACATCTTTTGCATCAGCATATTCCTTATATTAGAGTTAGAATTGCATGATAGGCATTCATACATTCATTATGACCATTTATTGGTGAACTTAGCTCTCAATCTTTTGATCACTTGTTTGTTATATTCTTGTTATCTTTCTATTTTAATTTTGCTTAGACTTTTAAGTTGTTCAATTGCTAATATTTAATTTTGCTTGGAGGATCATCATCTGAGAGTCCACACTTTCATATCCCAACATACAACGAGCTTATGAATAGGGTAAAGACAAGAGTGTCAAATGCACGAGCTAAACTTGTGGACATTTTTATTATCTTTGAGGGGATAAGAAAACATTGGTATCATATCACCCTTCCGGTTTCATCACTATGTGGGAGGAGTTGTCCTCGGAGTTTCTAAACAAGTTCTTTCCCACCAAACTAAATTGCTAAGTTAAGGAGAAAGATTAGTTCATTCAAGATGAAATACGGTGACAACAGCCACAAGCGTGGGAAAAGTTAAATATCTTATACGTGACTCCCCCTATAAAGAGAGTCAAGTAGAAGATCTTCAACTTTTCCCAACCACCACCTACCTTTGGATCGACCGTTTTTCGATCAAGATCGCATCATGTTCGTTCTTATGGTTAAGATCGAGTGTCTACCCCTAACCCCTAATATCAAAGTGGTATTAGAGCGAGGTTAGGTATCAAAAACGTTAAATAAATTTCAAGAAAATTCATAATATCAAGAAGTTGACAAAAAGAAGTCAATCGGGTTCATTACGGTTCATAGTAATATCTACTAATGTGGTTGTTTACTAACATTAAATATTTTTTTTCTGTCTTTGATTGATTTTGCATGCCAACATTGCCCTTGAAATCTCTAAAAGTTCCCTTTTGAAATCTCTTTCAAATTCTGCAAAGTTTCAAACCATCAATGTCACCCCATATGCCTTTATCAATCATTAACCAACCCCATAATCCCATTCTTGTTGAACAAAACCTTCACTAGAAACCTACACCGGCCTGGTCCAAAAATTGTCTACAAAACCGTCTGGAAACCACAAAACCCCACTTCCGTCAATATAAATTTTTTCCCCTAACAATAACCCGTTTTCACCTCCACCAAATCGGTCTAATGTTGGTCCCGAACGGTCTAGGAAAACCGACAAGAGATATTTCGGTTTTTGACTATGGAGCTAGTTTGAGACCTATATCTTATCTATTTTTCATTTGTGTCCTTTCTTGTCCGTGAATTATAAATTTAAAGTGCACTCATTGATTGTTATTTTAGGCGATATAGTTGTGCTTTTTTAACCTTTAGCGTCTCATATCCAATAGCTATTCAATTAATTTGATCTTGCTGGCCATTTGTTGTAAGGAGTATCATTAGTTTGTGATGTTGATTCGTCTAAGTTTGCACATAAGGAGCGTGCTAGTCTTTGCAAGAGGAGTGAGCCTCTTGTGAGTTGAGTTTTCAACGATCTTTTTACTAACTTAACGTGTTTTATAGTGTGTTATGTCTTGTGTAAGAAAGCAATCCGTGTATAGCATATATTAAGAAGAAAGGATAAAGATAGAGCACGACCGTGGATGTGTTTATTGATTTGAGTCATTTTGTGTAATAGTTAGGATTTCCGAATTCTAATTAATGTTGATAAACTTAATCATTGATAGTAATTGACATATAACTCGCGAAGATTGCACAAGTGATTAGTATGTGTCCCACCGTTATGTTCCTGACGTAATTTTTGGACTTATGAGTAAAATTTCACTTTTTCCCCGGGTAACTATTTTTACCCTCCAGTGTCATTTGGAGCATTTGGGAGCTCCAATTAATAAAAATGAAGTTGAGAGAAATGATCAGGACATCAGATGTCCTAGACATGAAACAACATGGAAAGGCAAAACGGTCAAAAGAATCGCTATTTCGTTTCTTAACGACTAAGAAAGACAGATAAGAATACACGTTTTCCGAGACAATTGTTGAATAATTATCCCTACAATATTCTAGATTTATTATTCCAATTTCGAGAAGTTTGGGGAAGGGGGTTCAACCCGCCTTTGGATCGGTTAAAGGATAATTATCGACTTCGCTAAAGGATAATTATTGTCTTCACTATAAATAGCGGAAAATATTTTATTAACTCATTTCCTTCCACGTTTCCTCGTAAAAGCTCTGATTTCTCTCAACCTTCAAACTCAGATCTAATCTCCGTTTCTAATCCGATTTCAATTCCGTTTGAGTTTCTGGATTCCTCTCTTCATTGTCTTCATATCGGTACCGTGTTTCTGCATTTCTGAGTATGTAAAGATATGGCTGAGCATATGTGTCACCAGGACGGTTCCGTCGCCCAGATTCCGGTGAATTTGACGTTGTCCATGCGTAGCCTGCGTCGTTGTGATTCCGAATCTTGTTTCAGATCGTCATATGGGTTAGTAATGAATAAGTTATGAATTTATTTGTTTTTCTGTACTGTGATTTGGCCTAAATTGATCTTAGGGTGGTCAAAATGGATAATTAGAAATTCCATTATGGTCGTTATATTATTCTGGTGTTTATAAGTTGTTTGTTTGATAAAATCTTATTACAGGCTGGTTTAGAAATTATCTACTGCCAAAACTTTATTCTAGTAAAATTTAATTAATTAACTAAAGCTTAATTAATTAAATTAGGATTATAATTGAGATTGAGGAATGTTGATTAGATACTACCTTGAGATTTGAGGAATTGTGAGTTATGTTTAGGATGTGAGGCTTAGATGCGAGTTATAGTTGGTTATGGTTATGAGGTGTAGCAGACGCTTATCCTAACCTTTGCAGTATTTGATATTGTGTATGCCTTGCTTATGCAGGCGTTGATCGTTTCCTCCGGGGAAACTGTGACGTGGTACAAGATTACGAGTATGTCAAGTAAGTCCATAGGACTTACTTAGCGTCTAGTTGTGGATCCGAGTGTTTGTGATGGTTATGTGTGTGCGCATATGATTGTTGCATTTATAACCTAAACCGGACTAGGATGACCACTTCATTATCTTAAATGGCCCGAGTGTATTATAACGGGTTGTGACCACTTGCTGAAGCTCGTTGAGTGGAGGAGGTGTTCGGAAGCTAGTAGCACAGGGGGCATATGGTAAATCCACCCCCACACAAAACCCTATGTTAAAGGGGGAAGAGACGAGGTTCTTTAGGCTTCTCGTGTCACAAAATAAGTTGAATTAGTAAGGAATAATTTAAGTAAAGATAATAAACGGTTGTGTTTGTGGCATTGCATATTGTGATATGCCGGTGTGTATGTGCTATTAGTTTATTCTTATTCATATATGTTAGCTAACGGCTTATACCGTGTTGTAGATGATCTGTAGGTTAGGAAGACTACTGAGTGAGCCAGACAGGGTGATCAGTCGAGGGCTCCTGTACACTAGGTTGTTCGTGCGATATGGGATGTTTGTACCTGTATGTTTTTGGTTGCCGTTTCTACTCGGCTGTGTTGTTGTAAACCTTTTGATGTATATATTATACCGTTTTATGTATTTGGTTTTAATCTATTTGTGCCTTATTGTAAGATCTAGTGAACTTGTTTTCAAGCTAGGGTCAGGATCCATTGTGAGATCCTAGCCATGTGGCACCATGGATCCTGCGGATTTGGAGTGTTACAAAGTTGGTATCAGAGCCTTAGGTTGACAACAATGGCACTTGCAATCTACAATAAAGATGGAGTAAATAAATAAACAAAACCCGAAAGGGGTCTGACTTTTAAAAAGGATTTTGGTTTTGAAACGAGTACAAATGTGTTGGGATAGTGTATAAAGTAAGCCATCACCCTTCTGAGGATCTCGTGTAATGTGTGTTTGTGTGTGTTTGTGTAAGAGCCTTAGTCTTTAGGAGTTGAATTGTGCTGAGTATTGGTTGCGCAGCCCCTGCGGGCTCTCTGAGCCGCCCCTGCGCCTCAAGAGGGCCGCCCCTGTGGGTTTGTGCGGCTACAACCACTTTTGTTGACCTTTTGACCCGTGCTTTACCTCTTTTCTTCCTCTATAAGTTTCTTCTCTCTCCTTCCTAATGAAGATTTCTCATTTGCAGCTCCATCTCCTTCATCACGTTCAACTTCCTCTTCTTCCTTCCTTTGATCTCTTTCTTGATCTTCTTAGTTTCTTGTTGAAGTTGTGTGAATTTTGTCTGGCTTTGCTTGTTGATGTTGATGGTTGATGTTGTTGTGCCTTGTTGAGCCAGCTTGGAGGTTATGGTGAGAGGTTTTGCCTCTGTATAGGTTCAGCTTGGTAGGTTTGTCTTTCATCTCTTCCTATCTTTCTTCTTTCTTGCTTCTTTCCTTCTTTCCTTCAATTCTAGCTTAGGTTCCACAAGTTTGATCTTGTGGCAGCCTTGATTGCCTTCAATTGATGTATATATGTATGTGTATGGCTTCTGGATGAAGAAGGAGTGAAGAAGATCGAGTGAAGAAGCAAAGGACAGCCGAAAGTGCACCTTCTGCACACCAGCCGCCCCTGCGCCCCTTTGGACAACCCCAGCGCCGGCAGTGTGCCGCCCCTGCGCCACCTCCTAGCCGCCCCTGCGGCCACCTACACCAGCCTTGCCTTGCTCTTGGTTCTGTAGGTGTGTCTTGCTACTAGGCTTGCCTATGGATGGCATTGCCTCTTCCTTTCCTAGTATGAGAGTGTAATACCATGCTAGGTATAGATGAGAGCGTTTGGTTGGTGTACGATCATGTTATGCCTTATACGGCTTTTGAGGATTACTAGGTTAAGAGGCTTAGGTTAAGGATGATCCTATGGATCCCTTGGGTCTAGGTATGACCCCTTTGATTGATAGGAGATTTACATATCTCTATGCCTTGTTACTTGGCAGTGTACCTTTCAGGATTGGAGGTTGATCGTGGTTAAGTGTTATACGAGGTTGAGGTAAGTCCGTAGGACTTACTTAGCTACCATCCTTATATTGGGTGTTTGCATGCGTGATGTGTGTTATATGTTTGCTATGATAACATGTGATGTCGTATATTACCGACCTATGTTTTATTTATTGCCCCGTATGCGTGGTTGTGATAACCTTTCCCTTTCATCCCGCCAAGGAGTTTGGGAGGTTCTTTGACGTCAGGCTACTTGGTATACAAGAAGGGCGCTATCCACTCCCATATGGTACACGGGTTATGTGACCGAACCTATTTCTAGATGGCTAGCAGGCCTAGAGGCGAGGATGATACGTTCCTCGTGTCTTATAGTTTCATCTATCTATATATATATATGATTTGAGTGAATGACTATACTATAATGATAATAAATGGGTAAATGTGTGATAACATGTTGACGTGTTTATCTTTCATGATTGTGTTGTGCTTATACATTAACTTATATATGTATGGTTAGCTAATGATTTTAAACCATGTTGTAGATGCCGTGAGGATAGGCGTGCTGCTGTGTGATTTGGCAGGGTGGCAGGCCGAGGACCTCTCGTTCATAGGATGGTTGTGGCTTTTGGGGTTGTTATGTTCCCCTCCTGCGTGAGGATGATGTTTTGTTTACCTCCTGTGTGAGGATATGGTTTATACACGGTTATGATCTTGTTTACCCCTTTTGGTTGTACAGTTTTATACAACTTTATGTATTTGTTTTATATCTGTCAGTGCCATGTTGTAAGGTCCAGTGAACTTGTTGTCAGGCTAGGGTCAGGATCCACTGTGAGATCCTAGCCCAATATGGCATCCCGAGTCCCGTGGATTTGGGGTGTTACAATACACACACACACACACACACATATATATATATATATATATATATATATTATGTGATGTTGTGATTGTATGTATGTTGGATTAAGTATTATATATATATATATATATCACACACACACATATATATATATATATATATATATATATATATATAT
>BSUD01000003.1:89158543-89410711 GCA_033239045.1 Fagopyrum esculentum | reverse complement strand
AATATTATATATATATATATATATATATATATATATATATATATATATATATATATGCCATATATATAGCCTTATAAATTTCGGTGTGCATACCCAGCAGATGGTTCAGACTAGAGCTACATCTATAGTAGGACGAGGTAGGGATATACCCCCTCTTCCTCTAGTAGTGATAAGTGAAGGACTAGTTTCCGCTGTTGTTTCACCTATAGTAGAAGACCAGCTTGCGGAGACTGGTTACGTCTCGATGAGTGGACCCGAGTTTTGAGAATATTTACGCCAAGTACAAGAGGTTGCAAGAGCAGGTAGACCTACACCGGGTTTACCAACATCGGTGCAACCTACTGAAACTTCCGGATCAAAGAAGAAACAACGGACCGAACTAGTGAGTGATGAAGTAGATCCTTCAGGTGTTAGACAGAGTCTGGGACATGGACGTTCGAGTGATCCCCTGTCTACACGGACTTCTGGTGGGATGAGAGCTTGTTACAATTGTGGGGAGTCTGGACACATGCGACCGAAGTGTAAGAGATCTTTTGTGACGTGTTTTACTTGTGGTATGATCGGACATCGATCGATTTTCTGCCGACGAAACAAGATACCACATCAGCAAGTTTCCTCCCATGCTAAGGTTACTAAGAGTGAACGAAGAATACCGACTTACCCTTTAGCTGCATAAGTTGCGAAGACGGGACGATTGTGTTCCAACTGTGGTGATCCAGACCATTTCGCTCTGAGTGTCCCTTGACACCTATAGCTTGCTTTACATGTGGCGAACTAGGCCATCTGGCTCCCTTTTGTCCGCAAGGCAGTACTCCTTCTCAACAAGGCTCTCCTCTTTCCGATGTAGAAGGAGTAGAGGAAGAGGTTATGACGATGACCTCAGTGACACCTAGGGAGTGTAGGTTCGAGTTTTGTGTAATGATATGCACTGGAGTCACTAGCGTTAGTTGTTACAGGTACCATCCTTGTTAATGGTTTAACTATTGGATTTTTGTTTGGTATGGGTGCTACACACTCTTTGCTTTCTGATGCATGTGTTGATAGACTGACCTTAGATATAGTAGAGGGTAGACCTTCTTGATAGGGTTACTAGATGGGGGTCAGGTTAGAGGTACCCGAGAGGTACATGGTTGTCCTATACATCTAGGACCTTGACTGGGTTGTGGACTTCTTTGTCATGCCGCTGGTGCATGAGAAAGCTTTTCAGTCTATGGATTGGATGGATAGATAGACATCATGTTGTGTTAAATGTAGGAAGTAGGAACGTGATGGTTGTCCTATACATATAGGACCGTGATTGAGTTTGTAGTGATGCCATTCGGGCTCACGAATACGCCCTCCGTCTTTATGGAGTTGATGATTGGCATATTCATCGACTTTCTGGATCAGTTGGTGGTGGTCTTCATAGACGACATCTTGGTGTACTCTCGTAGCAGAGGGGAATATACAGCACATCTGAGGACAGTGATGCGAGTTTTGCGGGATAGAGAATTGTATGCCAAGTTCTCTAAATGCGAGTTTTGGATGCAAGAGGTAGAATTTCTGGGTCATGTTGTCTCCGTCGATCGGATCAAGGTTGATCCGGAAAATATCGAGTCTGTAGCAGTGTGGACGACACCGACGAACGTCAAGGAAGTGTGTAGCTTTCTTGACTTAGCCGGTTATAATCGACGGTTTGTGGAGGGATTCTTTGTGATTGCCCGTCCACTTACCACCCTATTTAGGAAGACTACCCAGTTTGTATGGTCCGAGCCGTGTACTCAGAGTTTTGAGGAGCTTAAGAGACGTGTGACTTCCGCTCCCATCTTTGCGCAGCCGAAGGGCACAGAGGACTTTGTAGTCTACAGTGACGCATCCAAGCCTGGCTTAGGGTGTATTTTGATGTAGCGTGGTAGAGTAGTTACATATGCGTTTAGACAGTTGAAGATGTATGAGGATAACGACCCGACTCATGATCTGGAGTTGGCAGCGGTAGTTCATGCCTTTACGATTTGGATACATTACTTGTATGGCGCTACATGCTAGATTTTCAGATACCATAAGAGTCTGAAGTATATTTTTACGCAGCGAGAATTGAATAACCGCCAGCGTAGGTGGCTTGAGTTGATCAAGAATTTTGACATTGAGATTTTGTACCATCCAGGGAAGGAAAACGTTGCCACCGACACCCTGAGTAGGAAGACGTCTCGAGAGAAGGCGATTGCGAGACTGACAGTTCTGCCTCAGTTACAAAGAGATCTAGCGTGGCTAGAGATAGACATCCAGTTTCTTGATAAGGATGCCTAGTTGAGTACCTTAGAGGTTCTACCTGATCTGTTGGGAGAGTTCCAATAGAAGCAGGGGCCTGCCAAACGATGACGATGATACAAGATAGGATGTCTCGTGGTGAGCCACCACAGTTCTCCATAGGAGCAGATGGAGTGATGAGACGCCGCAACCGCGTGTGTGTACTCGCTGATGCGGATCTGAGGTAGATGATTTTGCAAGAGGCTCACTTCACACCTTACTCAGTGCACCCAAGTGCGAGTAAGGTGTATCAGGATGTGAGATGATCATATTGGTCGGGAGAACTGAAGCCCGATGTGGCCAGATTTGTGGCACAGTGTGCGAGCTATCAATAGGTCAAGATAGAGCAGTGTAGACCACTAGGAGAACTCCATCCAATGCCAATACCGTAGTGGAAGTGGGAGGACATCTCCTTTGACTTTGTGACAATATCGAGACCGAGCAGGAGTTTTGATGCTATTTGGATTGTGGTAATAGATTGATGAAGCCTGTATGTTTCCTTCCTATTAGGTAGACGTGGCCAGTGAGCAGATTAGTTAAGGAGTTCACTAGGCAAGTAGTGAAACTCCATGGTGTACCAAGGACGATCGTCTCAGACCAAGAGGAACAATTTACCTCTAGATTCAGACTACTTAGGGGACGAATTGCAGTTCACGAATGCATTCAATCCTCAGACATATGGTTAGTCAAGGAGGACCATTCAGACGTTGGAGGACATGTTGCGAGCTTGTGTGTTGGATTGGGGACAGGGATGGTCGGATTACCTCCATTGGTTGAGTTCTCATACAACAACTGGCATGCATCGATTAGGATAGCCCCATATGAGGTATTGTCAGGGCGTAGATGTCGTATACGGTTATGTTGGAATGAGCCTAGGAGTATTAGTGGTATAGCGCCAGAGCAGATTCAGGATGATATGGCTCGAGTAGCGCTGATCAGATAGAGGATTTTGGCTGCACAATGTCGCTAGAAGTCATATGCAGACAAGAGGCGTCAGCCTCTAGAGTTCAGACTTGGAGCTCAGAGCTGAGAGTATTCCCGACGAGAGGCGTCAGACGTTTTGACATAAAAGGGAAGTTGCGTCCCCGATATATCGGTCCTTTTGAGATGCTGGATAGAGATTGGAGAGCAGCGTACATATTTGCTTTGCCACCGAGGTTAGAGGGTGTTCACCCTGTGTTTCATGTGTCTCGACTGAGGGAGTACATACCAGATCGGAGGCACATCGTTAGCTATGATGATTTAGTGGTTGAGCCGGACCACACTTTTGTTGAGCACCAGATTGCATTCCTAGAACGAGGTATGAGACGCCTGCGTTTGAAGGACATTCCCATGCTGAGGATATAGTGGTCTAGACGAGGACCAAAGGAGGCTACATGGGAGACCGAGGATAATATCCAGAGTTTTATGCTGAGATAGATACATTAGTAGGATCGACGAGTAGATCTTAGTGCTATCTTGGTAAATGTATGTTATGTGTATATGTGATATGTTGTGTTTTCGTGCTAGTTGTGATGTGTGCATATGATCCTTTAGATATTGTTTCGTAGTGCGAGTTAGGTATAGCTGGAGATGGTTCTTTCCTCCATGCTATTGTGATAGGTTTAGGATTAGCTGGAGATCGTTCTTTTCTCCATGCTATTATTGATGGACATAGTTTGAGTGGAGACGGTTTTCCTCCACATAGTGGCGTTACGTGTACAATTTCACTGGAGACGGTTTTCCTCCATGCCTTGTCACGTGGGTATAGGTTGGCTAGAGATGGTTTTCTTCTATTCCTTTGGATAGCGTTATGATCTTGTTCCTGGAGTTAATGATTCCTCCATACTATGTTTTGAGGTTATAGAGTTTTATAGGTTGATACCTTTGAATGGACATGTGATACCTCCAATAGACAGAGTGTTTATACCTCGGCGTATGGGTCCGAGAGGATTTGGGAATTGTTCAAGTTTCGGGACGCAACTTTTTCTTGAGGGGTGTGTGATGCAATAGATAGGATTTCCGAATTCTAATTAATTTTGATTAACTTAATCATTGATAGTAATTGGCATATAATTCGCGAAGATTGCGCAAGTGATGAGTATGAGTCCAACCGTTATTTTCGTGGCGTAATTTTGGGACTTATAGGGATATTTACACTTTTTCCCCGGGTAATTATTTTTACCCTCGAGTGTTATTTGGAGCATTTGGGAGATACAATTAATGAAAATGTAGTTGAAAGAAATGATCAGGACATCGGATATGTCCTAGATATGAAATCATATGGAAAGACAAAACGGCCAAAAGAGTCGCTATTTCGTTTCTTAACAGCTAAGAAAGACCGCTTAGGAATACACGTTTTCCGAGGCATTTGTGGAATAATTATCCCTACAATATTCCAGATTTATTATTCAAATTTCGGGAAGTTTGGAGAAGGGGGTTCAACACGCCTTTGAATCGGTTAAAGGACAATTATCGACTTCGCTAAAGAATAATTATCGTCTTCACAATAAATAGCGGAAATTCCTTTATTAATTTACACATGTCCTCGTAAAAGCTCTGATTTCTCTCAACCTTCAAACTCAGATTTACTCTCCGTTTCTAATCCGCTTTCAATTCCGTTTGAGTTTTTGGATTCCTCACTTCATTCTCTTCATATCGGTACCGAGTTTCTTCATTTCCGAGTATATAGATATCTGGTCGAGCATATATGTCACCAGGATGGTTCCGTCGCCTGGATTCCGGTGAATTTGATGTTGTCCATGCATAGCCTACGTCGTTGTTAATCCTAATCTTCTTTTAGATCATCAATGGGGTTAGTAACGAGTTATAAATTTATTCGTTTTCTGTACTGAGATTTGGCCTAGATTGACCTTAGGCTTGTCAAAATGGATAATTAGAAATTCCATTATGGTCATTATATAATTGTGGTGTTTATGGGTTGTTGTTTGATTAAATCTGATGACTGGTGGGTGATAACACGATTTATGATCTAGATTTAGACACTCATTTAGATAGATTTTCCGCTCATTCATGCATGGTTTAACATTAATTCACGGCGTTTGCACTTAAATCACGTATTTTGTCGAGATAGACGCCTACTCGGACTTTTTGCTTGCTTTGTAGGTATTTTGGGAGATTTAAGAGCCTAATCGATACATCCGAGGATCATTCCTCGAGATGACACACTTCCGGACTCATTGGAATGCAAGATAAGGGCTAAGGAGGACTCATGGAACCTTGCCAACACAAGCCATGCACCGAATCATGGCTTAACGAGCCTAGGAGAGGCTTCTGGACAAAACCACGGTCTAAGACCTTTCCACGGCCGTGATTATGACCGTGATTCTTGCCAGGACCACATTGACAGCTGGCCACAATCTCTTCCATTGCTCTTGCATCTTAGTGGGTATTTAAAGGATTTTGCAGGCTGTAATTGGGGATCCTTCTCCTCTCTTTTGACCTACCTTTCTTCCCCAAAACATTTGGCCATTGTTGCCTCCCTTGCAAGCACCCATTAGGGGTGTTCTTGGAAGAGATTAGTGTAGATTCTCGTTTTAGAGTGAGATTAGATTGGATTCGAGTGAAGCTTCGATTGTTGTCAAGTTGGATTAGCTCTTGGAGCCTTGTAAGGATTTGGTAATTTCTATTCTTTGCTTTTAATGTCTTTTCTTTGGATTGTTCTTCATCATTTGACCATGACTTGCAAGCATGATTTATTTGTGGAGATTGATCTTGAAATGAATGTTGTTGGCTAGATAGGTTGCGATTCTAGAGTAAGGAAAGAAGGGCTATGGCTAGAAGCATGATAGGATGAACTTAGATTTTTACCCTTGGATGACTTGTGTTGTTTAAATCCTAGTGTTTGTTGAGTTTAATTTAGCTTAGGATCACCTAATGCTATCAACCTAAGTGAGGGAAGAGATCTACCCGATGATTTCCGATCTTAGATACCTAAGATGACAAACCCTAGGTAGTGGTGAGCCTCACAAGCCGCCATTGGACTAAGTGTGCTAGGATAGTTGATTAGGACTTCCCTTTCCGAGACTTACCCGGTAAGGATAGGTTAGACTCCTAGGTAACAATCCGGTTTGTGTAGAATTCCTTCCTTAGGTTCTTAGAGACTTACCCGGTGATGAGACCTTAGGAATGGACTAGTGGACCATGAGACCTACCCGGTAATTGATCCCAATCTAGAAACGCTAAATCCCAACATATCATAGTTAATCCGAGAAATGAATAGATAGCTTGAGTCTATGCCATACCCGGACTTCCAAACTCTAGAATCCGTTTTGTTACTTCCACTCTCCTATCTTTTGTGTTAGTGTGTGTTTGTGTTGCTTGATTGTGTTCACATATTTGTGATCTTTGTTTGATCACCCAAAACCCTCCAAAAACATTGTGTCTTCCATTTTCTTTATTTCTCATCTTATCTTAGTCTAGATTCACACCATCTTCGATCATTGAATGACTTAGTTTCACCTCAGTCCTTGTGTTCGACCTCGGAATACTTTCCTTTCTACAAAACGACCCGTACACTGCGGGTTTCGCTAGGTAGTTTAGGATTTAGTTCGAGTTTATAAATGTAAAGCTTTTTGTGCTAATTCCTAGCGTAACAGTGGGTTTAGAAATTTGCTACGGGCAAAACGTAATTCCGGTGAAATTTAATTACTTAATTAAAGGTTAGTTAATTAAATTAGGATTAGATTTGAGATTGAGGAATGTTGACCTTGAGATTTGAGGAATTGTGAGTTATGTTAAGGATCTGAGGTTTAGATGCGAGTTATAGTTTGTTATGGTTATTAAGTGTCGGAGAGGCGTCTCCTAATCTTTGCAGCGTTTCATATTGTTTATGCCTTGCTTATGCAGGTTTTTATCGTTTCCTCGAGGGGAAAATGTGATGTGGTACAAGATTACGAGTATCTCAGGTAAGTCCATAGGACTTACTTAGCGTGTAGTTGTCGATCCGAGTGTTAGTGATGGTTGTGTGTGTGCTCATATGATTGTTGCATTTATAACCTAAACCGGACTAGGATGATCACTTCATTACCTTAAAAGGCCCAAGTGTATTATAACGGGTCGTGACCACCTACTGAAGCTTGCTGAGTGGAGGAGGTGTTCGGAAGCTAGTAGAACAGGGGGGCATGTGGTAAAACCACCCCCACGCAAAACCCTGTGCTAAAGGGGGAAGAGACGAGGTTTTTAGGCTCCTCGTGTCACAAAATAAGTTGAATTAGTAAGGCATAACTTAAGTAAAGATAATAAATGGTTGTGTTTGTGGCATTGCATATTGTGATATGTTGTTGTGTGTATGTGCTATTACTTTATGCTTATTCATTTGTGTTATCTAACGGTTTATACCGTGTTGTAGATGATCTGCAGGTTAGGAAGACAACAGAGTGATTCAGATAGGCTCATTATCCGAGCGCTCCTGTACACTAGGTTGTTCGTGGGATATGGGATGTATGTACTTGGATGTTTTTGGTTGCCGTTTGTACTCGGGTGTGCTGTTGTAAACCTTTTGATGTATATATTATACCGTTTTATGCATTTGGTTTTAACCTATCTGTGCCTTGTTGTAAGATCCAGTGAACTTGTTGTCAGACTAGGGTCAGGATACATTATGAGATCCTAGCCAAGTGGCAATCCGAGTCCCGTAGATTTGGGGTGTTACATTTTTTACACTCAAAGATATATGAAATTCATAGATGAGACCACATCTATGTGCATACATTATTTGCATTCATTAATTGCATTTATTGAGCTATTGTAATCAACCAAAATTGGAGAGCTTAGTTTCCAATCTTAGATAATTTCCTCCCTTGATTTACCATATTTGCATTCTACTTTTGATCACTTATTTTTTATATTCATGTTATCCTTTTATTTTACTTTTCCTTAGATTTTTAAGTTTTTTAATTGGTAATCATTCATCGAATCTTTGTGGATACAAATACAAGGATGATCCGTATTCTTCTCGAACAAGACAAGAAGCTTCAACTGACACACAAAGATTAGAATTTTAACACAATCAAGAGAGAAAAATCAGACGTGAAATGGCATGAAACATGCATGAATGGAGTTGGAAGAAACGAAGCGAAATAGATGAAGGTATAGAAGATTGAACCGGAGAGATGTCGATTTAATGAACCTTTGATTTCGGAATCAAAGAACCAAACAATGTAGCCAATGACCCTGCCTTATACTACTTGACACAACTCACCAATGGAGGTTGAGAGCATGAGCAGGATTCCTACGGAGCTTCGAAGCACCAATCCAAATAAGATTGACACAACACAAGACAATAAGCCGAAAAATTCAACAACCAACGATTCTCACCAAAAGCTCTCTTTTGATTGAAAATACGTAAGCACCAAATTCACAATAGTCTGGTCTGTCTAGAAACTGATAAGGAAAAGGTTTGTATATGTCTTTAAATCTTTTCTTAAATAAAGAAATAAAAATCAGCAAATAACTCCTAAAAAGGCATTAAAAGCCAAAATTGCTTTAAAAGGCTTTCTACCCCTAAAACAACTTAAAATGTCTTAAAACACTAAATATTAATAAAAAGCATTAGAAGTCTATAAGCATTATACACGCCAAAATCAGATTCGGATCATATGCTTGATCACACACATAAACAAGGCATGGACGTGTGCATGCTGCCTTCGATGTGTGTATAGACAAGTCTTCAATGATCAATCGATCTTGGTTTTCAGTCTCATATCTTCCAGCTATAAATGTCACCAATGTCCTCATAGATTCCTTCATGGTCGCGTTTAGCTCCTTCAAAAAGCAGACGTCACCAACATGGACTTCACCTCTTGGTCTAGCTCCTTTCCTCTCTCCCTTCTGTATGAATCCTTCATCAATGGCCTTGTGACGAATATGAGAAGGCGGTGGTGATGATCCCGCATCATTCTCCCCTTTTTGAAAAGAATTCGCCCACGAATCTTCTTCAACTTCTCCACAGTCATTCTGTGGCTCTTGAACATAGGTCTTGTGCTTCTCTTTCTTTTTGATGCTCTCAACGTTCATTCCTACGATGAATATCAGTTGCTCCATCATAGGCAACGGTGTAAGACCAACAAGGTTTAGGTACAAAAATAATCAACATTGTCAAGAATATTTAAAGATAGATATGGGTGGAAAGTCTTAGAATAGGCAAACCCTATAGGTGATAACACTACAAACTCAAAGATAAGATATATCACCTTCCTATTTCTAGCTAAATCTATAAAGAAGCCCATGTTATATGGTTCCCAAGGGATTTTTCGATCCTCTCCTATCCAACAGTTGTGTGTTATGCCTCCTTAAATGCTCAAAAGATTATCCAAACATCTCCTAGGATATGAAACTAAATCCGTAAACATTTGTTGCGAATAATTGTGTGTGTGCAACTTATCATAAATTTTGCATCTCTCCAAATGACCCATTACATCAACCATATAGGTCTTGCCCTTAATTAGAATCTCAAGGTAACAACTATTAATGCACCAACGATCAACCTTAATTAGGAACTCTGTAGACATGTAAAGCTTGTTCCTAGAGTCCTCTAGCACACAATGCATATGAGAATCACCAAAACCAGCATGTGCAATTTATGTCCCTAATATGTTTAATGCCTAGAACAATATAGTCTAAGATGGTGACTAAGACAAACTTCCTTGAAAGAGCAGCAAACACTACACTACCACTAGGACATATGTAATGTACTCAATCTCTAAACATCGTAAATAAGGTAATGAGATCATTATCACATCTAGAAAAGTTTAGACATGTTTGTTTCATGTTAATACACAACAAGGTAAGATGTGTACCTCCCATCATCAAAACAGCCAAGGTAAGCATCTTGATTATCAATCTAGCATGGTGAAACGTGGTTGTGGTGTCCATGAAATCGCACTTACCATGGTTGTCCAAATGTTCACATCTAAGAATGGTGTCTAAGGCTAGATACTCAAATTGTATATTTTCCTTAGAGGGTAAAAACACATTTCGTGACTGTTTTGACTCAACAACAGTCGTGCTCCCTTCTTGCTGCCGCTTGCTCTTTCCTCTCTTCTTGTCATTTCCTTGATTATTGCCCATTTCCTTCTTCTTTTCAAAGATTTTGGCAATCTGCATATAGGTTGGTCAGAAAACTCTTACATACACAAGGACATAAGAAACATATGTTTGATCTCATATACAACAATTTGGTCTTTTAAATGCTTAACAAAATGGATAGTGAGAGCTTACCTTAAGTGCTTCTTTTGTGTAACTAATGAAGTAACATTAGGGTAAACATCAGAAACATACATGTAACAATCAAACACACAAAATCGACATACGTATGGTTATCTATGTGATATAAGGGTTGTTTTCCTATCTCTAATCCTCAACTCATGATCGGCTAACTTAGAAACCATAGCAAGCATCTCCCAATTTATATAACATCTTCCAAGTCATATCAACCTATAACAAACTCCTCAATATGTACATCTTCTAAAATGGTCAAGTTTACGGTAGATAATAAACTAGGAAGTCTCAAATCTACACGTGCAACTTCATCCTCAATACCTTTCCTGTAAGGATCCATCAATGTTGGAACTCGAGGTTGCAACTCACAATTCTCTTTCGGTTTGATCCTAGGAGTTTTAGGATAATCTATATTTCTAACTAAAGGCAAAGTAGGGAGTATATCCTTAGGAAAAAGTTCTACGGAGCAATCTAAAGATGAATTTAATAAGTTAGAGGTAGTAACACAAATAAGATAATAAGAACATTCTAAATCAGGTTTATACACATCTAGCTCTAGATGATCCATATCTTGCACCTTAACTTCCTTACTTACTAGATCATGCGTGTGCACATCAAACTTTATAACATCATCCAAATAGATTCCTGTGAATACAATTAATTTCCTTTTATTTCATGCTCATCACTTTCAATATCATCTACTAAATTGGATTCATTACTAATTATTTTATTACGATTGATAGCATGTGACACAATCTCATATTTTGATTTAGCAATTCTAATTGATTCAACATTGTAGTAGAAGGTTTAGAATCACTCCCCTTTGGAGCTTTGGTAACCCCAATTTAGTGGTATCGATAATCTTAGACGACGATGAAGATGAACTAGTAGTAGGTAGTGTTTTGTTTGAATTGTGATGCTCAAGGTATGGTTTCTCCGTTCTTTGCACATGTGGTTCCTCTTTTTGGGGTTGGCGATCTCGTGTTTCCAATGCTTTCAACATGTTGTACATGTCCTCCAGTCTTGTAGGTGGTGCTAAAGCATATTGAGCCTAATTGTCATACTCTTAACCATAGTTTCTAGGTCATCTTGCATCTTTTGTAGAAGGCTAACGAGATCGGAGTTATTTGGACTACCTTGCCTAGACATGATCACACAATCAACAACAATAGTAAATATGTTCGAGTCAGTGAAATCAAAACACGCCTCACTAGTGTTTCCCCCTTACGCTTACTCTCTAGTTGTTGACGTCTAGGCTTCTTAAAGTGGTTGCTTTGAGAGGATGAATGCTTCCGAGAATGAGCACTATCTAAGACACCATTAACACCCTATATTAGACAAATGGGGATGTTGCATATACATTTATTTTACTCCATATCAAATATAGCAAAATTTAACAAGAAATAGGTAGGACAGACTCAAGAAAGACAAAGAATGATTAACAAGACTCAAACTAGCATGAAGGCCTAGAATTTCAGAATTTCGGCAATCACACAATCAAGATTCAAACTTGCAACTATGGAGAGAATATGTCTAAGAAAGACTCGGAAATATATAGAATAAGAGAACAAAAGACAATAAATGAATCAAGCAACCTTAAAGAAGAGACCTTCACTTACCTCAACCCAGTATCGATGGAGATGAGGTTGTTGAATGGTAGAGGAGAAGGAAGTGCCAAATGGTCGGGTTTAGGAGAATGAATTAGCGTTGGAATTAGAGAGGGGTAGTATATGTATTTCCTTCTTTTTAGCTCTCAATCTTGACCTTCCAGACTTGTAAATTCTATCTTTAAGAGCTTACAGTAAAATTAAAATAACATACAAATAAAATAACTCCTATGTTGATTTTTTTTCTTTCCTTTTTATTTGTTTTTCTTTTCTTTTATTTTTGTTTCCTCTGTTTCTTTTTCTTTTAAACAAAGTTGATAAATACAACTAAATGAAGAGAGTAAGTAATAAAAGAAAAATAAAAAAAGGTAAAAAAAAATAAAATCAAATTAACCATCCTAAAACCTTATTTGAAGTAGTCTTCAAGTTGCCTTAATAGTAAGAGAAGTGGGGCTGCTCTTGGTTGAGATTCACGTCAGATTTGGCTGGAGCAAACACATTCTTCTCTTCCCTTGGTGTCGAAATTTTTCTGCAACTTCAATGGTGGATCAAAGGCAAGATTTTTGTGGTTTTTTGCGGGTACAATCTCAAATCAACAAAAGTGCAAAGCAATTGAAGACTCAATTCAAGACTACTAGTCACAAATCATTGAAAGACTCAAGATTTAGGGATGGACCGACTTAAATTTTCATATAAAAAATGCAAGAAACAAACCAGAATGGAAGAAGCCTTTGTCGACTAGATGATACGGGGTATTTGCCTGTGCAGATGGCCCGATCTTTCGACACCTACAAGATTTAATAGAATAGAAAAACAAAAAAGGAAAAAGGAAAATGATAGATCAAGGTCGAACACTAAGTAGCTACTTGGAATCACACTATGACACGATTGCACATAATATACAACCAGCGAAGTCTTGTAAAACCCTTCCCGCTACCCCAAACACAATAGGCGTTCAAAGAATCCTAGAGAACTTGAAGGTTTTCTTGTAGCTAGTTGAAACACCTTGTTATGTCGTTGACAAGAAGAACACAATAAAACAAGTCCAAGCGATTTGCGAGCAAGACATATCTTACTCAAGTTTGCTCTCCGCACAGGGAGACGAAGGTAGACACCGTAGTGGATAACACAACGTGTTATCACCTATGGTGTCTATGTGACACCATTAATACTAAGTTACTACAACGTCCACTATCGAAGATCATGTTACAAACCGTTCTTTGTATTAGACACTTGGTAAAGAACAAGCTTTCCTTCTTCTTGTATTTGTACTTTAGAGGAATGATACTCAAATTATTCCGGTTTAGTGGACAATCATTCTTAAGATGTGGTGAATGAAGAATCTTTGTAATAGTGACTAAAACTCTTCAACATATTCTTCTTTTACGGATATCTCAATTGACATACCTTTGTCAGCACATTAGTTGATTTCAATATTTGTAGACTCATTGATTGCAGGTTCATTGCCAGGTGTAGGATTCTCAGGTGTAGTAGTAGTAGTCGACAAAACTTGCTCGTGTACTTTTGGGGTCAGTCTTGGTTCCGTTTCTTAATTAGGTGATTTGTCTACCATTGGGATCGTGAGTAGGCATGTTCCCTTCTTCAATTTGAAGGAGCTAGTATCACTTTCAGATTCATTTTGATGACTAAATGGTTAGGTTTCTTCTTCTTGCTAGGACACTGAGTCATACAGTCCGGGGTCATTGATGATCAGTGTTCTCTTGTTGGGACAATCTCTCATCATGTGTCCCTTTCCTTGACACTTAAAATGGGTAATGTCTCTAGCCCTAGTTGGATTTGAAGAACTTTTTCCTTGAGGTGGGGATGTAAGGGTTAGGGGTGTTGCAATTGTCCGGCTACTCGATGGGGTATTGATTTCACGTTGGATGGCATGTATTCATGGCCTCGAGTGCCTCTCCAAGTTGGCGTGTGTTGTCAGTCTTGATTCCGATCTTTTTGTTTCCTTTTGACTCAAATTGCTAGATGAAGCAATTCATTCATTTGGTATAGGTGTACAAGTCGACCTCACTTGCCAAGGCAGGATGGAGAATCCTTAGATATTGTTCCATAGAAGATTCATCCTCTTCATACATGTATGCTCGAACCATAGCCATTTCAATAGCACTATATGCTTCATTAGCACTCATCGACCCTTGCTTCAGGTTTTCTAGCCTTTGTCAAAGCTCCCTTCAGTGATGTGGTGGGACGAATCTCACCCTCATGACGGTTTTCATGTGATTTGATGTGGTGATGTCCATCTCTAGACTCCGTCTTCCGTTATTCACAAAAAGTTCACCAAATTAAGTATAGTTAGTGAACCGAGTGCAGTATATTGTACCTTTCGTGCTTCGAGGACGTTGTGAAAACTACAGATTTGTTCCACTTTAGTTTCCCAAGCTAAGTAGATGTCATCATCATATTTACCCTCGAATGGAGGATTATTATGTGTGGCTTTGGAAATTTTTGTTATATCTTGGCACCTCCTCAACTTCTTCTTCAAAATCAAGAGTTTGTTAGATGCTTTTGTGGGGTTGCATCAAAATGGGTTGACGACCTCGTGGTGAAACTCTTTGAGTCTCAAGGAGTGGTGGAAGTTGGTTTGGTACTCAGGTTTCTTTTTGCTCATATCTTGTATTGAGTTGTTCCATTTGGCTTTCAGTAGTTGTAGGGTGTCATTGATTCCCGTCAATGTGTCCCTTTCTTTAACGTTCCTTCTTAATGTAGAAGATATATTCAAAGCAAGAAAAAAATTAGGTTAGAAATAATAACCTAGACTAGCTATTGGAAAAAAAAAACAAGCTTTTCAACAAACCATAACTTAGTGCGTTCAGATGCTACAGAAATATAATGGGATGGACCTTGATCTCAACAGACAAAGGCTTTTGGTGTGATGCTAACAAAGGCAAGCAAAACCACCCTCACCTACCTTCTCAATCAAAAGACAAGAACTTATAAAGGACTAATGTAGCCAAAAATAAAATCAAACTCAAAAATAAGGGAGATGGCTAGCAAAGGTGCAAAGTTCACTTCAAATAATCCGAACTAGCCCACAATCTTCAAATTTAAACCTTTTCTTAAACAAACAAACTAAAAATTAGTAAATAACTCCTAAAAAGACTTAAAAAAAAAGGTCAAAATTGCTTTAAAAGACTTTCTACTCCTAAAACAACTTAAAATGTCTTAAAGTACTAAATATTAATGAAAGGTATTAAAAGTCTTCAAACATGCTTAAACATAAGCATAATGCAGGCCCAAGTGATATTACGATCATATCCATGATGATACACATAACTGAGGCATAGATGTGTGCATTATGCCTTAGACATGTGTATGGACAAGTCCTCACATGAGAAATCTTCTTTGGTTTTCATTATCACATCTCCCATCCCTTCTTCCATTGATAGAAACATTACCGTTGTCATCATAGATGTCTCCATGGTCATGTTTAGCTCCTTGGAATAAAATGTCAACAACAAGTACTTCACCTCTTGTGCTAGCTCCTTTCCTCTCGCCCTTGTGATGACTCCTACAACAAAAGTGATGTGGGACCAACACCAACACCACATCAAGGACCATTTACTAGAATAAAGACTAAATCATTGAAGGACATGCCAACTACACCTTCACCTTCTTCGGATTTTATCGTGCAAGGAGCGATCACAAGGTCAAGAGAAAAAGCTATTCAAGATGAAGTTACGAGCTTAATCACATTGTGTACACTCAAGGAGACCTTACTCATTATTAGGAAACCTTTGGTGACATTACTGACTGTTATGGAAGAGCCAAACCACGACCAAGAAGATCCATCAAGCATAGAAGAAGGCTAGAATGAAGAAAGAGTCTCAGAGAAGAAATCTCGGTCCACCTCCAGGAAACTCGGCCGAGATTTCCACCCGAGATTTCCTCCCTGACAGGCGCTTGAAGATCCAACCATGATCTTCTGTCTTTCTATATATTTTATACTTTGTTTCCTTAATCTCTCAAACAATGTTAAGGAAATTGTTTGTTTTTGGGATTAATATTATTATATCCAATAAAGTTATCTTTCCAAGATTACCTTTAAGAAGACATCTTTCCTAGTTTTTATAGTTGATCTCCCTTATAAATAGCCTTAGTTTGGGAGATTGTTATATTATATTAGATTTAATATATTTCCACATATTGTGTGAACTTGCAGCTTCACTTATGAGAGTTAATGTAAGCTCTTCGTTAAGGGGTTTTGACACATCATTGGTCACGGTTCTTTGTGGGAATATCTTGATCAATATCTTCCTATACTTATCATTTATCATTCCATAATTATCTTATTTTCATTCCATATCATCCACCAATCCGTTTTTTGAGTGTCTTAAAATCTCGGATTGTTCTTCACAAAATCTCTCCCGAGATTTTTTCTGTCCATCCGATATTTGTGTCTGTCGAATGACTTTAAATCTAGATCGCGATTTGCCGCTAACCCCACATCGAAGTGGTATCAGAGCTAAACAATTGAAGTCCGTATAAGGTTTGAGTCAATTTTTATTTGAGTCTTTTGTAAGTCATATAATGTTGAGTCTTTTTTTGTTTGCTATCTTTGTGGGATTATTTGAGATTAATGTGCGTTGATTTGTGTATGTTTTGGAAGAGAGAAACGCCACAACCAAACACAAGCCAACCGTTGACCTTACAAACCTCGCCCAACCCTACGGAAAGAGCGAACAAAAGTTTGTGCTTAAAGTTAAGATCTTATTTAGTAGGTAAGATCTTATTTAGTAGGTAAGATCCTATCCATCCTCTTCAAGCAACGTTATAAACACTTCTCCAGAAGTTAAAGATCACAAGCCCAAAGGTGATTGCTGAACGTCGACATAAAGAGTCAATTTTTTCAACAGTCTCGGCCAACCCTCATGAAACTTGGCCGACATTTCACCCGAGTTTTGCTACTGTTGTCAATTTTCGAGAAATTTCTTAGGCATAATTTGAAGAATCCAAGTGCACCCTATGCAAGATTCCAACAAAGGAAGAGTTTCTGTATCAACCTTGACATAATTAAGAGTCCTACCGATACCCAAAACCAATCCCGGCTATCTCACTTTTTAACTTCACGAATTCAAGGTACGTTCTTTTTCTATTCTTAATCTCTTGTGTGCCTTTCTTTAGCCTCTTTTCTACTATAAACACTTGAGTCATATTTCTTTCGGTGTGTTAGTTAGTATACATATTTCCTAATATACTAGTGTGTCTATCTACAATATTTTTTCTACCTTGTCGTGTGTGGAGTAATCTTCCTATAGGAGATACTTAATCATCTCACAACACAAGAATCTTTATCCGAACCAAGTTGACTACTTGAGTCAATCAAGGAGTTCTAGTGACACGAAGGCACTGATTTGTAAAGAAGTATTAATCCCTCCAAGGCAATGACATCAAACCAGCTTGTGACAATACAACAGAGCGTGAGTGTGAGAGAAAACAAGAATGGTACTTTCGTTTTCACTAACCTTACAAGTTTGTTGTTATTTTGCGTGCTTGTGTAGATGTTAGAAAGAGATAGCCCACGAACCTCCTAGAAGAGTGATCCTTCAGGGCCCAATGTCATGGAGATGTTCAAACAACTAATGACCACTATGTCCAACATCGATAAATGTCTAGAACAAGTGGAAGCAAGGCCCAGTGCAGAATCTCGGCCGATATTTTATCCGAGATCTGCCAACGAAGGGGACAGAAGCTCCTTAATTCCGCCACCATCCCCATCCCCCGTACTCCTGCCAAACCATCCCCCGGTCTAAGGTCATACTCACCCTAATCAATTATTAAGTGCTAACCACAATCCACATTTTGGTGAAGAATTTTAGGACTTAGGTGATACCGAAGATGCGGGCATGTAGAGAGAATACCCCCGATGTCATTATTACCACGGAGAGAACGTGACAATGACCATTATATACCTCCTCAATGTAACACCACAAAATTTTAGAACTCGGGGAGCTACTGGTTAGGACCTCTTAATGGGTCCCGACCTTAGTTTGACAACAATTTCACTAGGATCTTACAACAAGGCACAAAATTACTTAAAACATTTGAAAACTTTAAACAATATATACATGAAGAATATGTCTCAGCCTTACAAAGTAAAGGTACCAAAACGACACATATGAAGAACAAAAGACATCCCCGTCCCCAACTAAATGAGTACGTGGACACGGCTGACCATTCCCTCCGGATCTCTCTACAACTGTATTGAACTGCAAGACATCTATAAGCCGTATAAAACCGTTAGCTAACATTCTATGCATAATTATAAAGGTAAAAGCACAAACACACAACATACACAATCAACATGCAACACTCAATCCTTTTATTATCTTTAATTAGGTGATAGGTCATTACTAATGATACTTATTTTGTGACACGAGAGATTCCCAAACCTCGCCCCTTTCCCCGTTTACCAACGCGGAATGGTACTAATGCATCTGACCGTCTACCGGACTGGGCTGGTCACAGGTAACCTCCTAGACTCTCGCAAGAGCTAGGCAGATGATGTCACGACCCGTTATCATACACTTGGGTCAATTACGTAAATAATAGAGTCGGCCTAATCCGGTTTCGTTGTTTATCATAACTAACAAACACCACTGATACACATTACACTCATACAAGAAGCCAGCTAAGTAAGTCTGTGGACTTACCTGAATCAGATCTCGACTCTCTTAATCACAACTCAATCTGTAACTGTATAACTCGGTTGCCTGTCAAAGGAGGCAAGTCTGTCAGCACACTTTCTGGGTAATTAGAAGTCCAAGACTTCTAAGGCGGTAGATCCTATTAGAACATAATTTAATACAGTACCAATTTATGGTAAAATGACTATTTTACCCTTGCCCCCGAAACTCCCAAAAATTCCATAATTCAAGCCTAAACTCTTATTTGAGACTAAAAAGTGTTCGCTCCAAACAGTGTGTGCAAGCTTTAAATTTATAACCCTAGATGTAAGCTTAAAACAAGGATGCGAACCCGCAGTGTACGGGTCAATCGTAGTAAAAAGCAAGGAATTCCAGGGGTCGATCACAGGGACTTAGTGAAACAAAGTCCAATCACGGTATGCTTATGTAAATACTAACCACAAGAGCAATTAACACAATCAAAGATGAATAAGAAGTCAATAAAGGAAACATGCAATTCTAGGGATTAAAGCATCTAGTTGTGGTTCCAACTCAAGATCTAAAGATAAGCGGACAAAGCTGAGGTTTTTGCGTAGGGAAGGTGTTACTAAAGTGGAATAGATCACCAGGTAAGTCTCACTAGTCACTAATCCAAAACCGTAGCTCCTATTACCGGGTAAGTCTCAAGGAATTAAGATAAAGAACTATGACCTCAAACTAACACACCATCTAAGGGAATAGAATCAACCTTTACCGGGTAAGTCTCAGGCTAACTCACAAAGATGGGATGAAAGCACACTCGAACCCCAATAAAGGATAAACCTTTATTACCTACACTTATGATCTTAGGTACACAAACTAAGGAATTACCGGGTAAGTCTCATCCTAAGCATGCATTGAACCAGGAAAGGTGTAATAAGAATAGGATTTGGCCAACTCTAACATTTAACTCTCAGTTAGGATCAGATAAGTCACCTCGGTCAGCCAAATTCCACCCCGGCCGAGATGTTCATCGACTGAGCGAGATGCTTAGGGTTAAGGTTAAAGACTCGAACTTTTAGGGTCCTACTGGAATCTAAGATTATTCTATCATTGTTTTTCCCACAACCTTCAGCCAATCACCCTAGAATCACAAAAGGAAATTAGCCACTCATCATCATCATGAAAGTATTAATCAAATATATGGGAAGAAGGTGAATATTTGAACAAGAAGAATTTAATGAAAAGACTTCAATAACTGAATCAAATATCACAACAAAAGCGTTCCTTGGATATAAAACCAACAAGCAAGACAACAAGGAAGAGAATCTAAGGTAATCTTACAAGAAAACCTTCCAAAAGCTATAAAAGCTATAATCTTCAATCTTCCTTCAACCTTCAAAATGTTTCTTCAAATCCCCCAACTGGAGTATGGCTGCTGCTGCGTATAAACCCTGATCGATGGTATAGCATGATGTCGGATTTGTGGAAATCCAACCCTTTTTATAGGAAAATAACCCTCCAAAGATAAGATATCTTAGAAAAGATATCTTCCCATAAAAATAGGTAAAATATATCATCTAGTATATCTTCTTCCTTCGAGGAGCCAAGCCCAAAAATATAAGATCACTTTCCAAATATAAAAGATCTCAGCCAAGAATAAAATATTCTCGCCGCGTCCTAGGTATTCGCCTCGGTCGAGTCGACTTCCCTGGATCACCTCGGTCGAGATGAATCTGTGGTCAACCGAGGTGAGTCACAACTGAATGTGAAATCTCTCAAAACTGGTCCAAAGTGAATCTTTAATCCATGGCTATGCTTCCTGGATGGTTCCTTATGTTTCTCAATGTAGCTCCAAGAACTCCATAGCTCCTTTTGCTCCTTTTTGATGCAAAACGTGCCATTTTACCTACGATTACAACAAAACTAGGTGTAGACCTCGATTCCCGCAAAGGTAGATGAAATGGTAATATAATCACATAATATACATACAAACATGTAGATTATGAAAGATAAAACGTCCAAACAAACCCCAAAATATAGACTATAATTCATGCTATCAAAATACCCCATACTTAGCCCTTGCTTGTCCCCAAGCAAGTTCCGCATATAAGAGACAAGATAGTATGGATTATTGATAACACGATTTATGACTTAGGATTAGGTAATCATTTAGATAGATTTCTCACTCATTCATGCACGTTTTGGCATTGGTTCATGACGTCTTCGCTCAATTCATGCACATTTCTAGAAAAGACGTCTACACTTCCTTTTATCGGTTTTGTAGGTAATTCGGGGATCTATTGGACGTTAATCGATACATTTGAGGGCCAAGCCTCATGATGGTACACATCCAAAGCCTTGGAGGAGCATAATTGGAGCAACAAAGGACACAAAGACCACTATTGGTGCAAGCAATGGAGCAACTCATGGCTAGACGATCATAACATGCTTCTGTTGAAGAAAATCGACCTACACCCAGGAAAATCGGCCGATTTTTTCCTCTGGGTCGATTTTTGGGCCTTTGACAGCTTAAGCCACGTGTCCCACGATCTCTTGTCCGGCCTTGCTCTTGGTGGAGAATATAAGTGGTCCTTCAAAGCTGTTGCTGGCTCTCTCCCATGGATCCTTCTCCTCTCTTTTGACCTATCTTCTTCCCCAAAACACTTCTCCATTGTTGCCTCTCTTCCAAGCACCCATTAGGGGTGTTCTTGGAAGAGATTAGTGTAGATTCTCGTTTTAGATTGAGATTAGAGTGGATTTGAGAGAGAAGTTCATTGTTGACAACTTGGATTAGCTCTTGGAGTCTTGTAAGGATTTGGTAATTTCTATTCTATGCTTTTAATGTCTTTTCTTTGGATTGTTCTTCATCAGTTGACCATGACTTGCAAGCATGCTTTATTTGTGGAGATTGATCTTGAAATGAATGTTGTTGGCTAGATAGATTGCGATTCTAGGGTAAGGAAAGAAGGGTTATGGCTAGGACCATGATAGGATGAACTTAGATTTTTACCCTTGGATGACTCTTGTTCTTGAAATCCTAGTGTTTGTTGAGCTAATTCTATCCTAGGGAGACCTAGTGTTAGCAACTAAGTGTTTAGAAGAGACTTACCCGGTGATTCTTACTCTTAGATTCAAAAGATGACAAACCCTAGGTAGTGGTGAGCCTCACAAGCCGCCATTGGACTAAGTGTGCTAGGATGGTTGTTTAGGAGTTCCCTTTCCGAGACTTACCCGGTAAGGATAGGTTATACCCCTAGGTAACAATCCGGTTTGTGTAGAATTCCTATCCTTAGGTTCTTAGAGACTTACCCGGTGATGAGACCTTAGGAATGGACTAGTGGACCATGAGACCTACCCGGTAATTGATCCCAATCTAGAAACGCTTAATCCCAACATATCATAGTTAATCCGAGGAATGAATAGATAGCTTGAGTCTATGCCATAACCGGACTTCCAAACTCTAGAATCCGCTTTGTTACTTCCATTTTCCTATCTTTTGTGTTAGTGTGTGTTTGTGTTGCTTGATTGTGTTCACATACTTGTGATCTTTGTTTGATCACCCAAAAACCCCCCAAAAAACATTGTGTTTTCCATTTTTGTTATTCCTCATCTTATCTTAGTCTAGATTCACACTACCTTTGATCATTGAATGACTTAGTTTCACCTCAGTCCTTGAGTTCGACCTCGGAATACTTTCCTTTCTACAAACGACCCGTACACTGCGGGTTTCGCTAGGTAGTTTAGGATTTAGTTCGAGTTATAAATTTAAAGTTTTTTGTGCTACTAATCCTAGCGTAACAAGTTTTTGGCGCCGTTGCCGGGGACTAGGTCTAGATTAAGTCATTTGATTTTGATTTCTTTTAGTGTTTATCTTTCTTGTTACTTTTGATCTTGTGTTGTTTTTGTCTTTGCCTTTTCATGTTTGCCATGGACGGATTGTACCTCCAAGACGACCTTGACGACATGGAGTATGAGGAGTGGATGGAAAGCCAAGATCTAGGACCTCTCCATGATGAGTTTGAGTATTGGGAGGAGTTTAATGCCTATCATGAGTCCCATGATCAAGCTCACATGACTACATTGCCTTATGTGGAACCTCACCATCAACTTCATGAAGATCGATTGGAATCAATGCTAGAGGAAATGTTGAGGAAGATGGATGATCTAGAAAGCAACCTTGATTCCATTTCTAGTTCCCACATGGAGCTTGAAGCGGAAGTATGTCATCAAGAGGAGGTTCACTATGAGGAGATCCAAGAATTGCCCGATTCAACCATAACCAATAGAAGCCTTGAGGAAGAGTTGAATGAAGCTCGAGAGCAATTGTGGCTAAGGGATTTGGCCCTGAAGGAAGAAGGGAGATTGAATACCGAGAGAGAAGAACAAATGAGGAGGGAGATTGAGGAGATTAGGAATGCTCTTATGCTAGGAGATCCTACCATCCTTCAAGGCTTACCTCCACCTCCTTCACCTTTGTAGGAGTGCAATGAAGTATTCTCACCCCCGGTCATCCTTGCCATCAACCCCGGAACCACACTTGAAGAGCTCACGAGGGGGAGCCCTAACCTAACCTAAACTCCTTCCAATCCCTCCTTGCTTGCCCGGAGTACACACGAAGATTGGAGCCCCTTTCCTAAGGAGTTTTCCATGTTGAATGATGGAGGCAAGCATGATGGATCCATGATAGTTATGGAGCACCTCAATGAAGAATTCTTTCCAAGAACCGGCCTTCTTTGGATCATAGAGGATGAGGATGACAAGCATCTCACCGGTATGACCGCGGAGTACCAATTGTCTAAGTATGGGGTGGCACCTATGGTTGCAACTCCATACTATCATCAAAGGAGCGGTGATAAAGGAGTCTACTACTCACCGGTGAAGAGAGAACTTAAAGCTTATTTGGGCATCAAGTGGCCCTTGCTTGTCATCATGGATGCCGGAAAGCGATGGTTGCTTGGACTCCTCAAGCAAACCATGGTATTCGAGGTGGATTGACACATCCTCGGAGTTTGGTCAAGCTAATGACCTTAAAGAAGCGCTTAATGGGAGGCAACCCATTGGTACATATTTTCCCTTTCTTTTTCTTGCTTTTTTTTAATCTCACTCTTGGTGTGCTTTGTTTTTCTTTTGTGTTTTTGGGTGCTAGATCTTGTTGATTGTCATGAGTTATGAGACGTTGGAGGTCATGTGAAAGCCTCATGGACCAGTTGAAGGTACAAGATCCAAGCACATAGACGAGGAGGAAAGCACCCAGAAAAATCGGACTGTTCATGCACAAAATCGGCCGATTTTCCTGGGCAGATGGTCCAATTTTTCCTCTGTAAAGGAAAGTGATGATCTCCAATCAAGCATGGGTGGAGCGGACATGGAACTTGGACGGCTTGCGGTGCCAAGCGCGGGTTCCGACACCATAATGAACATCAAGAGCTCTCTACCATCCTTGATCGATCATCCACCATCATCCAATGTGAACTGAAATACCAAAGCATCACCAATTTTACATTGTGAGGACTCTCTTTCACTTCTTTATTTAGTTTACACATTAGGGACAATGTGTTTCTAAGTATGGGGTGAGGTTTTCATGATCACTTGCATGATTAGCATCTAGGATAGTTTAATATTGTCACATATTTCATTATGTCTTGCATTGTACATACATATTTCGAAAAATCCAAAAAAATCAGAAAATTTTAAATTTTTTTTTAGTGCTTCTAAAGCTTGGGAATGACCCTTATGATGAAAATTATCTTGTGAATCGGCTATGGATGGCCTTATGTGTCAAATTGATGATAGCATATGTGGACTTGAAGTACTTATCTTGAATCCCATGAATGATTTGTGATCATGAATGTTTGCCTTGATTGAATTCAGTATTGAAAGTCGAAATTGCATGCTAGTTCTTGCACATCATTTAGGAATGAATAAGCCAATTCATCTTTCTCTACTTCTCATCTTGATCATGTTGCTTGAGCACCTCAATTGATATAAATTGACCTCTTTTGACCCATCCGGGAATAGGAGCATGCTAGTGTGTTGATGTGTGTGAAAAGCAAGTGTGGGGTGAAGTTGTTAATGAAAGAATGATGTGAATGAAATGCTGAAATTGTTGTGAAAGTGTAGACAAAAATATAGGTTTGGGGACGTTGGTTTAAATGACAAGTAACTCGGTACACTTCACATGATCGGGTGTTGGTGCCTTGCCAAAGTCAAATAAACCGATAGTCCTAACGAGCTTTGGTATGTGTGCCCGGTGTGGATGCATCTCGAAAAATAGAAAAAGCCCGAGAATGGCTAATCACCAAGGTTTCGGCTTTTGTACACCAATGCCATTGTCTCAAAAATAAAAGAAAAAAAAGAAAATGAAGAAAAATATACACTTGAGGGAAGTTGATAAGAAAATTTGAAGTTGTGGTTGTTTAGTTCCTTTCCCGGATTAGCATCACAAAGCCTAGAAAACTCCCACCTAATCACAACTTCTCTTGGCCTTCTATTTTACAAGTCCTTATAACCTCATGATGGAGTGTAAGACTAAGTGATTTAGATTGGATATGCTCATGATCATCTTGACTTCTTCATCTTTACATTTTCATTGCATGCTATCAAGTTAAGTGTAATTGTCTTTCCATGCCTTCATTTATTTGATACATAATTGCTTGTCCATTGCCATGAAACATGACTATGAAGGTGATCCAATATTAGAAGCACAAACCCAAAAAGATTTTGCCATTTTTCTGCATACATAAATCATGTCATCTCTTAGTCTATAGTTGGGAATTTGCTCGGGGACGAGCAAACCTTAAGTATGGGGTATTTTTGATAACACGATTTATGACTTAGGATTAGGTAATCATTTAGATAGATTTCTCACTCATTCATGCACGTTTTGGCATTGGTTCATGACGTCTTCGCTCAATTCATGCACATTTCTAGAAAAGACGTCTACACTTCCTTTTATCGGTTTTGTAGGTAATTCGGGGATCTATTGGACGTTAATCGATACATTTGAGGGCCAAGCCTCATGATGGTACACATCCAAAGCCTTGGAGGAGCATAATTGGAGCAACAAAGGACACAAAGACCACTATTGGTGCAAGCAATGGAGCAACTCATGGCTAGACGATCATAGCATGCTTCTGTTGAAGAAAATCGACCTACACCCAGGAAAATCGGCCGATTTTTTCCTCTGGGTCGATTTTTGGGCCTTTGACAGCTTAAGCCACGTGTCCCACGATCTCTTGTCCGGCCTTGCTCTTGGTGGAGAATATAAGTGGTCCTTCAAAGCTGTTGCTGGCTCTCTCCCATGGATCCTTCTCCTCTCTTTTGACCTATCTTCTTCCCCAAAACACTTCTCCATTGTTGCCTCTCTTCCAAGCACCCATTAGGGGTGTTCTTGGAAGAGATTAGTGTAGATTCTCGTTTTAGAGTGAGATTAGAGTGGATTTGAGAGAGAAGTTCATTGTTGACAACTTGGATTAGCTCTTGGAGCCTTGTAAGGATTTGGTAATTTCTATTCTATGCTTTTAATGTCTTTTCTTTGGATTGTTCTTCATCAATTGACCATGACTTGCAAGCATGCTTTATTTGTGGAGATTGATCTTGAAATGAATGTTGTTGGCTAGATAGATTGCGATTCTAGGGTAAGGAAAGAAGGGTTATGGCTAGGACCATGATAGGATGAACTTAGATTTTTACCCTTGGATGACTCTTGTTCTTGAAATCCTAGTGTTTGTTGAGCTAATTCTATCCTAGGGAGACCTAGTGTTAGCAACTAAGTGTTTAGAAGAGACTTACCCGGTGATTCTTACTCTTAGATTCAAAAGATGACAAACCCTAGGTAGTGGTGAGCCTCACAAGCCGCCATTGGACTAAGTGTGCTAGGATGGTTGTTTAGGAGTTCCCTTTCCGAGACTTACCCGGTAAGGATAGGTTATACCCCTAGGTAACAATCCGGTTTGTGTAGAATTCCTATCCTTAGGTTCTTAGAGACTTACCCGGTGATGAGACCTTAGGAATGGACTAGTGGACCATGAGACCTACCCGGTAATTGATCCCAATCTAGAAACGCTTAATCCCAACATATCATAGTTAATCCGAGGAATGAATAGATAGCTTGAGTCTATGCCATAACCGGACTTCCAAACTCTAGAATCCGCTTTGTTACTTCCATTTTCCTATCTTTTGTGTTAGTGTGTGTTTGTGTTGCTTGATTGTGTTCACATACTTGTGATCTTTGTTTGATCACCCAAAAACCCCCCAAAAACATTGTGTTTTCCATTTTCGTTATTCCTCATCTTATCTTAGTCTAGATTCACACTACCTTTGATCATTGAATGACTTAGTTTCACCTCAGTCCTTGAGTTCGACCTCGGAATACTTTCCTTTCTACAAACGACCCGTACACTGCGGGTTTCGCTAGGTAGTTTAGGATTTAGTTCGAGTTATAAATTTAAAGCTTTTTGTGCTACTAATCCTAGCGTAACAAGTTTTTGGCGCCGTTGCCGGGGACTAGGTCTAGATTAAGTCATTTGATTTTGATTTCTTTTAGTGTTTATCTTTCTTGTTACTTTTGATCTTGTGTTGTTTTTGTCTTTGCCTTTTCATGTTTGCCATGGACGGATTGTACCTCCAAGACGACCTTGACGACATGGAGTATGAGGAGTGGATGGAAAGCCAAGATCTAGGACCTCTCCATGATGAGTTTGAGTATTGGGAGGAGTTTAATGCCTATCATGAGTCCCATGATCAAGCTCACATGACTACATTGCCTTATGTGGAACCTCACCATCAACTTCATGAAGATCGATTGGAATCAATGCTAGAGGAAATGTTGAGGAAGATGGATGATCTAGAAAGCAACCTTGATTCCATTTCTAGTTCCCACATGGAGCTTGAAGCGGAAGTATGTCATCAAGAGGAGGTTCACTATGAGGAGATCCAAGAATTGCCCGATTCAACCATAACCAATAGAAGCCTTGAGGAAGAGTTGAATGAAGCTCGAGAGCAATTGTGGCTAAGGGATTTGGCCCTGAAGGAAGAAGGGAGATTGAATACCGAGAGAGAAGAACAAATGAGGAGGGAGATTGAGGAGATTAGGAATGCTCTTATGCTAGGAGATCCTACCATCCTTCAAGGCTTACCTCCACCTCCTTCACCTTTGTAGGAGTGCAATGAAGTATTCTCACCCCCGGTCATCCTTGCCATCAACCCCGGAACCACACTTGAAGAGCTCACGAGGGGGAGCCCTAACCTAACCTAAACTCCTTCCAATCCCTCCTTGCTTGCCCGGAGTACACACGAAGATTGGAGCCCCTTTCCTAAGGAGTTTTCCATGTTGAATGATGGAGGCAAGCATGATGGATCCATGATAGTTATGGAGCACCTCAATGAAGAATTCTTTCCAAGAACCGGCCTTCTTTGGATCATAGAGGATGAGGATGACAAGCATCTCACCGGTATGACCGCGGAGTACCAATTGTCTAAGTATGGGGTGGCACCTATGGTTGCAACTCCATACTATCATCAAAGGAGCGGTGATAAAGGAGTCTACTACTCACCGGTGAAGAGAGAACTTAAAGCTTATTTGGGCATCAAGTGGCCCTTGCTTGTCATCATGGATGCCGGAAAGCGATGGTTGCTTGGACTCCTCAAGCAAACCATGGTATTCGAGGTGGATTGACACATCCTCGGAGTTTGGTCAAGCTAATGACCTTAAAGAAGCGCTTAATGGGAGGCAACCCATTGGTACATATTTTCCCTTTCTTTTTCTTGCTTTTTTTTAATCTCACTCTTGGTGTGCTTTGTTTTTCTTTTGTGTTTTTGGGTGCTAGATCTTGTTGATTGTCATGAGTTATGAGACGTTGGAGGTCATGTGAAAGCCTCATGGACCAGTTGAAGGTACAAGATCCAAGCACATAGACGAGGAGGAAAGCACCCAGAAAAATCGGACTGTTCATGCACAAAATCGGCCGATTTTCCTGGGCTGATGGTCCAATTTTTCCTCTGTAAAGGAAAGTGATGATCTCCAATCAAGCATGGGTGGAGCGGACATGGAACTTGGACGGCTTGCGGTGCCAAGCGCGGGTTCCGACACCATAATGAACATCAAGAGCTCTCTACCATCCTTGATCGATCATCCACCATCATCCAATGTGAACTGAAATACCAAAGCATCACCAATTTTACATTGTGAGGACTCTCTTTCACTTCTTTATTTAGTTTACACATTAGGGACAATGTGTTTCTAAGTATGGGGTGAGGTTTTCATGATCACTTGCATGATTAGCATCTAGGATAGTTTAATATTGTCACATATTTCATTATGTCTTGCATTGTACATACATATTTCGAAAAATCCAAAAAAATCAGAAAATTTTAAATTTTTTTTTAGTGCTTCTAAAGCTTGGGAATGACCCTTATGATGAAAATTATCTTGTGAATCGGCTATGGATGGCCTTATGTGTCAAATTGATGATAGCATATGTGGACTTGAAGTACTTATCTTGAATCCCATGAATGATTTGTGATCATGAATGTTTGCCTTGATTGAATTCAGTATTGAAAGTCGAAATTGCATGCTAGTTCTTGCACATCATTTAGGAATGAATAAGCCAATTCATCTTTCTCTACTTCTCATCTTGATCATGTTGCTTGAGCACCTCAATTGATATAAATTGACCTCTTTTGACCCATCCGGGAATAGGAGCATGCTAGTGTGTTGATGTGTGTGAAAAGCAAGTGTGGGGTGAAGTTGTTAATGAAAGAATGATGTGAATGAAATGCTGAAATTGTTGTGAAAGTGTAGACAAAAATATAGGTTTGGGGACGTTGGTTTAAATGACAAGTAACTCGGTACACTTCACATGATCGGGTGTTGGTGCCTTGCCAAAGTCAAATAAACCGATAGTCCTAACGAGCTTTGGTATGTGTGCCCGGTGTGGATGCATCTCGAAAAATAGAAAAAGCCCGAGAATGGCTAATCACCAAGGTTTCGGCTTTTGTACACCAATGCCATTGTCTCAAAAATAAAAGAAAAAAAAGAAAATGAAGAAAAATATACACTTGAGGGAAGTTGATAAGAAAATTTGAAGTTGTGGTTGTTTAGTTCCTTTCCCGGATTAGCATCACAAAGCCTAGAAAACTCCCACCTAATCACAACTTCTCTTGGCCTTCTATTTTACAAGTCCTTATAACCTCATGATGTAGTGTAAGACTAAGTGATTTAGATTGGATATGCTCATGATCATCTTGACTTCTTCATCTTTACATTTTCATTGCATGCTATCAAGTTAAGTGTAATTGTCTTTCCATGCCTTCATTTATTTGATACATAATTGCTTGTCCATTGCCATGAAACATGACTATGAAGGTGATCCAATATTAGAAGCACAAACCCAAAAAGATTTTGCCATTTTTCTGCATACATAAATCATGTCATCTCTTAGTCTATAGTTGGGAATTTGCTCGGGGACGAGCAAACCTTAAGTATGGGGTATTTTTGATAACACGATTTATGACTTAGGATTAGGTAATCATTTAGATAGATTTCTCACTCATTCATGCACGTTTTGGCATTGGTTCATGACGTCTTCGCTCAATTCATGCACATTTCTAGAAAAGACGTCTACACTTCCTTTTATCGGTTTTGTAGGTAATTCGGGGATCTATTGGACGTTAATCGATACATTTGAGGGCCAAGCCTCATGATGGTACACATCCAAAGCCTTGGAGGAGCATAATTGGAGCAACAAAGGACACAAAGACCACTATTGGTGCAAGCAATGGAGCAACTCATGGCTAGACGATCATAGCATGCTTCTGTTGAAGAAAATCGACCTACACCCAGGAAAATCGGCCGATTTTTTCCTCTGGGTCGATTTTTGGGCCTTTGACAGCTTAAGCCACGTGTCCCACGATCTCTTGTCCGGCCTTGCTCTTGGTGGAGAATATAAGTGGTCCTTCAAAGCTGTTGCTGGCTCTCTCCCATGGATCCTTCTCCTCTCTTTTGACCTATCTTCTTCCCCAAAACACTTCTCCATTGTTGCCTCTCTTCCAAGCACCCATTAGGGGTGTTCTTGGAAGAGATTAGTGTAGATTCTCGTTTTAGAGTGAGATTAGAGTGGATTTGAGAGAGAAGTTCATTGTTGACAACTTGGATTAGCTCTTGGAGCCTTGTAAGGATTTGGTAATTTCTATTCTATGCTTTTAATGTCTTTTCTTTGGATTGTTCTTCATCAATTGACCATGACTTACAAGCATGCTTTATTTGTGGAGATTGATCTTGAAATGAATGTTGTTGGCTAGATAAATTGCGATTCTAGGGTAAGGAAAGAAGGGTTATGGCTAGGACCATGATAGGATGAACTTATATTTTTACCCTTGGATGACTCTTGTTCTTGAAATCCTAGTGTTTGTTGAGCTAATTCTATCCTAGGGAGACCTAGTGTTAGCAACTAAGTGTTTAGAAGAGACTTACCCGGTGATTCTTACTCTTAGATTCAAAAGATGACAAACCCTAGGTAGTGGTGAGCCTCACAAGCCGCCATTGGACTAAGTGTGCTAGGATGGTTGTTTAGGAGTTCCCTTTCCGAGACTTACCCGGTAAGGATAGGTTATACCCCTAGGTAACAATCCGGTTTGTGTAGAATTCCTATCCTTAGGTTCTTAGAGACTTACCCGGTGATGAGACCTTAGGAATGGACTAGTGGACCATGAGACCTACCCGGTAATTGATGCCAATCTAGAAACGCTTAATCCCAACATATCATAGTTAATCCGAGGAATGAATAGATAGCTTGAGTCTATGCCATAACCGGACTTCCAAACTCTAGAATCCGCTTTGTTACTTCCATTTTCCTATCTTTTGTGTTAGTGTGTGTTTGTGTTGCTTGATTGTGTTCACATACTTGTGATCTTTATTTGATCACCCAAAAAACCCCCAAAAACATTGTGTTTTCCATTTTCGTTATTCCTCATCTTATCTTAGTCTAGATTCACACTACCTTTGATCATTGAATGACTTAGTTTCACCTCAGTCCTTGAGTTCGACCTCGGAATACTTTCCTCTCTACAAACGACCCGTACACTGCGGGTTTCGCTAGGTAGTTTAGGATTTTGTTCGAGTTATAAATTTAAAGCTTTTTGTGCTACTAATCCTAGCGTAACAATTATAAGTCAAGAAAATCAATGAAAAGTCTTTCAAAAATATTTTTATGGTGTGCAACTATCATAGATCACTCTAAGAGAATACTTCATGGAATTTAAAATCAAAACATGTTCAAAACATTTTATAAGTATAAGAAAGTTGTTCATTTTTGTATAAAATCATAGAATGCATAATAAGTCATAATTATCAAAATTAATCATGTATAATCCAGTTTAAACCACTAAGTCAATCGACAAGCTCAAGGTCTCAAGGGCTTCCCAAAAGAAAGGTCAAGAAACGTGTAGGGTAGGGATGTATGTAAGGTAATGTGGTGCTAGAATCCGGGAAAAGGATGAACTTCACTTTCACTTTGACTTGCAACATCTTCCACCAATAAGCTTTGCTTATTTCACACTTTTCTTTTTACTTTACTTTTTGGGATGCATGGACAGAGGTGCACAATAACCGAAGCCTAGAAAATCAGCAATCATCAATTTCTTGAGATGCATCAAACCCTTGATTCACATACCATGACCCGTTAGGAATATCGCTCAATCCGACTTTGGCAAGACACAAACACCCGGCTATGTGAATGGTGCCAAGTTACTCATCTTCATGATTGACTTCCCCAAACCTAAGATTACTTTCTAACACTTTCACTTCCAGCCAACTTCTCAACTTTAACTTCACTTGCTTTCACCACTTCGCTTGCTTCCAAATTCCCGGATAGGTAAAGGGAGGCAAAATGTATATGAGGGGCTAAGCATGATCAAGAAGAAGAAGAGAGAAGAATGAATTGCCTTGGTCTTTCCAGGAAGAAAGTGAGAGAACTCATAATGTGGTGTCAACCTTTAAATTCATCATAATTTAGACAAAAACAAAGTATTAAACATGCCAAAAATTTCAAACAAAGCATTTAGCAACTTAAACATATTATAAAACCTTTCAAACACATAAAGATTTTAAAACCAGTCAGTAAGCAAGATCTTCACTGAGATCATATCCAGATAAGTAACACAAAAATCGTTTTCGAAAACTCTCAGTTAACCCACCTCGGTCGAGGTGTTCTTAGGTCAACCGAGGTGAAACACCTCGTTCGGCCATAACTGCCCCGGTCGAGGTCCAAAAAAAAATTTTTTTAAACCATTTTTTTTCAGTTTCGACGTTTTTCTAAATCAAATAACCTGTAAATATGCATGCAATCTCAGATAAACATATAGAAGCAACTGAAGCATAAAATATCAATATCTGATCAAGTAGAGTCATACATAAGTGTCAAATATCACATAAACACCCCATACTTGGGACACACTGTCCCAGTGGGTCAAAATAAGTCTAAAGGATGAAAATACTCACCGGATAATAAGCTGAACTGCATAAAAAAATAATAAAGAAAATCCTGCAGCTCTCAGTAGTCACGATCCGGTGGTGGTGGTGGCACGTACGGGTACTGGGACGGGTCGAATGGATAGCCCATGATGTGCTCAAACTGAATCTGGGCCATCATGTGCTGGTAGTGCTGCCGCTCCTGCATCTCGCGGATATCCAGTGACAAAGCAGCATATGAATCAATAACCTGATCCGTGAAGTCATCGATCCGTCTGTGAGCATCTGGATCCCTGTGTCGGCGTGTCCTACGCCTAGCAGGTCTCACTGGAGAAGTAGCAGGTGCAGGCTCAGTGTCCTCCTCATCCAGATCTATAACTGGTGGTGTGCTCGTCCCTACAGTATCTGTCCTTGTATCCATCGGGACTCCACCCTCTCTCTCATCAACTGTCTCCTCATCATCAGCCTCCTCCTCAGCTGGGGCAGCTGCTGCCTCTCTATAATCCTCCATCAGTGGAGCCCAAGCGGTCTGCCAATAGTGAGGGTCATAAACAGAAAACTGGGCAGACCACCTGATCCCCTGTGGCGCAGTCAGCTCCCACGGCATAGCCACGTACGGAGTAGTCAGACCTCGGGGAACTAGAATCCGCCGAGTGATCATCTCCTGCAATCCAAGCGGCTTCGGAGCCGCCACCATCGTGCAAGCGCTGAGATCCATGTTCTGATAGCTAGCTATATGGGTGACAAGCCCTCCGCAGCAGATGTCTCCCTTCGCCTTGGCCTTGATCTTGTGCAGATCCTCTACCAACATCAAGCCAAAGTCCGGGATACCTCCAGTAAGCATGTAGTATAAACTGAAAATCTCTCCCTGTCGGATCTTCTGGGGCGTCTCAGTACGCGCCAGAAGTGTCTCGCTGAATATCCGGTGGGCTAACCTAAAGGCTAAATGGAAGATGACCTTCTCCCTGGAATCTCCAGGGCGCCATCTATCTGTGTGCTCAACAATATGGGCAATCTGCCCCCAAAACTCCCTAGCTACTGATCGGGACGGGAAGTCAACAACGGTGGGCTTCGGAAAGCCAAAAATATCTCTCCAGTACTCAAGTGGCACTAAGAAGTTCCGGTTCATCAACCGGTACTTCACAAACTGCTCTGTGGGAAGGTAGGTGAAGGAGCTAACGAACTCTAGGGTCGGCTCCAAGTAGGTTGGGGTTCGGATCTCAGTAAACTAATCCAGCCCAACTGTAGAAATCATCCTCCTAAGGTCTCCGTCTACCTGGAGGCAATCAAAAGCGGACACGTCCAGGAAGCGAGGTGCAATCACTGGACGGCCAGAAATACGGTCATAATCGACCTGGTGTCTCTCATGGATCACCGGCCGATAGGGTCGGGAAGAAGAGGAAGAAGGGGAAGGTGATGATCTATCCCTAAGGACAAGGCGTCGGTCAGAACTCATTTTCAAAGAATCAAACTGTCAGGTCACCTCGGTCAACTGACAACACTCAAGAATCACCTCGGCCGAGGCGCAGCTCGACTGGATCGAGGTGGAAAACTGGATTCTAATTCCTTCTGAAAATTCAGTTCTTTTCCCCCAAAATCACTACAACTGCTTCCTATGGGGTACTTAAGTCTTTCCTCAACAAATGCAAGGGCAACCAAAGCCCAAATCGAAGCGAAAAAGCGAGGTAGGGTTTCGGTTTCGTTTTTACCTCGTTCGGCCGAATCGGTTCGATTCTCTTGCAGATCGATGTTGCACTGGGATCCTCTGAGTCGTAATCGCAGTTTGGAGACAGAAATCGTCGAAAACGAGCAAGAAATCGGAGAGGCAAGGTGAACTGTCGCCGCGGTCGAGGAAGGGTGAGATGGAAAAGAGAGAAAATAAATCCCCCTTTTATACCCTTTTCTGGAACTGCTGTCACCTCGGTCGAGATGGTCTCGACTGGACCGAGGTGGTACGGACCGAGGTGGTTCTTCAGAAAACCCTAGTCGCCTCGGTTGCTCAAGAATCATCTCGGTCGAGGTGCTCTGACGGCAACCGAGATGCCTCAGTCAAACTCCGTCTTCACAAATTCTCGAACTTCTGTCCTTCCAGTTATGCTCCTTCATTAGATGTCTCCTGTTATCTGTCTAGAACGCCAAAAACAAAACAAAGCAAAGCAAAAGCAAAAACCATCTAAGCTAGACTAGAAAAAGGGAAAAGAAAGTAATACCTTGGGTTGCCTCCCAAGAAGCGCTTTGTTTAAGGTCGCTAGCTGGACCATGATGCGTCTCAAACGAGGTATATTGGTGCAACCTCCTCAACCGGAGTTTCCGGTTGATATTTCTTAAGTCTATGACCGTTGACCTTGAAGCTTCCGCTAGTTTCGCCCCATATCTCAACTGCACCATGAGGAAAAACATGTTTCACAACATAAGGTCCGGTCCATCTAGATTTTAACTTACCTGGAAAAAGGCGGAGGCGGGAGTTGAAGAGTAGAACTAGGTCTCCTTCGTTAAGCTCCTTTGGGACGATACGCTTGTCATGCCATCTCTTCGTCCTTTCCTTATAGATTTTGGCATTCTCATAAGCGTTCAAACGCAGCTCCTCCAGCTCGTTGAGTTCCAATAGTCGCTTCTCGCCGGCCTCCTTAATGTCGAAGTTTAACCATTTGATCGCCCAATACGCTTTGTGTTCCAATTCAACGGGAAAATGGCAAGACTTCCCATATACCAAATTATAAGGGGTGGTACCTATGGGAGTTTTAAATGCGGTCCTGTACGCCCAAAGAGCATCGTCCAATTTCATGGACCAATCTTTCCTTGTCCTAGAGACGGTCTTCTCCAAAATTGCTTTGATTTCTCTATTCAAGATCTCAACCTGTCCACTAGTTTGAGGGTGATAAGCGATTGATACCTTGTGGGTTACCCCATACTTCGATAGGAGTGCCTTGAACTTCCGGTTGATGAAATGCGTTCCTCCATCGCTGATGATGATGCGTGGGGTTCCAAACCGTGGAAAGATAGTCCTGTTTAGGAACTTCACAACCACCTTGGCGTCATTAGTGGGAGAAGCAATGGCTTCAACCCATCTAGAGACGTAATCAACTGCAAGAAGAATATAGAGGTTTCCTCCGGAGGATGGGAAAGGTCCCATGAAATCAATCCCCCATACATCAAAGATTTCCACCTCTTGGATGTTGTTAAGTGGCATTTTGTTCCTCCTTGATAAATTTCCTGTTCTTTGGCATGCATCACAAGAGACAACAAAAGATTGTACATCCTTAAATAATGTAGGCCAAAAGAAACCGGAACGCAATACCTTAGCGCATGTTTTGTCGGTGCTAGCATGTCCTCCACAAGGAAGTGAATGGCAATGACGTATAATGCTATTAATTTCATCTTCCGGAATGCATCTTCGAAGCATCCCATCCGGTCCGCGCTTGAATAGCAGCGGCTCGTCCCAGTAGTAATGTCGTACTTCTTTGAAGAATCTCTTCTTTTGAGAGTACGTCAATCCGGGCGGTATTTCCTGGCAAACAAGGTAATTCACAATATCAGCATACCAAGGTCCGTTATTATCAGAGAGTTGGTGAATAGAATGTTCCACCAACTGAGGATGAATGTCAGAGAAGGGAGTAAGAAGTTTATTATTCTCAGTAGTCTCAGTTGACATCATCTCGCCATCGACCTCGGTCGAGGCACAGAGGCGTTGACCAAGATGTTCTTCAGTCGCCTCGCTCAGTCCAGGAAATGCCTCGGTCGAGGTACTGCAACTGGAACCGAAACTGGATATCTTCGTTTCCTGGGTTAGCTTCTCAGTTTTAGCTCATGGATCTTCTTCCAGTGCTTTTAAGCTCCGTATATCTGCATCACAAGAAGAATCTATACCTTCCTTCATTAAACTGAAGCTAATAACTCTTTCGAGTGGATCGTTAATAAGGATAGAGCTCACCAATTCTCTTGATTCTTCTTCATCATAGATGTTGAAGATATCATCGCTTAGTTGCTCCCCTTTCATAGCTGCAAGTAGTGCGAATTCCACCTCATCGCCACCAATGTTGAATTTCAACTTGGCGTTCTTGCAATCCACGTTGCAACCCGAAGTTGCTAGAAATGGCCTCCCGAGAATAATAGGAACAGGATAATCTGCGGGAATGTCAAGTACAACAAAATCTATAGGTAGATAGAAGTTACCTAACTTGACCGGAACGTCCTCCAAGATGCCCACGGGATGGGTGATGGAGCAATCCGCCATATAAAGTCAAATCTTGACCGGTTTGGGCTCTCCAAGTCCGATCTTCACACATAGCTCCAGCGGGATGATGCTCACGCTGGCTCCTAGATCACAAAGGGCTTCACAAGTGACATCCTCAACTTGAATGGGAATGCAAAATGTGCCGGGATCTCTCAATTTAGGTGGCATCTTCTCCTTCATGATTTGTATGAGTTCCGAGGATTTAGATGTCATCCTAACTTCACCAAAATCTTCCAGTTTCCTCTTCCTTGATAGGATCTCTTTTAAGAACTTCCCATTGGCGGGCATTCCTAGAATAGCGTCAAGGAAAGGAATGTTAATATGCAGCTTATTCATCAAGTCAAGGAACTTACCAAAGTGCTTGTCTAGATGTGCTCTGGTCCTTGATTGGGGGAATGGAAGTGGTGGTTTATATGCAGGAGGTGGAACATAAACTTCAGTTTTCCCTCCGCTTTTTGTGGCTCCACCTCGGTTGGTATCTCGGCCGAAGTGTTCTTCGACTACACCTGGACCGAGGTGGTCTTCGTCGGTACTGGCACCGACCGAGGCACTGGATCTGCAGTTTTCAGTCCACTCCTCGTAGTTATGGCCATGATCTGGCCCTTAGGGTTGCTTTCCGTCCTTGCTGGAAGCTTCCCTGGATCTCTTGGCGCTTCATTCGCCCTACTTGCAAGTTGTTGTTCAAAGGCCTTTTGGGCCTTCGAAAATGAAGTCATAGAAGTCTCCATAGCATTGAGCTTGATCAAGATAGCCTCCAGAACTGCGTCTTTCTTTTCCGGTTGAGACGAACTTGATCCTTGCCCCTGGCTTTTTAATGGAGTAGAAGAAGAAGAAGGGGAAGAGAGGAAAGGGTTAGAGGAATCGTTAGAGTTGGAGTTTGAATGATTGTTACCAGAATTTTGGTTGTTCGCCCTCCAATTGTTGCTATTGGATCCTCTATTGTTGTTGTTGTAGTTGTTGTTCCGGGAACCGTTGTTGTTGTTACGGTATCCGTTGTTGTTGTTCCTTTGCCCTTGCTCTTCCTTCTTGGTTTGTGCAACCAAGAGTTCCTTCAATTGCTTCACGTCATTCTTCAAAGACGTGAGTTGATTGTTGTTGTGCTGAGTTTCCTGGAAATTAACTCTTTTAACTCCACCTTCAGCTCCTTGGTGGGTGTACTTCTCCATATGCAAGGCTTGCTTCTCGATGAATTCCCAAGCCTCGTCAATCGCCATGTCCATGAAGGTACCGGCGGAGAGTAGTTGGAGATTGAACTGGTGCTTCCGTCCAGTCCTTTGAAGTATATCTCCAATAATTCTATCTTTGGAATCCCATGATGTGGGCAATCCAAAAGAATGTCCTTGAATCGCTCCCATGACTTGGACAAGCTCTCCTTGTCCTTCATAATGAAAGCGTTGATCTTCCCTCTCATTTCAGTTGTCTTTGAGGGGGGGAAGAATTTGGTCAAGAATTCCGTTGTCATCTCCTCCCATGTGCTAATTTTTCCTGGAGGAAGAGATTGATACCAAGTAAGAGCTCTATCTTTTAAAGAAAAGTAAAAAGGTCTTAGCTTGTAGTTGTTATTTTCAATCCTTGAAGGTCTCAAGGTTTCCATCAAGATCTCATAGTTTTGAAGATGTTGATATGGTGATTCCTTCTCCATCCCTCCGAATTGGCATTGGCGAATCATGGATAGAACTTGCGGTCAAAGTTCGTAGTCATGGTCCGCTGGATCTCCTAGGTTAACTCCTGGACGCCTCAGTTGTTGATTAGGGTCCATCCTTTGACCTAGGGTTCGTGGGATTCCTGCAAGAAGAACATCTCGGACTAGCATCCGAGGTGGAAGTACCTCGGCCGGGGCGTCATGTACTGGGACCTCCCTCGGTCGAGGGTCAGCAACTAGGACCTGCCTCGGTCCAACATCGGGAACTGGGTCTTCCCTTGGTCGAAGTAGAATCTGGTCTCGTATGACGGCCATCTCTGCTTCGATTGCTTCAATTTTGGTGCGAGTTTCTTCCTTCTCTCGCCTCAGTTCTTCCCTGCTGAGGCGTAGCAGCTCTAACGCCTCTTTCAACTCGGCCTCAAGATCGCGGTTGTCTTGTTGGGCCATCTTTGCTTCTCTTAAGCGTCGCTTGTATGTCTTTTCTGGTTCGGGATCGTAAGGAACGATTTCCTTCCCAGTGCGGGTTCTTCGCATATACCTAAGAAAGAACCTGCAAAAGTCACTCAAGTAGAGTGGTCAATAGACACGGGGGCAAGTGCCCCAAGAGCAAACCGTAACCGGCTCGGTCTAGACCAAGTTCCCGGCAACGGCGCCAAAAACTTGTTCGCTCCAAACGGTGTGTGCAAGCTTTAAATTTATAACCCTAGATGTAAGCTTAAAACAAGGATGCGAACCCGTAGTGTACGGGTCAATCGTAGTAAAAAGCAAGGAATTCCAGGGGTCGATCACAGGGACTTAGTGAAACAAAGTCCAATCACGGTATGCTTATGTAAATACTAACCACAAGAGCAATTAACACAATCAAAGATGAATAAGAAGTCAGTAAAGAAAACATGCAATTCTAGGGATTAAAGCATCTAGTTGTGGTTCCAACTCAAGATCTAAAGATAAGCGGACACAGTTGAGGTTTTTGCATAGGGAAGGTGTTACTAAAGTGGAATAGATCACCGGGTAAGTCTCACTACTCACTAATCCAAAACCGTAACTCCTATTATCGGGTAAGTCTCAAGGAATTAAGATAAAGAACTATGACCTCAAACTAACACACCATCTAAGGGAATAGAATCAACCTTTACCGGGTAAGTCTCAGGCTAACTCACAAAGATGGGATGAAAGCACACTCGAACCCCAATAAAGGATAAACCTTTATTACCTACACTTATGATCTTAGGTACACAAACTAAAGAATTACCGGGTAAGTCTCATCCTAAGCATGCATTGAACCAGGAAAGGTGTAATAAGAATAAGATTTGGCAAACTCTAACATTTAACTCTCAGTTAGGATCAGATAAGTCACCTCGGTCAGCCAAATTCCACCCCGGCCGAGATGTTCATCGACTGAGCGAGATGCTTAGGGTTAAGGTTAAAGACTCGAACATTCAGGGTCCTACTGGAATCTAAGATTATTCTATCATTGTTTTTCCCACAACCTTCAGCCAATCACCCTAGAATCACACAAGGAAATTAGCCACTCATCATCATCATGAAAGTATTAATCAAATATATGGGAAGAAGGTGAATATTTGAACAAGAAGAATTTAATGAAAAGACTTCAATAACTGAATCAAATATCACAACAAAAGCGTTCCTTGGATATAAAACAAACAAGCAAGACAACAAGGAAGAGAATCTAAGGTAATCTTACAAGAAAACCTTCCAAAAGCTATCAAAGCTACAATCTTCAATCTTCCTTCAACCTTCAAAAAGGTTCTTCAAATCCCCCAACTGAAGTATGGCTGCTGCTACGTATAAACCCTGATCGATGGTATAGCATGATGTCGGATTTGTGGAAATCCAACCCTTTTTATAGGAAAATAACCCTCCAAAGATAAGATATCTTAGAAACGATTTCTTCCCATAAAAATAGGTAAAATATATCATCTAGTATATCTTCTTCCTTCCAGGAGCCAAGCCCAAAAATATAAGATCACTTTCCAAATATAAAAGATCTCAGCCAATAATAAAATATTCTCGCCGCGTCCTAGGTATTCGCCTCGGTCGAGTCGACTTCCCTGGATCACCTCGGTCGAGATGAATCTGTGGTCAACCGAGGTGAGTCACAACTGAATATGAAATCTCTCAAAACTGGTCCAAAGTGAATCTTTAATCCATGGCTATGCTTCCTGGATGGTTCCTTATGTTTCTCAATGTAGCTCCAATGACTCCATAGCTCCTTTTGCTCCTTTTTGATGCAAAACGTGCCATTTTTCCTATGATTACAACAAAACTAGGTGTAGACCTCGATTCTCGCAAAGGTAGATGAAATGGTAATATAATCACATAATATACATACAAACATGCAGATTATGAAAGATAAAACGTCCAAACAAACCCCAAAATATAGACTATAATTCATGCTATCAAAAAGTCATATTCTAACTCCTAAAGATTATTTTGGTTACAAACTGGCAATTTACTCATTTTCCTATTTTCCGAAAGATCATTAAGCTCCAACTTCGGCATCAAATAAGAAATTCGAATAAACTTATAAAAATTCCGAAATAATTCTCTAGATCATCTATGATATCTCATCTACTCCTAGGAGCAAGAATTTCTTAAAACTATTCACCCTTCACTTCTACAAAAATTTCCAAAGTTGGTTACAACACTTGAAGTTTCCTATACTTAGCCAAAATCTGAGTACACTTTGAAAAACCATAACTCCTAAACCACTCGCTGGATTTATCCCAAATTTTGATATGTTCTACTATAATATGTCAACTATATCATATCCAAAATTCAAGTCCAACAGAGATCTAAAGTATATTCAAAACTATCTCCCAAAACAGCATCCCATGCTGTTTTTCTCAACTCAGCACATTTATAAAAAAAACTGTATGAGGAGTCACTTTGCAACATCATAACTCTCAAACCGTAACTCCGATTCTTCCCAAATATTAGTATGATCTACTATGTACTACGGACTACAACATATCCAAAATTCAGCAACAAAGAATGAGTTTAGCATACCTAAATCTGGCCCTGAAGTTGGGTACCCGACATAGTTTTGAAACTTCAGAAACAGTAAAACGATTTAATTGTTTCTCCTTGCTCGACCTGAGTGAGTTAATGACAGATTTGGTAGCATCTATTAGCTCATATGTATGGAGGGAAAGGTAACCAAAAGAGGTATGGGTCTTACTAGATTCTAAGGTTCGATCATTGGAGGTTGTGGCTACTTGACTCCTCTTGTTGGTTTGGTGATTTCTTGCGTGGTGAGAATGATGCAGCAGGAAGGAGAGGCCTCTAGTTGTGAAAGAAGGAAGGCTGTAAATACTTATCCTGGGGCTGCTGGTTGTTCGTTCCAGATGAGGATGCATCAAGAGATCCGCCAGTCTACTTGCTTGACGAAGAGGATAGGGAAGGCTGGACAATTTATGAGATGAAGACCCATCCTCAGGACACGTTCTTTAATCGACAGAAGGGAGGCAAGGACAGAAGGCTTACCTCGTCCTTCTTGTTGGCGGTAGCGATGCAGAAGGGTGTGGGAATAGACAGCAGCGGAGGAGAGACGGAAAGCAACCCTTGGTTATGGCGGCTCGGGATGGCAACGTGAGAAGAGGGGAGGAGGAGTGTGGCGAGATCTGCAGCGTGTAACGCGGGCATGTATCTGGACACGAAGTGAAGGAGTGTGACAGATCTGGTGCTTAATCAACTAAAGACTCTTCGAGATCCAACAGTTACGTTCTGAAGGAGAGAGAGAGAGAGAGCGTTCCAAAATTCAGCAGTAAACTGACGTGGGCAAGGCAGTGCTGGGCTGGTCTGAGGCAAAGAAGTGTTGGGCTGGATGTGAGGCAAGGAAGTGTCGGGCTGGATGTGAGGCTAGGTTGGATGCAAGCAGTCCAAAGCTAATCCTTACATGAAGAGATGGGCTGAACCAAGGGGAAAGAACATGGGCTGAAAGTTTGTCAAAACTTGTCAAAACTCGTCATGACTTTGTCAGGCCCATGCATGACTTCGTCATAAAGTTGTCGGGCTTCGTCGTGACCTCGTCTCAGCTCTGTCATGGTCTCGTCACAACTTTGTCACAGTCTCGTCTCAGCCTTGTCATGATCTCGTCTAAAGTCGTCGTTAAGGATTAATTATAAGAATTAGGGTTTGATATAATTCTATCATTTTATGTGAATTAAATTCTACATAAAATGATAAATAATTATAAGAATTAGGGTTTGATATAATTCTATCATTTTATGTGAATTAAATTCTACCTAAAATGATAAAATTTGTGAAGAAAGAAATACTTGATATAATGGGAACCGTCAACGGCTCGATGTCCGAATTGATTCGGAATTAAACGGAATAAAAATTCCGGATATTACATCAGTACCCCCTTAACATAAGTTTCGTCCCGAAACTTAGAACAAGGTACTTAATTAAACGACTTTCTTAAATTAAACTTGTATATCCTAGTCTCACTAAATTTTAATTTCGTTTTCTAACTCCTCTAATCCTATCAAAGCGTAACGAAAAATGCGGTCGTTACATCAGCTCCCCCTCAAAATAAGTTTCGTCCCGAAACTTAGGATAAGACAATCCTGATCGGCCTTTAAGGCACCAAATGGGTGTGTTTGATCATTACACAAAAGTCTCGTCGTTCCAACATCTAAGTATCCTATACATCAAGGTTACCAAAAGAACACATCACTAACTACTCAATCATGAAATAAACAACCACCCAAACAATATCACACATACAAGGTCAAGCCCTAACTCGTCACTCTCGAGGTTACAACTATCACTACATAGGTCTTTGAAAGGTTACATCTCTTACTATCCCCCCATATCTTAGGTAGCCTTATCAGCTTTTCATAAAACCACTAAATCTTAAATCTTTTTAGTTACTTAGATCATAAGCGTCTGCTACCACGTTCTAGAGTGATTACCGGATATCTCACCGGTATTATCCGGCTCAACTGTGTGCTCCTCTAATCTGATCACCTAACTCGTGTCTGGTAGGTATTTCTCCAACTGAAAATCTCAAACTCAATTCCCAAACTTAGTCTCCGTGGAAAACTGAAGCTGCACTCTCCAATAGGGTGAGGAATACTAGTCCATCAGTCACTTTTAAACCGCTTTAAAACTTCCAATGGTTGCCTTACCCAACTCACTTCTAGATCCTTTGATTACCCTACGGAAAAATGATCTATTCAACTTTCTTCCCTTTGTTATGACCACTTGCTTCCGGCCTTCTGAAAAGGTTCTGACTTCACAATCAGGTCAAAGGTCCTGGACATCCACCAACATTTACCAAGTGCTCAATGCTCTTCGTATCATGACCCACTTGGTCTTGTCTTTTAATATTACTCAGTCATCTTACTCCTCAAGTAAGGAATCGTCACCTTTACCTTTTTCAAGTCTAACACTCGAGACAACTAAAAATCAAATCTAGTGGTCATCCTCTTTGTTCACTTGGCATTATTATATTATTTACAGATCTCTCATATATCGTTTGCTCAAACTTAGGTTTATCACACATTTTCCAAGATCTTAAGTGACCTAGAATACGTCAGGAATGACGGTATTAGACACAAAGTGATCTCCTATCACCGTTATTTGATCATGACTACTCAATAATTGTTAACATACCATCAACAATGCACTCTTTTCTCCACCATGGTTATCAGACCGATAATATCCCTCTGACTCAAAACGCAACTAGGCTTTGTTCCGATATAATATTAAACATAAAATCTACTCCGAGATTATGCTTTCTTAAGCACAGTTACTAGGTTGCAAGTATGCTCATGTCGCTTCTCTTTCTTATGTATCTTCGACTCAGGATTGTAGTTACTCACTTTGAGCTTTCTAGTGCAAACCATGCATAATACTTTTATTATGTCGTCAATTCTTTTCTCAATCCATCGGGAAGAAGACTTTATAGTCCTTCATTCGGTACCCACATTACTTATTTGTTGACATGTGACGAAGTCGTCATGTTTCACTTGGATCCATAAAGGGTACCACTCTTTTTCTATAACCTCTATATGCACATACTTCCACGTCTACCTTGTGGTGATACTGTTCTTCCACAAAATTTTTAGTCACTCAGCGTAGCCTAGCTCGGGTTCCTTCCAAACGGAAAGCATCTCACAACCTGTCATTCTTTGAAACTTGACACGTTATTTCTCTGTAGCATTGAGCTTCCTGCTCTGTGGGTTAGGACCCACCACGCTTCCGCTGCGCTACTCCGATTATCCTGTTGTCACTCATTAATCCTAAGGACCTTTTGTGTAAGTATAAAATAATTGACCCCAAAACACTTTCATTCAATTACACCATGAGTCTTATACGGATGAAGTACCAAGGACCTTCTTTACTTGCCTTAAGAAAATAAAACAACGATTAAAAAACAACTTCTTCGGCTTATTTTCTTAATTCTGCTACCCTGGATCCAACTACTAGACTCGACCGGTGTTTGATCTTAACCAACCAAGAAGTAACCTCTAAAACGATTTTCTATACCTTTAGTTGTCTAAGAAGATTGTTGTTGCATACTTGAGGAAATCCTTCCAGGCGTCGGTAGAACTACCCAATAAATCCACAGTCGCAATTATCTTTTCTTAGCGGTACATAACTCGTCAATACCAAACAACACTTGCACATCCTCAGCTGACGTCGTTCAGTCTATATTTCACTCATCTTTGTATCCCGAACTTACTCTTCTCATACCCCATCTAGTATCAAAATTCTTTGGTAAGCATCACCTACTCAATTAATGCTTTTATACTTCTGTAGTTTGTTCTATCTTTCACCCTCCCGCTTCCTTTGGGCTAAATCCATTCCTTTAGTCCGATTGGGTCATCCATCTAACATAAATAGTCGTTTCAAGTTTTCCATGATAGCTTGCAAGCGTCTTTGCAACTCTTATGGCCGTAATGATCATCCACTTGTAGTTCCTCTTGCATGGACTGTCGGTGTGGATGGCTTAGGACCCGTGATAATTGGGGTTACCCTAGACTCTCGAGTCCAGCAAGGACGTTCATGAAGCTCCGTTGGTGGTAATACCGCCTTCATGAAGCTCCGTTGACCCTGCTACAGGCTTCCATTCTTTGAATATTCACGTTGCGGTTTCATTCAACTTCTTATATCTCTGAGGAGGTCAAAACCTCCCCACGCTTATGGGGTCTTCCTTTTCGCTTTTACACACAATTGTAGGTCTTCATTCCGTGCTCCTTAGATTCTCACACCCGGATTGACACCCTGCCTCTTCTAGTCTCTCATGCCCATAAGGGTCTATGGGCATCCGCCTCGATTGTAATGTCCTTGATTCCGCAATGTTTGTTGTACTCAATTCTACTTGCCCCGTTCCAATATTGTTATCTCTACTCCGCACTCTTGTAGTCTCTTGCATGATTCTACTAATTCCGTCTCTCGGCCTCGTATGCCCGAGTTCCTTCTACAACCTTCTATTCCTTCTAACTGAACTGACTCAGGGATTTCTTCCTCATCTGATTGTGCTTGCGGTATAAATTTATATTCACAACTTTACTTCCTTGATCCCTTGTTCTTTGGATGATTTGTAAGGATCACCAAGCAGCCTACCCGAGTACAATACTCAATTCAAGGTCCGATTCCATTTCCTCGTTTTGGAGACTCTTCAAGTCCGCTACTGATTTATGAGGAGGCGATAATCGCTTCGTGATATCACGACTAAAGGATATAAAATATCCTTTAGGATACAAACAAGATAAGCATACACATGTATATAACATATAATAGTAAACCTCATAAAAAGTCTATATACTCACTCCTATCGATCCAAGTTGCAGAGATCCACGGAGAGCGATGGTGGTCCGACGTACTACTAACCCAACAACCCGACTATGTGTGTGTGTCAAAACAGAAATCCGTTTTGAAAACTTTAGACCCCTTTCGGGTTCTAGTTATTTTATACATTTGGTCTTTCAAAAGATTTCAAGTGCCATTGTTGCCAACCCAGAGCTCTGATACCATATTGTAACACCCCAAATTTTTCGAACTTGGGGAGCTACTGGTTAGGACCTCACAATGGGTCCCGACCTTAGTTTGACAACAATTTCACTAGGATCTTACAACAAGGCACAAAAGTATTAAAAAATTTGAAAACTTTAAACAATATATACATGAAGAATATGTATCAGCCTTACAAAGTAAAGGTACGAAAACGACATATATGAAGAACAAAAGACATCCCCGTCCCCAACTAAATGAGTACGTGTACCCGGCTGACCATTCCCTCCGAATCTCTCTAAAACTGTATTAAACTGCAAGACATCTACAAGCGGTATAAAACTGTTAGCTAACATTCTATGCATAAGTATAAAGGTAAAATCACAAACACACAACATACACAATCAACATGCAACACTCAATCCTTTTATTATCTTTAATTAGGTGATAGGTCATTACTAATGATACTTATTTTGTGACATGAGGGATTCCCAAACCTCGCCCCTGACCCTGTTTACCAATGCGGAATGGTACTAATGCATCTGACCGTCTACCGGACTAGGCTGGTCGCAGGGAACCTCCTAGACTCTCGCAAGAGCTAGGCAGATGATGTCACGACCCGTTATCATACACTTGGGTCTAAAGTCGGCCTAATCTGGTTTCGTTGTTTACCATAAATAACAAACACCACTTATACACATTACACTCATACAAGAAGCCAACTAAGTAAGTCCGTGGACTTACCTGAATTAGATCTCGACTCTCTTAATCACAACTCAATCTGTAACTGTATAACTCGGTTGCCTGTCAAAGGAAACAAGTGTGTCAGCACACTTTCTTGGTAATTAGAAGTCTAAGACTTCTAAGGTAGTAGATCCTATTAGAACAAAATTTAATACAATACCAATTTATGGTAAAATGACTATTTTACCCTTGGTCCCGAAACTTCCAAAAATTCCATAATTCAAGCCTAAACTCTTAATTGAGACTAAAAAGTCATATTCTAACTCCTAAAGATGATTTTGGTTACAAACTGGCAATTTACCCAATTTTCTATTTTCCGAAAGATCGTTAAGGTCCAACTTCGACATCAAATAAGAAATTCGAATAAACTTATAAAAATTCGGAAATAATTCTCTAGATCATATATGATATCTCATCTACTCCTAGGAGCAAGAATTTCTTAAAACTGTTCACCCTTCACTTCTACAAAAATTTCCAAAGTTAGTTACAACACTTGAAGTTTCCTATACTTGGCCAAAATCTGAGTACACTTTGAAAAATCATAACTCCTAAACCACTCGCTGGATTTATCCCAAATTTTGATATGTTCTACTATAGTATGTAAAATATATCATATATAAAATTCAAGTCCAACAGAGATCAAAAGCCTATTCAAAACTATCTCCCAAAACAGCATCCCATGTTGTTTTTCTCAACTCAGCACATTTATAAAAAAAATTGTATGAGGAGTCACTTTGCAACATCATTACTCTCAAACCGTAACTCCGATTCTTCCCAAATTTTAGTATGATCTACTATGTACTACTGAATACAACATATCCAAAATTCAGCAACAAAGAATGAGTTTAGCATACCTAAATCTTTCATTGCTAGGCGTACTTTCCATGCTAAGATTGCTCCATTTGAGGATAATCAACATAAAACCTTTTTCATACTAGATGTCTTGTTCAAGGAAAGGTTTGTAATATGATTATTGATGGTGGTAGTTGTTGCAACATTGCTAGTGAGAAACTGATCACTAAGTTGCGAATCACTACTTTCTATAATCCTTGACCTTATAAGTTCCATTGCATGAATGATGTATTGTGGAGAGTTGAAAGTCAACAAACATGCTTGAATTGCATTTATCTTGCGAAAGTATGAGGATAGTATTGTTTGTGATGTTGTGCCTATGCAATTATTCCATATTTTGTTAGGCCGCCCTTGGAAATTTGATTGGAAGGGTAGGCATGATGGTTTTTCTAATAAACATTCCTTTGAGTTTAATGGAAACGCAATTACTCTTAAGTCTATGACCCCTTGCAGATTGTTGAGCATTACGACAAGAAGAATGACGAACAGAAGGAAAGGAAATAAGAATTAATTCTCAGAGAAGAAAACTCGGGCAGCTCATCAAAATCTCACCCGAGATCTAAAAGCCAGACACGATCCTGTGACAAATCTTGGTCCGATAAAGGAAATCTCGGCCAAGATTCTTGTAATCCACCCGAGATTCCTTCACTAGGGCATCAATGAACAGTGTTATCATCCAAAAAGGATTTTCCTGACGATTATGTTCCTTTAGATCTTTCTATACTGAGTTTATGTGGAAGCCTACTGACTTTAAGTGATGAAGTGAAGGGTTCTTTGCCTTTAAACACTTTAAAGGCTTTAGATGAGTATAAAGATGTATTCCGGATGAGATTCGTGTAGGTCTTCCACCTTTTTGAGGCATTGAGCATAGGATTGACTCCAAGGTTCGTCCGTTCCTAATCGCCAAACTTATAGAATGACTCCGCAAGAAAGTCAAGAAATCCAAGATCAAGTGCAAGACATTTTGAACAAAGGTTACGTACGAGAAAGTTTGAGTCCTTGTGCAGTTCCAGTTCTCTTGGTGCCCAAGAAGGACAACACTTGGAGGATGTGTAATGATGTCGAGCAACCAATAACATCACTATCAAGTACCGTCATTCCATTCCCCGATTAGATGACATGGAAGATGAGCTTAGCGGTTCCACCTATTCTCCAATATTGATCTTAGGAGTGGATATCATCAAATATAGATGAGTGAAGGAGATGAATGGAAGACAACATTAAAGACCAAGTTTAAACTTTATGAGTGGTTGTTTATGCCTTTTGGTTTGACTAACGCTCCTAACACGTTTACGAGGTTAATGAATCATGTATTACGTCATTTTATTGGAAAGTTTGTGGTTGTCTATTTCGACGACATCCTCATCTATAGAAAATCCATTGAGGAACATGAAGAACACTTGAGGGAAGTACTTGGAACTCTTAGATCTAAACCTTTATATGTTAATATTAAGAAATGTGATTTTAGTACAAATCAAGTTGTTTTCCTAGGATTTGTACTAACCACAAGAGGTCTTGCAGTGGACAAGGTAAAGATCAAAGCCATCCAAGAATGGCCTACACCTGCCACCATTGGACATGTGAAATTTTTTCCATGGATTGACCACGTTTGATAGGCAATTTGTGAAGAGTTTTAGCACCATCGCAGCCCCTCTCACACATCTCACGAAGAAGCAAGTACAATTTTAGTGGGGAGAAGCGCAAGAAGGCATTTACGGAGCTAAAAAGGCAACTGTCAAACACACCTCTTCTTGCACTTCCGGATTTCACCAATTCATTTGAAGTAGAATGTGAGGCTTCAGGTATTGGTTTTGGTAGAGTACTCATGCAAGGAGGTAAGCCTTTAGCCTACTGTAGTTAAAAATTAAAGGGTCCGTGCTTGAATTATTCAACCTATGATAAGGAATTATATGCTTTATTTCGAGTTTTCAAGACATGGCAACTTATCATTGGCCTAATGAATTCATCCTTAGAACTGATCATGAGTCTTTGAAGCATTTTCAAAGTCAAGATAAGTTGGACAGGCGACATGGAAGATGGATGGAGTTCATTAAGACTTTTCCTTATATTATCAAATACAAGAAGGGAAAGGATAATGTTGTAGGAGATGCCCTTTCCAAAAAGTACACTTTGATCACAACAATGGATTCCAAGGTCCTAGGATTTCATTATATCTAGGAGTTATACGAGTTTTTCTTTGGGTTCATCCGAGATTTTCTACGGGTTCATCCGTGATTACGCTGAAAAACAGCCCATGGCCCAAAGTCAAAACCCTAGTTTTATTGTTAAATAGAGAGTTGCGGAAAGGGTTTAGGAGAGCTTCTTTTTCATAATTGTTTTCCGATATATTCTCGGAGTCCGATTTACGCAGTTGTTCGGAAGATAGAGAAAGACGGTAATAGAGAAGGAAGAACAACATGGAAAGATTGGGGATTCACATATATAAATTTGGAGTATTGTGAGTTATTCTTGAAGGGATAGACTTAGTTTCAATTTTTGTTATTTGAACACAAGTTCGAACCATTTTTATTGCGTTGATTTAGTTTTTAAAATTGAAGATTGTTTGTTAAGTTTTCTTATCCTTTTTATTGGTTATTTCGGTTTATGTCTTATTTGATATCATATATCTTCTTTGGTTCAAATACGACTATTGTTGGCTAGAACGTTTGTCACTCTAGGGTGACTAGTTGATGGTTATGGTTTAGGTGATGATAGAATGGCCATTTAAGTTAGATTGGATCCTGAAGGTTGAGTTTTGCAAACAACTACCAACTCTAGGGTGACTAGTTGGTAGTTGTTTGCAATGTTGCAACAACTACCACCATCAATAATCATATTACAAACCTTTCCTTGAACAAGACATCTAGTATGAAAAAGGTTTTATGTTGATTATCCTCAAATGGATCAATCTTAGCATGGAAAGTACGTCTAGCAATCAAAGATTCACCATGATCATATTCACAATCACTATTGCTATCATGGTCATGCAATCTAACTTAAAGTGACAAACGCTTTAATCTAGGAGATCCAACCGCACATGATTACGGGCTCCTTCCTCAAGATCTTCAGATGATCCGTCATAATCAGTTTGGAGGATTAAAGTGAGAGTCACCACATCAGCACTTGCAAAATTACGAGATTCCTATGGAGACATTGAGGCCTCCACGTTTGGGAGTAATAATCATAAGTTGAGAGGATTTTCCTTCTCCTTGAAGGACAAAGCTCTTGTTTGGTATCAATCACTACCTTTCGGAAGGATTCGCACTTGGGAGGAGATGAATTCCTCACAAAATTCTTCCCACCATCAAAGACTACGGAGTTGAGAGGTGAAATAAATGCTTTTGTGATGAAGGATAAAGAGAATTTATTCAAGTCATGGGAAACGTTCAAGGACCTTTTGCTAGATTGTCCTCATCACGGGATATAGAAAATCGATCTTCTAGAGATCTATTTTAATGGTTTGGATGAGGAAGCTCAATTCAAACTTCAATCCCTTTCCGGAGGGACTTTCATGGAGAAGCTAGTTGATGAAGCATGGGAATTGGTGGATAAGGAAGCATTAGTCATTGAAAAGTATTCCCATCGGAGAGTTAATGATAGACTCCGGCGACTCGGAGTCCATGAGGTAACTCTTGCTAATACTAATAGTGCTTAACTTAGTATTCTTAACAATGAGGTTAAAGCTTTGAAGGAGTTCTTGAACGCTCAAACACAAGCACCGGCACTAGCTAGTTTGCCACCAAAAGAACAGGATGTCAACTACATGGGAATAGGAAACTATCAAGGGCCAAGGAGTTTCAACAATAACATAAATTTTTAAAGAGAGAACAATTGGCGTCCCGATCATAGTCATCCCGGATTCTTTCTCGAATCCGGATGGCGCACTCAATCCGCCCGCATCCTCCAGTAATGCTCCGTCACCGAAGCATCAAGAACCTCCACCTGGATTCAATCAACCTTTCAAGGATCGAATGGAGGCAATGTTTGAGCAATTGATGGGAAGGTTAGTGGATTGCAAAGCAATGTTACTTCTATTTCTAAGGCTCAAAAGGCCTTGAAAAATCAAGTGTTAAGCAAAGTGGGAGAAGCTCCTAGAGATCTAGGAAAGCTTCTGGGAAGGACATAAAATAATCCTAAGGGGCAAGTGATGGCTATCACAACTAGAAGCGGTTTGAAGATCAATGAGCCATTGCCCAAAATTGTTGTCAAAGGGAAGCAAGTGATGGTTGAGGAAATTCCACAACCAATAGAGAAGGAGAAGGAGAATGAGAAGGAACCACTTTACATACATCAAGCTTACAAACCTCTACTTCCATTCCCTCAATCAAGAGCTAGAGCGTGATTGGATACACACTTTGGTAAGTTTCTAGAGCTCACGAGTATGCTACATATTAATATCCCTTTTATGGATGTTATTGTAGGTATGCCCGCCTATGGGAAGATTCTCAAGGAGATCCTCTCTAACAAGAGGAAGCTAGCAATACGTTAGAGAAGTGAGGATGACTAAAAGGTCATCCGAACTTATCCAAATCATGAAGGAGGAGATGCCACCGAACCTAAGGGATCCAGGATTTTTTTTTCTTGTCAATATCCGTGGGATAAGTCACCTACGAAGCATTTTGTGATATAGGAGCAAGTGTGAGCATCATACCACTTGCATTGTGCAAGAAGATTAGAGTTGGAGATCCACATCACGTGGGTAGTTTTTGAAGATATCCCCGTCCAGCTTGGTAAATTCTATATCCCAATTGATTTTGTGGTGCTCAACATTCTTGAATATTATCCAATTCCGATCATACTAGGAAGACTTGTCCTTGCAACTTCGGGATGCATGGTTGATTGCAAGAACGCCACACTCTCCTTCAACATCGGTGGGGAGAATATTCAGTTCACACTGTCCACCATAGTTAAAGATCCTCTTGAAATTGTCTTTTGTTTGAGCATTATGGAGAAGGGAATATATGTAGTTTGTGATGCAGAAATACAAGGATTAGAAGCCTTAGAGAGGGATCTAAAGGCCACGTTTGAGGAGCTTGAGAAGTGCACAAAAAATTGGAAAAATCTCGAGTCACCCTCAGGAATCTCGGTCGAGATAAGTATGCGGTCAACTGAGATGAACATTCCAATGACCCATATCGACCCAAATCTCAATCGAGATTTTCTAAGGCGGGTCGAGACTCCTGAGTCTTCGACACAACTTCAAACGTCAAATGTGAGCGTCCTCGGATGCGATCATACCTCTCCCAAAGCTACAGAAGTTGCACAAGATGACCTTCGAGGTGCAGAACCTCCACATAAAGAACGTCCCATCTTGGAGCTAAAACCTTATTCACAACACTTGAGGTATGCGTTTCTTGGAAAAAACTCAACTTATCTGATCACAGTTAGCACTACTCTTAATGATGATGAACTCTGTAAGTCGATGCATGAGTTGAAACTGCATAGAAAAGCTTTAGGATATAGTAGATTTTTCCAAATCCCTATCCATCCGGATGATCAAGAAAAAACTACATTTACGTTCCCTTGGGGTACGTTCGCATACAAGAGAATGCCCATTGAATTATGCAACGCACCCATTACATTTCAATGATGCATGATGGCTATATTCTCCGAGTATATTGAAAATATTATGGAGGTATTCATGGATGATCTTTCTGTTTATGGTTCGTCCTTTGATAATTGCTTGGCTAACCTTTCTCTTGTACTACAAAGATGTGAGGACACTAATCTTGTCCTAAATTGGGAGAAGTGTCACTTTATGGTTAATGAAGGAATTGTTTTAGGTCATTTGATCTCCAATCGTGGGATTGAGGTGGATAGGGCAAATATCGAGACCATTGAAAAGTTACCTCCACCTTCATCCGTTAAAAGGGCAAGAATTTTCCTCGGACACGCAGGTTTTTATAGAAGGTTCATCAAAGACTTTTCTAATATTTCTAAACCATTGACAACCTACTAATGAAGGATGTGTGATGCGTCCTTGGCGGTAACCAAGGATAACTCCGGATCTAGATCAAGCAAAACTCCAACTACTCCTTGATTCTTTGTGCAATGTTGTATCGTTTCGGATCCAAAGGGGCGGAAGCGATGAAGAAACTAGGGTTACTTCGATCTAGAGAGATCGAAGGAACCTTTTTGTGTGGAGCGAAGGTTGATTCTTAAAAAGAATCCTCGAATATGGATTTCTTGAATCAAAGACGAGATCCAAGGAAGAAGTTTGAGGGTTAGAAGAGAGGTTTTGATGCCCAAGCTAAGTGGAGGAAATTCTTCTCAAAACTTAGTAATATTGAACATCGAAAATAAGTGAGGCAAGATATCTCTTATATAGAGAAACTTGCCTACCTATGGGCCAACGGGCCAAACAAAAATACATGAAGAAAAAAGCCCAAAAGGGAAAAACCTAAAAGGATAAAAGCAAACCCTAAACGGATAAGGTCAAAAAGAGAATATTCCTATACGGAATATCCCTTTATTACATTAAAAGGAAAACATGAAAATATAGTCCGAAAATAAGCTAGCTTCATGCCATGGAGTCGGAAAGACGGGACATGCCGCTAACGGAACCGGTAGCCTATGCCATGGTGGTGTAGAGACAAGGCATGCCGGTAATGGGACCAAGTGAAGAAGTAATGCGGGTGATGATGGAGCCGGTGGCTCGAGCAATGGCCTTAGCTCGGGATCAGGTGATCGGTCCATCTGAGCGAACTCTAAGAGCCTCGTCCTCTTCGTCTAGGGTCAACGCAAAAGGGGCATCCAAGGGCGCATCAGTCCCCCCATCTTGGCTGTGAAACGTCCCCGTTTCACCATCGTCAAAGAGGGGCTCAACATAAGGGGCAAGGTCCTTGACGTTGAACGTTGGGTGTACTCCGTAGGAATCCGGAAGCTCTAACTTGTATGCATTTGGGCCATGACGGGCTAAGATGCGGAATGGGCCATCACCACGGTCCGAGAGCTTGCTCATGCGGCGAGTAGGAAAACGCTCCTTCCGTAGGTGGAGCCAAACAAGATCACCGGGCTCAAAAGAGACGTCGCGGCGGCCCTTGTTTCGTTGTCCGGCAAGTTGGGCGGCACGACGTTCGAGTTGTTTCCTAGTCCGCTCATGAAGCTCAATGATTTGGGCGGCTCGGTTTCCGGCGATGATGTGTTCTCCATCCTTGAGCGGGCGGGGAGTGAAATCCAATGGTGTGTGTGGATTGAGGCCGTAGACAACTTCAAATGGGGACAATTTAGTTGCCGTGTGCCTAGACCTGTTATACGAAAACTCGACAACAGAAAGTAAGTCCTCCCACCTACGTGGGTTGGTCCTTGTGGTGGCTCTAAGTAGAGCACCAAGAGTCCGATTGGTCACCTCCGTTTGACCATCGGTTTGGGGGTGATAACTACTTGAAAACAACAAGTTGGTTTCAAGTTTTCCCCACAACTTTCTCCAAAAATGACTTACGAATTTCACGTCCCGATCACTAACGATGGAACGTGGTATCCCATGCAAACGCACCACATTGTCAAAGAACAAGGTGGCAACTTCACTAGCATTTAGGGTGCTTTTACATGCGATGAAATGAGCCATTTTTGAGAAACGATCGACTACCACGAAAATGGAGTCTTTGCCTCGTTTTGACATAGGCAACCCGACCACAAAGTCCATGGATAGATCCTCCCAAGGTCCCATTGGTATAGGCAAAGGAGAATACATCCCATCCGGACCTTGGCGCGACTTGGCATGATGACATGTGATGCAACCGTTGCAAAACCGTGTCACATGCATACGCATCCGGGGCCAAAAGAAATGCTCTTGGAGAGCGGAAAGGGTCTTGGTAGCACCGAAATGACCACGGCCCTCATGAGCTTCCTTGACCAACAAATGGCGTATAGATGAGCGCGGAATACAAAGTTTTCCCGCTCGAAAAAGATAGCCATCGTTAATGAAGAAAGACTCGTGCTCTCGGAGGTCGAGGCATTGTGCCCATATGTCCTTGAAGTCAAGATCCGTGGCATATAACTCTTTGATAAGAGCAAAGCCATGTATCTTGGCATCCATATACACAAGGAGGGCATAGCGGCGAGAAAGGGCATCGGCTACCACATTCTCCTTGCCTTTCTTATGCCGAATGACATAAGGAAAGGTCTCTAAAAACTCTACCCAACTAGCATGGCGCCGACTAAGATTTGTTTGACTCTTGAGATACGAAAGAGCCGCATGATCCGAATGAATCACGAACTCCTTCGGCCACAAGTAATGTTGCCATGTCTTAAGACAACGAACTAGAGCATATAGTTCCTTGTCATATGTAGGGTAGTTGAGCGAAGGACCGGACAGTTTTTCACTGAAGTAGGCAATTGGACGATTCTCTTGTAAGAGAATGCCTCCAATGCCCACATTTGATGCATCACACTCCACCTCGAAGGTTTTTGAAAAGTTTGGGAGTTGGAGTAATGGTGCATTACAAAGACGGTCTTTGAGCGCATCAAACGCTCGAGCATGGATATCACGCCACTCAAACGTGACACCCTTGGTAGTGAGCTCATGGAGCGGTGCTGCTACCGTGCTAAAGTCCTTGACAAAGCGCCGGTAGAAACCCGCTAAGCCGAGAAAGGCTCGGACCATGGTGACCGTAGTAGGAGTAGGCCACTCCCGAATAGCACGAACTTTAGATTCGTCTACTCGGAGTCCGTCCTTAGACACGACATAGCCAAGAAAGATAGTGGTGTCCGAGCAAAAGACGCATTTGTCAAAGTTGACATACAATTGCTCTTGTCTAAGGCACTCGAGCACTTGGCGAAGGTGCCCGATGTGATCCTCCAAAGACGTACTAAACACCAAAATATCATCAAAATAAACAACAACGAATGTACCCAAGAATCGGCGCAAGACGTGGTTCATGAGGCGCATGAAGGTGGACGGGGCGTTGGAGAGGCCAAAAGGCATGACAAGCCATTCATAGAGTCCATACTTCGTTTTGAACGCCGTCTTCCATTCGTCACCTTTGGAGAAGATAGTGGCGCCATGAAGCTCATCCAACATGTCATCAAGGCGCGGGATCGGGTGGCGATATTTGACGGTGATTTGGTTGATGGCACGACAATCAACACACATCCGCCATGATCCATCTTTCTTTGGTACTAAGATTACCGGGACGGCACATGGTGATAAGGATTCACGCACATGTCCCCGGTCTAGGAGCTCTTGCACTTGACGTTGTAGCTCCTTTGTCTCTTCCGGACTGGCTCGGTAAGCGGCACGGTTTGGCAAAGAGGCACCGGGCACAAAGTCAATTTGATGTTCAATCCCTCGGATAGGTGGCAAGCCGGGTGGGAGGTCTTTGGGCATAATATCCTGAAATTCGGACAACAACAAAGACACCTCATGTGGCACATTACTTGGGTCATGAGAAGTAGATAAACAAAACGGAACAAGTAAAAAGCATGGGAACTTACCTTCCATGACCGGTTGCAAATCATGCCGGCGAGCTAAGAGTATCCGTGGCTCACACCGTCCTTGAATTACGGGATCCGAAGATGATAAAGGTGCGCCCGAAGAAACGATGCGACCTTTACTACCTTTGGATTCGGTAGCATGGACAAGAGGGGCGGTGTTGCGGGATTTGGAAGTACTAGCACCTACAACATCGGGACTCCGGGGGTCCGATTTTGCCGGTGCTTTAGCGGACTCATCAATAGTTTGTTTCCTCTTCCGTTCCGCATAGTCAACCAAAATTTCGTGCGGAGTCATAGGCAAAAGTGTGACCCGTTTTCCATTATATTGGAACATGTACCGATTAAGATAACCATCATAATATGTGCGGCGATCGAATTGCCATGGTCGTCCTAATAGGACATGTGTGGCGTCCATCTTGATAACGTCACAAAGGACCTTATCAACATAGGCGCCAATAGAAAACGGCACCCAAGCTTGTTGTGTGACGGTGTCACATGCCGTATCGGAAATCCATTGGAGTCCGTAAGGCGTTGGGTGGGGGGTCGTAGGCAACTTGAAGTGTTTTACCACCCGTTCGTTGACAATATTGCAACAAGAACCCCCGTCAACGATGAGAGAAAGACTCGTATTATTAACCAAGCAACGAGAGTGGAAGAGATTCTCGCGTTGATCAATAGGAATATGCTCTTTAACAGCCAAAATACGACGAGAAACAAGAGCGAATTTACCGGGATGTGCTGGGCCGCAAGCAATCTCGTCATCACAGGGTTCCATGCCAACAAGTGGGTCGGTGTCATGGTCATCCTCAATAATGATATCACCTTCATATTGACCATCGTCGTCCTCGAAATATGTTGGGTCGGCAAACAAGACCCGTTTGGTGTTTGGGCAATCACGTTGTACGTGGCCAAAACCGCTACACTTGTAACACACGGGCTCCCTTGGGCGAGCCGCCGGTGAGGGTCCTTGTTGACCTCGAGAGGGAGGCGCCGGTGCCGGGCCACGGTTTGGTGCCTTCTCGGTACACGTTTGCCTATTAGAAGGACCCGTCCGTTGGGTCCCTTTGGAGACGTCGGTATCTGTAGGACTAGGCGCATCTCGAGAACGTGTGTTAGATGGATAAAGATATGGACTCGAGGAAGAGGGATACCTAGAATACCGCGGTGTTTCGAGTTGTTGCTTATATAACTTCATGGCGGCATGACATAATGCTCCCAAATCCTTGAATGGGACAATCTCGAGCGGCCGCCGGATGAAAGCATTAATCCCACTCATGAACTTGGTGCGGAGGGCGGAGGGGGAGGCCGAAACGCCGGCCTTAATGTGCATGTCCTCAAGTTTAGCCAAGTAAGCCACCGGAGTGAGGTTGCCTTGCTTGAACTCGGCAATTTGCAACCGCATATCATTCTTAAAGTCCTCGGGTACGTACTTCTTGGTCATGCAATAGAGCAATTGCTCAAACGTCTCAATTGGTGCCCATCCTCGCCTCTCTCGGGTGAACTCATACCGGTTCCACCAAGACTTCGCATCTCCTTCAAAGTATAGAGTTGCCGCCTCGATTTTCTCGGATTCCTCCTCATAATGACAATGTTTTAATGCTCGTTTCATATCCTGCGCCCAATCAAGAAAAACACACGGATCATATTCACCATGAAAGGTAGGGAACTTAACCTTACCTTCCCTACGAGCTCGGTAGGGGTCCGGGCGGGGCGGTGGAATGTAGGCATCATCGGCACGGGCTCGCCGGTGGCCGCCATGATGACGTTGGCGCCCATGAACGGGTGGGGCCGGCCTAGGTGGATTTGGGGGAGGCAACCATTCTTCACCCCGGTCTTGGTTCTCATAGGGGTCTATGACGGGTGGGTGCCACGGACGGTTATGTGCTACCCGTTCTAAATCGGATTCATCACCGGAGAACTCATTGAAGTTGTGTTGCTCATCGTATTCATCAAAGTCAAGGGTCCTCGGTTGCCGGATTGACAGTTGGTGACGGTGTTCGGACCGATCATGTTCACGACCATGATTGGTGGTTGAGTTGGGACGGTACCGGGGCTCTTCCCGGGTTTGTCGGTCGGTGCGGGGCACACTAGGTGGAGGTGGAGAAGGAACATACCGTTGATGTTGATGCTCATAATATTGGTGCCGATGTTCCGTATCGACTATGGGCAAGTTATCTTGACGCGGGTCGGGGAATTCCTCCTCTTCTTCATGGGACTCATTTCCGTCAAGAGGTAAAGGATGGGTGCGTTCAATGACAGACGCAAGCCGGGTAACGTTTGATGGGCCGGCTCCCAAAAGTCCCTTGCCTTTCCGTTGTGCATCGGAAGTGGAAGCATTGACCACGTTCTCATTCGGATAAGTTGGGGTGGGACGGCGAGCATTCTGAAGGGACTTAAGAGCTTCTAGCTCTTTTTTCAAGGCAATGTTTTCTCGGGTCAAGGCATCAAACTTTTGTTGTGCCTTCAAGGCTTCCAATTCTCGCCTTATGGAGTCATTTTCGAGGGACAACGAAGCAGTTTCTTGAGCCAAGGGTTCACTGAACTCTTGCGGACCAGAATCCTGAGAAGTTTCCATTTCAACATTAGTCATTGCTCCAAATCAGCACACAAGTTCAAGCAATCAAGTGAGCAAGGTGACAAGTTAGGTCAACTTTACCCAAGTTCAAGTGCGTTATCGGTTTCTACTTTGGGAAAGGCCGTTTGGCGGTTAGGCAAGGAAGGCAAATCCAACAAAATTGAACCAATTACACACAAAAAACAAGTGATATTTTGCAAACGTATGTGAGAAAATGGAGGGATAGAAGATGGACGGATTGTTCACTCGGCAAGCTTTGCTTGCTTTCGGTCTTTGACCGTTTTGTAAAATCCGATTTTTCGGATGGACCGGTTTGCCGGACGTCTTTTCACTTTGTGTGTTTCGTTTCTTTGAAACGTTTTGAGCAACACTTTCTTTTGTTTTTTTTTTTTTTTGAACACAAATCCGTATTGATGAAGAGTTGTTTTGCTTTTCTTGGAATATCAAATGCGAGATATCCGAACTTTTTGTTAACAAAAATATCCCAAGAGATATGGTGAAATTAATTAACAAAATTGTCGGATTAGGTCGGTTTAAGAAAAAGACGGGTTTGATAAATGGTTTGAAGGTAAACCAAATATCTCCTATTTTTGTTCTTTTTGTTTTGAGTTAAACACGGAAAAGAAAAAAAAATTCAGGAAAAATGGATGAACATGATGAAGAACATGATTAACAACATGAAGATCATGAAGAACAAATGAAGAACATCATGAGCAAACGAAGAACATCATGAACAAACAAAGGCTAAATAGGTTTAAGATAATAACGCACAAAAACAAGAGTAAAGAGAACTTAGCTTTGATCCCTTGCTCTGATACCAATTTGATGCGTCCTTGGAGGTAACCAAGGATAACTCCGGATCTAGATCAAGCAAAACTCCAACTACTCCTTGATTCTTTGTGCAATGTTGTATCGTTTCGGATCCAAAGGGGCGGAAGCGATGAAGAAACTAGGGTTACTTCGATCTAGAGAGATCGAAGGAACCTTTTTGTGTGGAGCGAAGGTTGATTCTTAAAAAGAATCCTCGAATATGGATTTCTTGAATCAAAGACGAGATCCAAGGAAGAAGTTTGAGGGTTAGAAGAGAGGTTTTGATGCCCAAGCTAAGTGGAGGAAATTCTTCTCAAAACTTAGTAATATTGAACATCGAAAATAAGTGAGGCAAGATATCTCTTATATAGAGAAACTTGCCTACCTATGGGCCAACGGGCCAAACAAAAATACATGAAGAAAAAAGCCCAAAAGGGAAAAACCTAAAAGGATAAAAGCAAACCCTAAACGGATAAGGTCAAAAAGGGAATATTCCTATACGGAATATCCCTTTATTACATAAAAAGGAAAACATGAAAATATAGTCCGAAAATAAGCTAGCTTCATGCCATGGAGTCGGAAAGACGGGACATGCCGCTAACGGAACCGGTAGCCTATGCCATGGTGGTGTAGAGACAAGGCATGCCGGTAATGGGACCAAGTGAAGAAGTAATGCAGGTGATGATGGAGCCGGTGGCTCGAGCAATGGCCTTAGCTCGGGATCGGGTGATCGGTCCATCTGAGCGAACTCTAAGAGCCTCGTCCTCTTCGTCTAGGGTCAACGCAAAAGGGGCATCCAAGGGCGCATCAATGTGGTTTTGAGTTTTTGAAGGAATGTCTTGATGCTTTCTACAGGTTAAAGGAAGATTTCATATATATGTAATACCCCGAATCCGTGGGACTCGGAGTGTCACATTTGGCTAGGATCTCACAATGGATCCTGACCCTAGCCTGACAACAAGGTCACTGGACTTTACAACATGACACTGACAGATATAAACACATATACATAAAAATGTATAAACTGTACAACCAAAAGGTAACATCAACATAGCCGAGTATAAACACAACATCCTGAAACAAGAGGTAACAAAAGATCATCCTCACGCAAGAGGGAAAGGTAAACAACCCCAAAAGACACAACCATCCTATGTACGAGAGGTCCTCGGCCTACCACTCTGCTAGATCACCCAGCAGCACGCCTATCTTGTGGGGCATCTACAACATCGTAATAAACCATTAGCTAACCATACATATATAGAGTAATGCATAAGCACAATCACAATCATAGAAAGATAAACACATAAGCATGCTATCACACATTTACCCATTTTATAGTCTTTATGTAACAGTTATTTACTCTAATCGTATATATATAGATATATGAAAGTATGTGACAGGAGGACCAATACATCCTCGTCTTTGAGTCTGGTAGCCGGCTGTATGAGTATTGGTCAGACAATCCGTGTACCCTATGGGAGTGGATTGAGCCCTTCCAGTAAACCAGTCTGGCCTGACATTAGAGAACCACCCAGACTCCACGGCAGGATGAAAGGGAAAGGTTATCACAACCACGAAACGGGGTAGTCAATAAAATATAGGTCGGTATAAACAACATCTCATGCTATCATAACAAACATATAACGCACACACCACTCATGCAAACACTCGATATAGGGATGGTAGCTAAGTACGTCCTACGAACTAACCTCAACCTCGTATAAGATCAACTAGAATTATCCTCCACTCCTGAGAGAGGGGAACTGCCTAATAACAAGGAATAGAAAGATATCAACCTCTAAGAATCAAAGGGTCACACCTAGACCCAAAGGGATCCATAGGGATCATCCTCAACCTAACTTCACAACCTAATAAACCCCAAAAGCCATACAAGGCATATATCGATCATAACCTCATCAAAACACATCCTCACACATCTAGCATGATCCTATACACTCACACTAGGAAAGGAGGGAACAAAAGCATCCTAAAGCAAGCCTAGAAGAAACACACACCTGCAGAACCAAGTGGAAACACCAGCTGGTGCAGGTGGCCGCAAGGGCAGATCCTAGGTGGCGAAGGGCGGCTCCGGCCGGCGCTGGGGCAGCTGCAAGGTGGCGCAAAGGCGGTTGGTCAGCAGAGGACTCCAACTCAGCCACTTCTTCACTTCTTCCTTCGATTCCTTCACTCCTTCTTCACTCCAACACCATACATACATAAACATACATATATAAATATATATACATCAACATAAGCCAATCATGGATGGACCAAGATCCAAACCTAAGGAATCTAAGTTAGACTAAGGAAAGATAGGAAAAGAGGTAAGAAGATGAAAGAATAAAGAAAGAAAGGATAGAAGCCATGAAAGCTTACCAAGTTGAACCTCTAGAAGATCAACACAACACCACAACCTCAAGCTGGCTCACAAGGCACAACAACAACCAGCTAGCAACAAGCCAAGCATAAAGGCTCCCAAACTCACACAAAGCTCAAAAAGAGATCCAAAGGAGGAAGAAAGGAGAAGATGAAGTGGGAGAAAGATGAAGCAGAAAAGAGAATGAGGAAACCCTCATCTGGAAGAGAAGAAGAAGTTATAAAGGGGAAAGGGTCAAAAGAAAGGGCTCGGATCAAAGAAGACGGTTGCAGCCTGCCAAAATCCGCAGGGGCGGCCTGGCCTGGCCGCAGGGGCGGCTCACAAGCCCGCAGGGGCGTCCAACTAGTGCACAGGGGTGGCCCTCTGCAACTCCAAAGCCCTTCGGCAGCTGCGTCTCAGCTGAGGCCCAGGTGTGGGATCTCTCGAAGACTAAGGATCTTACATCTCACCCCCCTGCTAAGAACAAGTTTCGTCCCGGAACATGCAAAATCCCAAATCCTCTTGAACCTATAAAACGAGGTATAACTCTCTCTTTCTATCGGAGGTATTACATCTCCGCTCAGAAGGTCATAACCTATATCAATCTATAACCTCAAACATGAACATGGAGGAATCATCATCTCTAGAAAACAGGGTCATAACGCTACTGATAGGTGATGGAATCACTATCTTCTTAAGGTAAATTAAGTATGTTTTTAGAGTGAAATGGTTGTATTTTGTTGCCAACTGTGTAAATTCAGTTGTAGAACTACGCAATGAAGAAATACAAAGATTTAGCAATAGTTGGAAGAAGAACGGAAGCAAAGAGAAGTCCAGAGGAACCCTGTCACGGCACCCGCGACGACACTGTCCCGCCCCCGCGACGACACTGATTCCAAAGGCACCCTGTCATGGCACCCGTGGCGACACTGTCCCGCCCCCGTGGTGACACTTATTCCAAAGGCACCCTGTCACGGCACCCGCAGTGACACTGTCCCGCCCCCTCAGCGACACTATGCCGCCCCCGCGGTGACACTAAGCCACCCCCGCGGTTTGACACCAAAAAGGTCAAGAAGATCAACAGTCAGCCGTTCCAAAGCATTAATGACCCGCCCCCGCGGCCCTGCCATGCCGCCCCCGCGGATCAGTTGAAGAAGGAGCGTTTTGCACTAAACCGCACCCGCGGCTCCCAGATCCGCGCCCGCAGTTATGCAACAGTCGTAATTAGTTTGGATGTTTAGACTCTCACTTTATGACATTTAAAGTGACGGTTTAGGTTGCCTATTTACTGCAATTTAGTGTCCTAATTAGTATAAATAGAGATGCTAAGATAGTGTTAGAATCATCTCATTTTCACCTCATCACATCAAAAACACTTTTATTTTCTTTTGTTTTGTTCTCTATGGAGGGCTAAGCACCTTTAGTTGTGCTTGACATTGGAAGCTCTCGACATAGATCTGGTTGTAAGTTTTATAATTGAAGTCGTTATTCCATAATGATTTGTGTTATGTTCTTGTGCTTAACTTCTTGATTGTATCTCACCCTCTATCTAGCTTGATCATCTAGGTACTTGGGTCTTATCCAATGTGCTAGGAATTGTGGTTCCGGGTTCGGGTTATCTTTCTAGTTGCAAACACGTTTACATAAGCGGGTTGCAAGTGCAATTCGTGAGTGGAACATAACCACATGATTTTAGTAACGGGTTGTTTCTAAATCTTGTGTCTCTTTATCTTTATTTTAATGCTATTATTAAAATCTAATTATCTAGGTTTACGAGTTAGGATTAACAATAAGTAATATCGGGGCTGGTTGAACCGATATTTAAATACGATCAAGATGAGAACAAAATTTGGAATAAACTTCATGAAAACAATGATCAACCATATCTTATGTTGAAGCGGATAATTGTCAAGTGCAACATTTTCTTAAAATCATTGAAATCAACTTCTTGTTTGCTTTGCCTACTTGTCACTTTAATAATCACAAACCCCCCTTGGTTACATATAATTGATAGTTTAATCACATTTGTGCTTTATTTACTCACTATCTCTCTTGGGTTCGACCCTTACTTAATCACTATACTAGTTTTAGTATTGAGTTCAGAAATTACTTTGATAGGATATAAACGACCTAAGGAAAAGTCCTCGTCAGCTACCCAAAGGCGTAGAGGAATCATATCTCTCGCCATACCACATCACAAGGCATAGAGGAAGAACATGTCTAGCCAAACCATAATCATATACATCGCGTGGAGGAATAACATCTCCAATAATCTATGTCCATCAAGGTAGCATGGAGGAAAGAACCATCTCCATCTGAATCCTAACCACACTCAGATAGCATGGATGAAAGAACCATCTCCAGCTATAATCATACATCACGCTAGCACATCAAGATCATAGATCACATCGTAGTTAGCATGGAGTAAACACATCAAGGCATATAAGCACGTATGAACATAATCATATACTCACCAAGATAGCACTAAGATCTACTCATCAACCCTAGGTGCATGTATCTCAGCATAAAACTCTGGATAGTTCCTATGGATACTATCATCAGTCTCCGATGTAGCCTCCTAAGGTCCACGTCTAGACCATTGTATCATCAGCATAGGAATGTCCTTTGAACGCAGGGTTTCTCACACCTCGTTCTAAGACTGCAATGGATGCTCAGCAAAGGCGTGGTCTGCTGAACCACCAAATCATCATAACTCACAATGTGCCTCGGATCTAGTATGTACTCCCTCAGCTGTGACACATGGAACATAGGGTGAACACCCTCTAACCTCGGAGGCAATGCTAATCTGTAGGTTGCCCTCCCAACTCTATCCAGTATCTCGAAAGGACCGACATATAGCAGACTCAGCTTGCCCTTTATGCCAAATCGTTTGACGCCACGCGTCGGAGATACTCTCAACCAGACATGAGCTCCTACTCTGAACTCTAGAGGTCTACGCCTCCTGTCTGCATACGACTTCTGGTGACTCTGTGCAGCCAGCATCCTCTCTCTGATCAGCGCTACTCGAGCCACATTATCCTGAATTTGCTATGGCGCTATCCCACTGTTATTGCTAGGCTCATCCCAGCATAAAGGTGTGTGTCACCTACGTCCATACAGTGCCTCATAAAGAGCCATCCCAATAGATGCATGTCAGCTGTTGTTGTGTAAGAACTCAACAAGTGGAAGGCAATCAGACCATCCCTGTCCCCAATTCAATACACAAGCTCGCAACATATCCTTCAGAGTCTGGATGGTCCTCTCAGACTGACCATCTGTCTGGGGGTTAAACGCAGTCGTCAAGTGTAGACTCGTCTCCAAAGCAATATGAATTTGCTGCTAAAACCTCGAGGTAAACCGTCCATCTCGATCAGAGACGATCATCCTCGGTACACCATTGAGTCTCACTATTTGTCTAGTGTACTCCTCAACCAACCTACTCACTTGCCACGTCTCTTTGATAGGAATGAAACGTGCCATCTTCGTGAGTTTGTCAACTACAACCTAGATAGACTTAAAACTCCTATTGGGTCTCAATCCGGTCACAAAATCCATGGAGACGTCCTCCCACTTCCACTGCGGTACTGGTAGTAGATGGATTTCACCTCCAAGTCTACAATGCTCTATCTTTATCTGCTGACAGGTCGCACAATGAGCCACAAATCTGGCTACATCGGCTTTATCCCTCCCCACCAATATGTGCGTCTCACATCATGTGTACAGTGAGCCTTTTGTAAGATCCTCTGTCTCAACCCTGCATCTACAAGTACACAGATACGGACATATCGCTTCATCACTCTATCTGCTCCAATGGAGAACTGTGGTGCCTCTCCATGAGACATCCTCTCTCTGATCCTCATCAAGGTCTTGCAGGTCCCATACTTCTGCTGGATCTCATCCAACAGACCAGGTAAAACCTCTAAAGCATAATCTGGGCATCCTCATCAGGAAACTGGATGTCCAACTCTAGCCAAGCTAGATCGTCAATCGGGCAATCGCCTTCTCTTGAGGCATCTTCCTGCTCAAGACGTCAGCTACAACATTTGCCTTCCCAAGAAGAAACAAAATCTCAAGGTCAAAGTCCTTGATAAACTCAAGCCATCGACTTTGGCGGTTATTCAACTCCCGCTGCGTAAAAATGTACTTCAGACTCTTATGGTCTGTGACAATCTGACATGTGGCACCATACAGGTAATGTCTCCAGATCTTCAAAGCATGAACTACCGCTGCCAACTCCAGATCATGAGGCGGGTAGTTCTCCTCATACGTCTTTAGCTCTCTAGACGCTTAAGCAATCACTCTACCTCTTTGCATCAATACACATCCCAAGCCTAGCTTGGATGCATCACTATAGACCACAAAATCATCAGAGCCTTCTGGCTGTGCCAAGACAGGAGCATAAGTCAAACGCCTCTTCAACTCCTCAAAACTATGGGCACATTGGTCGGTCCAAACAAATCTGGTAGTCTTCCTCAGAAGACTCGTCAGTGGACGGGCAATCACAGAAAATCCCTCCACAAAGCGTCAGTAATATCCGGCTAGGTCAAGAAAGCTACGCACTTCCTTGACGTTTTTCGGTGTCGTTCATGCAGCAAAAGACTCGGTCTTTGCCGGATCTACCATAATCCCATCGGCGGAGACGATATGTCCCAGAAAAGCAGCCTCAAACATCCAAAACTCACACTTAGAGAGCTTGGCATAGCTCTCTATCCCTCAGAATCTGTAAAACTGTCCTCAGATGACTGGCATGCTCTTCTCTACTACGAGAGTATACTAGAATGTCATCAATTAAGATCACCACAAACTGATCAAGGAAGTCGATGAAGATGTTGTTCATCAACTCCATGAAGACTGATGGGGCATTCGTTAGCCGGAATGGCATCACCACAAACTCGTAGTATCCATAACGGGTACGAAATGTCGTCCTGTGCACATCATGCTCTCTCACCCTCAGCTGGTGATACCCTGAGCGTAAATCAATCCGGGAGAATATTGTCGCTCCCTAAAGCTGATCGAGAAGATCATCAATATGAGGCAGTGGATATCTGTTCTTGATGGTCATCTTGTTCAACTCTCTATAATCAATGAACATCTCAACGATTCGTCCTTCTTCCACACGAAGAGGACAGGTGCACCCCATGGTGAAATGCTAGGGCGTATGAATCCCTTCTCAACCAACTCCTCGAGTTGCTTCATCAGCTCGAACATCTCGATAGGGGCCATACGATATGGGGACTTCGAGATGGGTCTCATACCAGGCTCCAACTCGATACTGAAATCCACACTCCTTTGAGGCGGCAAGCTCGACGGCTCAACAAACACGTCTGCAAACTCGCAGACCACTGGTATGTCCTCCAAAGCTGGACTCTCTTCATCCTTCTTGGCATAGCACCAGAAGGCATCACATCCATGTGCTATTAGTCTAGCTGCTCATACGACACTGATGATAGAGCCCGTCTTCCCAAGGTCCCAACCTCCGAAGACCTCAATCTGACCAACCTCGGTAGAGACTGTAACAGTCCGTCTACCAACATCTAAAACTGCACGGTGTCTACGCATCCAATGCGTACCTAATATGACTTCTTCATGCATCAATGGCGTGACTAAGAAGTCAACAAACAAAACACGAGTCCCTAAACAAAGGGGACAACTACGTATCTCACGGGTAACTCTGACCCGGAGACCATCACGTAACCCTATAGTAAAGGGTATCCCCTCTACAGTAGCTAAACTCAGACGCTCAACACATGTATCAGAAATGAAGGAATGCATAGCACCTGTATCAAACAAAACTCTAACAGGTAAACCATGAAGTAGAATGGTACTTGTAGCAGCAGGTGCAGGTGGATCCTCTATACTCCTCAACTTAAAAGCTCAACCATGAGCTCCTATAGTGTTAGTGGCACTCCCACCACGACCTCTACCTCTACTCGGCCTGGGAGCAAATCCCTTAGTAGAAGGACGATCTAGGACTCTCTACTGTCCTTGTATCTACTATTGAGGTGTTCTCTGACCACCTCCTACTACACTGGGATGGGAAGAACCCTGCTAAGATGCAACTCAACCCTGCCTACATAAAGCAGCTCGATGTCCTGGTCTACAATAGGTAAAGCAAGTCACAACTGGCCTGGGACATTCTGGCTTCAAAAGGCCACGATCACCACAATTATAACATTGTCGTCCCTTATCTACAGCCTTTGCGGATGAGGGGTAACTCTATCGTCTCTGGTCTTGTCTAGACCTAGATGCTCCTCCAACTCCAATAGTCTGCCCAGTGCGCTTCCTCTTCTCAAACCATCCCGTTTGAGAATCCCTCCTCTGACTAGCTCGCTCCCTCTCGTAAGTAGAAGCCCGGTCTTGATAATCAGCTAGGACTCGCAATAGAATCCCACCATGTATGAGTGTGTGCTCTCCCTCGAACGACGGGAGAACAAGTATACATGCTGGTCCTCAGATGGTGCAGCTGGACCCAGCAAAGCAAACTCGGTCTAGGAGCGGCGGATGGCGTCTACAATAGGTACATCCTCAAAAACGGACTCCACAAAATCCTGCAGTTTCTCCCTCCTCAGTGAGGGAAGGCAGAACTGCTCTCAGATCATACTCCTCATGCGATCATAGTTGGTGGCACTGGCTCGTATAGTCCTCCACCATTAATGTGCAAGGTCAAGGAATAGAGACTGAACTAGCTCTATCCGTCTGTCCTCAAGAGATTTGATAGATTCTAAAGCTGAGTCTACATGTCCTATCCATACCTCGGTCTCTCAACCAATCTGACTTGAGAAGGGTGGTACTCCCTGCTGATGGAATGCCTTCAACTAGGTATCTAGTCGAGGCCCTCTAATATCCTCTATAGCTCGAGCAGTCTCATCTGCACGTGCCGGCATAGCCGGCACCTGGGTGGCTCCCGTAGACATATCAAATGATCCATCATGCTCTGGTAGCTCTAGGGCTCGCCTGCCAGCTCTAGCAGCCTCCTCAACACGTCGGATGTACTCTCTGAACTCTGGCCCCCTCATGGAGACACGATCCGAGTTATCAGACTTGACTCGATGTGAATGATGTCTCCTCGATCCACCACTCTTAGTCTCTAGGACGACACTCTCAACGACCTCCTCATGTACCTCCTCCACTTCTAGTGGACCAGCAGCGGGAACTGGTCCTTCACCTATCACGCCCGGAGGAAGAGGTGGTCTACCACTACCTCGGCCTACAACGACATTAGCTCTAGTCCGAGCTATCTGCGTGGTATGCATACCTAACTTATAAGGCTCTATATAGGCCATATGTATATATATATATATATATATACTTAACACATATGCAAACATAATCCATAATACATATATATGTATACAACAGAGATCCATAGCAGAGGTGGCGACTTCTCGTACATTCTAACCCAAAACCACACTTAAAAACCAAAAACCTTTGAAAACGTCAAACCCCTTTCGGGTTTTGTTTAGTTTACCTATCAAAACTTATTGCAGGTAGCAAGTGACATTGTTGTCAACCTAAGGCTCTGATACCAACTCTGTAACACCCCGAATCCGCGGGACTCGGAGTCCACATTGGGCTAGGATCACAGAATGGATCCTGACCCTACCCTGACAACGAGTTCACTGGACCTTACAACATGGCACTAACAGATATAAAAACAAATACATAAAACTGTATAAATTGTACAACTAAAAGTTTAAATCAACATAGCCGAGTATCAACACAACATCCTCAAACAGGAGGTAACAAAAGATCATCATCACGCAGGAGGAAAAGGTAATCAACCCCAAAAGACATAGCCATCCTATGTACGAGAGGTCCTCGGCCTGCCACTCTACTAGATCACCCAGCAACATGCCTATCTTGTGGGGCATCTACAACATGGTAATAAACCTTTAGCTAACCATACATATATAGAGTAATGCATAAGCACAATCACAATCATGGAAAGATAAACACGTAAGCATGCTATCACACATTTACCCATTTTATAGTCTTTATATATTAGTCATTTACTCAAATCGTATATGTATAGATATATTAAAGTATGTGACACGAGGAACGATACATCCTCGCCTCTAAGCCTGATAGCCAATTGTACGAGTATCGGTCATACAATCCGTGTACCCTATGGGAGCGGATTGCGCCTTTCCTGTAAACTAGTCTGGCCTGACATCAGAGAACCTCACAGACTCCACGGAGGGATAAAAGGGAAAGGTTATCACAGCCACGCAACGGGGCAGTCAATAAAACATAGGTCGGTATAAACGACATCTCATGCTATCATAGCAAACATATAACGAACACACCACTCATGCAAACACCCAATATAGGGATGGTAGCTATGTAAGATCTACGGACTTACCTCAACCTCGTATACAACTCAACCAGAATCAACCTCCACTCCTGAGAGAGGGGCACTGCCTAATAATAAGGCAAAAAAAGATATCAACCTCTATTCATCAAATGGTCACACCTAGACCCAAAGGTATCCGTAGGGATCATCCTCAACCTAAATTCACAACCTAATAAACCCAAAAATCCATACACGGCATATATCGATCATAACCTCATCAAAATACATCCTCACACATCTAGCATGAACCTATACACTCACACTAGGAAAGGAGGGAACAAAGGCTTCCTAAATCAAGCCTGGAAGCAACATGATAACACGATTTATAGCATAGTTTTAGGTGCACATTTAGGTAGAATTCTCGCTCAATCATGCATTATCTAGCACTAGTCCAATGCGTTTTGCACTCAAAACATGTATTTTGTAGAGATAGACGTCTACACGGACTTGTGTGTGTTTTGTAGGTATTTCGGGAAGTTTCGAGCTTAAACGATGCGTTTGAGGGACGCTCATCCAGAGGACACGTTTCCAAACTCATTGGAACGCGAGCCAAGGGTTGAGGAGACTCAAGGAACCCTTCCTACACAAGCCATGCACCAAATCACAGCCAACTTGTCCAAAGCAAAGTTTCTGCACAGAATCACGGTTTCCTGAAGAACCACGGCCGTGATTCTGACCGTGGTTTTTGCCAGATTCTCGTGACAGCTGTGCCACGACTCTCATGGCCAGCTCATGAAGAAATTGGTTATAAAAGTGGTCCTTGATAGTTGTTAGAGGCAGCTGGGATTTGGGTAGTTTGAGAGCAGCTCACACATTCTCCATTTTTCTTTCACAAAAGATATTCCAAGAAGAAGAAAGATTTTTTCTAGGAAGGAAAGTGCAAAAAGAAGAAGGAAGGAGCCATTGAAGAAGAGAAGAGAAGACACACTTAGCTCTTGTATTTTCGGATTTGTTTCTAGAGATTTATGAACTCTTGAACCTTCCTTTGGAAGGATTGTAAGTCGTTTCTAATTTCATCTTCAGATTTGGATTGTGTTTAAGGTTCATTTGTTCATCTTCTTTCTCTCATTTTCTTGCAATGGAGGTTATGAATCTATGTTTGTTTGCTTTGATTTCTATTATGAATGTTCTAGGCTAGATTGATGTGATTCTAGGGTAAGGAAAGGATGGTTGTGGCTAGAACTATGATAGGACAGACCTAAGTTTATCTTTGGATGATTCTTGTTTATGAACGTAGCTACTGTTAGAAATCACGGTTAGTTCTTGAAGAACCACGGCCGTGGTTTCTGTAGAACGAACCGTGGTTTTTCCTGGTTCGAAGGATCTTACCTTAGGTTCATAAAGTTGTTGAAACCCTAAGTTTTTGCTGAGTTTAACCTACCCTAGGGTGTCCTAGTGTAGCGACTAAGTGTTAGGAGAGACTTACCCGGTAATCCTTTCCCTTAGATTTTAAAGTAGCAAAGTCTTAGGTAATGGTGAGCCTAATAAGCCGCCATTGGATCAAACGTGCTAGGAATGTTGATTAGGACTTCCCTTTCCGAGACTTACCCGGTGAGGATAGGTTAGATCCCTAATTGAACAATCCGGTTTGTGTTAAATTCCTATCCTTAGGTTCTTAGAGACTTAACCGGTAATGAGACCTTAGGTGTGGGCTAGTTGGATCATGAGACTTACCCGGTAATTGATCCCAATCTAGAAACGTTTAATCCCAACATTTCATAATCTATCCAAATAATGAGTAGATAACTTGAGTTTTATGCCATAACCGGAATTTCCAACCCCTAGAATCCATCCTTCCTTTTTCTTGATCAATATCTTGCTTGATTTGTTTATTTGTGCTAATCTTCCGATTTCGTTTGATTGATTGTTTGCATACATTTGATCTTTGATGTGATCACTTAAAAACAACCAAAACAATTGAGACTCTCTCCCTTTATTTTCACCTTTCCTTTAGACTTAGGTCTTGCTAAATTCAATCACAATTTAAATTCGATTTCCCCTTAGTCTTTGTGTTCGACCTTGGAATACTTATCTTGCTACATACGTCCCGTACACTGCGGGTGAGCTAGGGGTTCACACGATCCTTTGCATTATGAGCATCTAGGATAGGTTAATATTTGCACATGTCTTGCATTGCACATACTCAAATCGAAAATTCCATAAAAATCAGAAAATTTAAAAAAATTTTGTGCTTTCTAGGCTTGGATATGATCCTAATGATGAAAACTTGTCTTGTGATTGGCTATGAATGGCCTTATGTGTTGAATTGATAAATGCATATGTGGACTTGAAATACTTCTCTTGAATTCCATGAATGACTTGAGAGCACGGTGATTGCCTAGAATGGATTGAGTATTGAAAGTCGAAATTACATGATAGTTCTTACATACCATCTAGGAATGAATAAGGCATTTCATCTTTCTCTACTTCTCATCTTGATCATGATTGCTTGAGCACCTCAATTGATATAAAACTTGACCTCCTTTTAAACCCATCCGGGAATAGGAGCATGCTAGTGTGTTTGAAGGTGTGAAAAGCAAGTGCGGGGTGAAAATGTATTGAAAAGAATGTCGTGAATGGAATGCTGAAATTATTGTGGAAGTGTAGCCAAAATAGGTTTGGGGGCGTTGGTTTAAATGATAAGTAACTCGGTACACTTCACATAATCGGGTGTTGGTGCCTTGCCAAAGTCAAATGAGCCAATAGCCCTAACGAGCTTTGGTATGTGTGCCCGGTGTGGATGCACCTCGAAAAAGAGAAAAAGCCCGAGGATGGCTAATCACCGAGGTTTCGGCTATTGTACACCAATGCCATTGTCTCAAAAATGAGTTAAAAGAAAAGAAAAGAAAGCAAGATAGGGAAAAATATGCACTTGGGGGAAGTTGATCGAGGACAAGGAAGTGAAGTTAGTTCCATTCCCGGATTAGCATCACATACCTAGAAAATTCCCCTCCCCAATTGAAACGTTTCTTAGCCTTTTATGTCACAAGCCCTTATGACCTACTTGCATGTTTGTAAGACTTAGTAATCTAGATTGGATAGACTCTTGATCTTCTTGACATCTCCGTCCTCCCAACTCATGCATGTTTTTGAGTTAAGTACAATTGTCTTTCCATGACTTTATTGTTTGACACATAATTGCTTATTCAATTGCCATTGATCATGACTATGAAGGTGATCCAATAGTAGAAGCACAAAACCAAAAAGATTTTGCCATTTTTCTGCATACATAAATCATGTCATCTCGTAATCTATAGTTGGGAATTTGCTCGGGGACGAGCAAACCTTAAGTATGGGGTATTTTGATAACACGATTTATAGCATAGTTTTAGGTGCACATTTAGGTAGAATTCTCGCTCAATCATGCATTATCTAGCACTAGTCCAATGCGTTTTGCACTCAATTCACGTATTTTGTCGAGATAGACGTCTACTCGGACTTTTGCTTGCTTTGTAGGTAATTTGGGAGATTTAAGAGCCTAATCGATACATCCGAGGATCATTCCTCGAGATGACACACTTCCGGACTCATTGGAATGCAAGCTAAGGGCTAAGGAGGACTCATGGAACCTTGCCAACACAAACCATGCACCAAATCATGGCTTAACGAGCCTAGGAGAAGCTTCTGACAGAAACCACGGTCTAGGCCCTTTCCACGGCCGTGGTTATGCCCGAATTCTTGCCAGGACCACGTTGACAGCTGGCCACGATCTCTTCCATTGCTCTTGCATTTTAGTGGGTATTTAAAGGATTTTGCAGGCTGTAATTGGGGATCCTTCTCCTCTCTTTTGACCTACCTTTCTTCCCCAAAACATTTGGCCATTGTTGCCTCCCTTCCAAGCACCCATTAGGGGTGTTCTTGGAAGAGATTAGTGTAGATTCTCGTTTTAGAGTGAGATTAGATTGGATTCGAGTGAAGTTTCGATTGTTGTCAAGTTGGATTAGCTCTTGGAGCCTTGTAAGGATTTGGTAATTTCTATTCTATGCTTTTAATGTCTTTTCTTTGGATTGTTCTTCATCATTTGACCATGACTTGCAAGCATGCTTTATTTGTGGAGATTGATCTTGAAATGAATGTTGTTGGCTAGATAGATTGCGATTCTAGGGTGAGGAAAGAAAGGTTATGGCTAGAAGCATGATAGGATGAACCTAGATTTTCACCCTTGGATGACTTGTGTTGTTGAAATCCTAGTGTTTGTTGAGTTTAATTTAGCTTAGGATCACCTAATGCTATCAACCTAAGTGAGGGAAGAGATCTACCCGATGATTTCCGATCTTAGATACCTAAGATGACAAACCCTAGGTAGTGGTGAGCCTCACAACCCGCCATTGGACTAAGTGTGCTAGGATAGTTGATTAGGACTTCCCTTTCCGAGACTTACCCGGTAAGGATAGGTTAGACCCCTAGGTAACAATCCGGTTTGTGTAGAATTCCTATCCTTAGGTTCTTAGAGACTTACCCGGTGATGAGACCTTAGGAATGGACTAGTGGACCATGAGACCTACCCGGTAATTGATCCCAATCTAGAAACGTTTAATCCCAACATATCATAGTTAACCCGAGAATTGAATAGATAGCTTGAGTCTATGCCATACCCGGACTTCCAAACTCTAGAATCCGCTTTGTTACTTCCATTCTCAAATCTTTTGTGTTAGTGTGTGTTTGTGTTGCTTGATTGTGTTCATATACTTGTGATCTTTGTTTGATCACCGAAAAACCTCCAAAAACATTGTGTTTTCCATTATCTTTATTCCTCATCTTATCTTAGTCTAGATTCACACTATTTTCGATCATTGAATGACTTAGTTTCACCTCAGTCCTTGTGTTCGACCTCGGAATACTTTCCTTTCTACAAAACGACCCGTACACTGCGGGTTTCGCTAGGTAGTTTAGGATTTAGTTCGAGTTTATAAATGTAAAGCTTTTTGTGCTATTTCCTAGCGTAACAAGTTTTTGGCGCCGTTGCCGGGGACTAGGTCTAGATTGAGTCTATTTTGTGATTGATTCTAGTGTAGATCTTTCTTGTTTCTTTTGATCTCTTTTTGGTTTGTGTCTTTGCTTTTCAGGGCATATATTTCTCTTTAGGTGTATGCGAAGATCTCGTGGCAAGGATCTAGCTCCATTCGATCCCGAACCGGAGAAAACCCTTCGATCTAGATCTAAGAACATCCGAAAAGAGAGAGAGATGGCCGGTAGAAATCTTCAAGCTGAATTGGATGAAGCCTTAGAGCAAATAAGGCTAAGAGATGAGCTCTTAGAGGAAGAGAGGAGACTTGCCAATGAGAGGCAAGAGGAAACAAGGAGGGAGATTGAAGAGATTAGGCAAGCCCTTGTTCAAGGGGAGCTTAATCGCCGACAACCTCCACCACCTCCACCACAACCGCAGCCGGCGGCCAATGTTAGGGTTGTTCCCATTGCCATTGAGGAGCCACAAACCCTAGGGAGACGTATGGATCCGGCACAAAGAGCACACCGACCGGGTGTGAATCTAGGAGATCCCGCAACCCACAACTATGAGCTCCGCCCTCAAGTTCTTCAAATGATCCGGCATAATCAGTTTGGAGGGATGGAAGGAGAGTCTCCTCACCAACATTTGATGAATTATGAGATCTTGATGGAGACTCTTAGACCACCAAGATTGGAGAGCAACAACCATAAGCTAAGGGCCTTTTCCTTCTCTCTTAAGGACAAAGCCTTGGCTTGGTATCAATCTATTCCGCAAGGGCGAGTTGGTACTTGGGAAGAGATGACAACCGAATTCTTGACCAAATTCTTCCCACCTTCCAAGACCACCGAATTAAGAGGAAAGATCAATGCCTTTGTGATGAGGGATAGAGAAAGTTTGTTCAAGTCTTGGGAGCGATTTAAGGACCTTCTCCTAGATTGTCCACACCATGGCATACCAAAGATTGAGCTATTAGAGATCTATTTCAAGGGGCTTGATGAAGATAGTCAATTCAAGCTTCAATCTCTTTCCGGTGGGACATTTATGGAGAAGCATTTAGATGATGTTTGGGAGTTTGTGGAGAAGCAAGATATAGTGATTGAAAAGTACTCTCATAGGAAGAGCGAAGGAAGAAAGGCGGGAGCGTACGAGGTGAGTGAAGTCACCATGAGAAATTTCAAGCTTGACGCCATCAACAACGAGTTAAAATCCTTGAGAGAGTTATGTACTACCACCTTGAAGAGCCAAGCAACTCCTCAAGCACCTCCAAGAGCTAACTTGTCTTCCAAGGAGGAAGATGTAAATTATATGGGAAGGGGCAACTTCAACAATTACCAAGGCCCAAGAAATTTCAACAACAACCGGCAATTCAACAATTACCGGCCAAACCACAACCATCCCGGATTTTCTTACTCTAATCCAGATGGAGCCTTGAACCCTCCCGCCTCCACAAGTGCAACTCCACCACAAAGAGCTTCACAAGAACCTCCACCCGGTTTTACTCAACCTTCAAAAGATAGGACCGAAGTCATGTTTGAACAATTGCTAGGAAGGTTGAGTGGACTTGAGAGCACCGTCACTTCAATTTCTAAGGCTCAAAAGGTCTTGGAAGCACAAGTCTTTCAAAAGGCGGGTGAAGCACATAGAGATCCGGGGAAGCTTCCCGGAAGAACCGAAGACAACCCAAGAGGCCAAGTTTTGGCTATCACAACAAGGAGTGGGTTGAGTATGAAGGATCCTTTGCCCAAAGACCAAGCTAAAGGGAAGCAAGTAGTGGTAGAAGAGGGAAGAAAGCAAGATGATGGAGGCAAGAGCAAGGATGTAGAGCCAACCTATGTGGCACCGCCTCCATACAAGCCACCACTACCGTTCCCGCAATCAAGAGCAAGAGCTCGTTTGGACAATCACTTTGGTAAGTTCCTTGAACTAATGTCCAAGTTACATATTAACATTCCGTTCATGGATGCCATCTTAGGAATGCCGGCATACGGAAAGTTCTTGAAGGAAATACTCTCCAACAAAAGGAAGTTGGAGGAGTATGGGGAGATTAGGATGACCAAGAGATCCTCGGAGTTAATCCAAACAATGAAGGAAGCAATGCCTCCCAAGCTAAGGGATCCGGGCTCTTTTTGCGTACCAATAGGAGTGGGAGATGTGAAATACGAGGCCCTTTGTGATCTTGGAGCAAGCGTAAGCATCATACCGCTTGCACTTAGCAACAAGGTCGGGTTAGGAGAGCCAAAGCCGGTCAAGATGACCCTCTATATGGCGGACCGTTCTATCACTCATCCAGTTGGGAGTCTTGAGGACATTCCGGTGCAATTGGGAGGGTTTTACGTGCCCATTGACTTTGTAGTGTTGGACATTCCGGCGGATTACCCGGTTCCCATCATCCTAGGAAGACCTTTCCTAGCCACATCCGGATGTTTAGTGGATTGAAAGAACGGGAATCTCTCCTTCAACATTGGAGAGGAGAACATCAAGTTCAAGCTGTCCACAATGATGAAAGGGCCAACCCTTGATGAAGATATCTTCAACATAGTCGAGCAAGAAGAATCTAGAGAAATGGTGAGCTCGATTTTGATCAAGGATCCCTTGGAAAAGGTTCTTACCTTGAGTATGACGGAGGAAGACATTGAGGAGAATTGCAATGAAGAGATCAAAGCCTTGGAGGCATTGGAAGAGGAGCCAAGAGTTGGATTTGAGAGCCACGAAGAAATTGTGAACAGCTGCAAGTTCCACGGTCGAGATTTAGGAACCACGGCCGTCAAACTCTCTGGACAACTCCGAGAAACAAGCCTGGAAGGAACCACGGCCGTGGAAGTTGAGCTAACCGTGATTCCAACCGTGGTTTCCCCTGAATCAGCTCCTAATGATGATCAAGCTTCTAGGAGCCAAGGGGAGTCTTCATTTGCTTTGGATTCATCTCACCCAACTTTATTTGGATCATCTTCAACCAAAAAAGGTCCTCCCTCACTTGAACTCAAACCCCTCCCCTCTCATTTAAAGTATGCATTCCTTGGTGATGATTCTACATATCCGGTGATTGTTAATGCATGCTTGAGTGATGATGAACTTGCTAAATTGCTGCATGAACTAAGATTGCATAGGAAAGCCATTGGATATACTATTGATGATTTGGTTGGCATTAAGCCATCTTTGTGCATGCATAAGATAATGATGGAAGATAACCACAAACCCTCTATTGAACATCAAAGGAGATTGAATCCTATAATGAAAGAGGTGGTCAAAAAGGAAATCATTAAGTTGCTAGATGCGGGAATTATCTACCCTATCTCGGATAGTAAGTGGGTTAGCCCCGTTCATGTAGTACCTAAGAAGGGTGGAATGACGGTAGTAACTAATGAGAACAATGAACTAATACCAACTAGGACGGTCACGGGATGGAGAATGTGTATAGATTATAGGAAATTGAACATGGCCTCTAGGAAAGATCACTTTCCCCTCCCCTTCATTGACCAAATGCTAGAAAGATTAGCTCAACACTCTCACTTTTGCTATCTAGATGGGTATAGCGGATTCTTCCAAATCCCTATCCACCCCGATGACCAATAGAAAACAACTTTTACATGTCCATGGGGTACATTTGCATATAGGAGAATGCCATTTGGGTTGTGTAATGCACCCGCCACCTTCCAAAGGTGTATGATGGCCATCTTTTCGGAATACATAGAAAATATCATGGAAGTGTTCATGGATGATTTCTCTGTTTATGGTTCTTCTTTTGTTGATTGCTTGGCTAACTTGTCATTAGTATTGCAAAGATGTGAGGAGACAAATCTTGTCTTAAATTGGGAGAAATGCCACTTCATGGTAAGTGAAGGGATTGTGTTAGGACACTTGGTGTCTAACCGTGGCATTGAGGTTGACAGGGCTAAGATTGAAACGATAGAGAAGTTGCCACCACCTACCTCGGTGAAGGGGGTAAGGAGTTTCTTAGGGCATGCCGGTTTCTACCGGAGGTTCATCCAAGATTTCTCTAAAATTTCTAAGCCTCTCACTAACCTACTAATGAAAGATGTTGATTTTGTTTTCTCCAAAGATCGTCTTGAAGCGTTTTGTAGGTTGAAGAACGCCTTGATCTCCGCACCCATCATGCAACCTCCGGATTGGAGTTTACCGTTTGAGATCATGTGCGATGCAAGTGATGTGGCCGTTGGGGCCGTTTTGGGGCAAAGGAAAGAAGGGCACACTCATGCTATTTACTATGCTAGCAAGACGCTAGATGATGCCCAACTCAATTACGCTACTACCGAGAAGGAGTTGTTGGCGGTGGTGTATGCATTTGAGAAGTTCCGCTCGTACCTTGTTGGAGCGAAGGTCATAGTTTATACGGATCATGCGGCGATCCGTTATCTACTTACGAAGAAAGATGCCAAACCAAGGTTGATTCGGTGGATCCTTCTTCTTCAAGAGTTTGATTTGGAGATAAGAGATAAGAAGGGATCCGAGAACTCGGTGGCGGATCACCTTAGTAGACTCCCACCATTGGAGCTTGGGAAAGACAACATCCCGATAGATGATTCGTTCCGGGATGAACAATTGCAATTGGTGGAGGAATGCTTGTTCCAAGTGGCTAGAGGAAGTGAGCCATGGTATGCCGACATTGTAAATTACTTGGTGTGTGAGGAAGTGCCTCCCGGACTAACGTATGCACAAAGGAAGAAGTTCCTCAACGATGTAAGGCATTACTATTGGAGCGAGCCACTTCTATTCAAGAGAGGCCCGGATGGGGTACTTAGGAGATGCATACCCGAAGATGAAATGGAGAGTGTGATCCGGCATTGTCACTCCTTACCATGTGGAGGCCATGCTAGCTCACACAAGACGTGTGCCAAGGTATTGCAATCCGGTTTTTATTGGCCTAACTTGTTTAGAGATGTGCAAGGTTTTGTAGCGGCATGTGATGCTTGCCAAAGAACGGGGAACATCTCAAGGAGGAATGAAATGCCCTTGAACAACATCCAAGAAGTTGAGATTTTTGATGTGTGGGGTGTAGACTTCATGGGACCATTCCCTTCTTCATGTGGCAATCTATTCATCCTATTGGCGGTGGACTATGTGTCAAGATGGGTAGAGGCAATCGCCTCTCCTACGAATGATGCCAAGGTGGTGGTGCGGTTCTTCAACCGAGTGATCTTCCCTAGGTTTGGAACACCAAGGGTGATCATTAGTGATGGAGGGAAGCACTTCACAAATAGGAACTTTGGAGCACTTTTGGCCAAGTATGGGGTGACTCACAAAGTGGCAACACCCTACCACCCCCAAACTAGTGGTCAAGTGGAGATCTCCAACCGTGAGATCAAAGCCATACTCGAGAAGACGGTGTCTAGGACAAGGAAGGATTGGGCCATGAAGCTCAATGACGCACTATGGGCATATAGAACCGCCTTCAAGACACCTATTGGCACCACTCCCTACAAGTTGGTCTATGGCAAGTCTTGCCATCTTCCGGTGGAAATGGAGCATAGAGCTTATTGGGCCATTAAGTGGCTGAATTTTGACCTCAAGGAGGCGGGAGAGAAGAGATTGCTTGATATCAATGCCCTTGAGGAGCTCCGATTGGAAGCTTATGAGAATGCTCGGATTTACAAGGAGAGAACCAAAAGATGGCATGATAAGAGGATTATTCCAAAGGAGTTGAGTGAAGGAGATCTTGTCCTTCTCTTCAACTCGAGGCTAAGACTCTTTCCCGGAAAGCTTAAATCAAGATGGACCGGGCCATATGTGGTGAAGAAGATCTTTCCCCATGGAGCTATTGAGATAGGAGGGGAGCATTGTGGAGACTTCAAAGTGAACGGACATCGCTTGAAGAAGTATATTCCGGGAGCCCCGGTAGACATGATTGCCCCGCTTCACCTTGCATAAACGCTCCCGAGTTTGGTCAAGCTAATGACCTTAAAGAAGCGCTTGGTGGGAGGCAACCCATCGGTAACATTTTTCCTTCATTTTAGCTTAGATTTTTCTGTTTTTGTGTGCTTTGTGTGTTTTGTCTATTTTATGTGTGCTAGAACATTAGTGGCATTGGAAGCCTTTCTTGGAAATGATGATGATGAAACCCTCACCAATTATGGGTGGAGCGGACGCGGAACTTGGACGGCTAGAGGTGCCTAGCGCGGGTTTCAAAGCTTGAAGGATGTTTAGAGCTCCCTACCATGGTTGAAAGGATCATCCAACATCAATCCTCTTGAGAATTCTCAAATACCGATGAAAACCATTTTACATTGTGAGAACCTTCTTTCACTCTCTTTACTTGAATATCACATTGGGGACAATGTGTTTCTAAGTATGGGGTGGGGTTCACATGATCCTTTGCATGATAAGCATCTAGGATAGGTTAATATTTGCACATGTCTTGCATTGTACATACTCAAATCGAAAATTCCATAAAAATCAGAAAATTTTAAAAAAATTTGTGCTTTCTAGGCTTGGATATGATCCTAATGATGAAAACTTGTCTTGTGGTTGGCTATGAATGGCCTTATGTGTTGAATTGATAAATGCATATGTGGACTTGAAATACTTCTCTTGAATTCCATGAATGACTTGAGAGCATGGTGATTGCCTAGAATGGATTGAGTATTGAAAGTCGAAATTACATGATAGTTCTTACATACCATCTAGGAATGAATAAGGCATTTCATCTTTCTCTACTTCTCATCTTGATCATGATTGCTTGAGCACCTCAATTGATATAAAACTTGACCTCCTTTTAAACCCATCCGGGAATAGGAGCATGCTAGTGTGTTTGAAGGTGTGAAAAGCAAGTGCGGGGTGAAAATGTATTGAAAAGAATGTCGTGAATGGAATGCTGAAATTATTGTGGAAGTGTAGCCAAAATAGGTTTGGGGGCACTACTACAAAAAGGACTTTATAATCCGGTTAGTTGAGGGCTTATAATCCGGACCTGCACCGGATTAAAGGTTAGGGGTGTATTTGCCAACATAATTTATAATCCGGGCGTTTTTTTGCGAAGCACCGGTGTATTTGCTAGGTTCATTTTTGCCCTAAGTTTCGATCGTATTTTTGTCCGGATTATTTGACACATTATAATCCGGATTATTGGATTGAATATAATCCGGATGTGTTACATCCGGATTATATAAGTGAACAAATAACCGGATTATATGAAACGTATATAATCCAGAGGAACATCCGGATTATATAGTTGTGTAAAACACCGGTTTTTTTTTATAAACCGGACTAAGATAACCGGATTAAGAAGTTTAGTGGTGGCGCCATTGGGTGAGGTTAATATACACCAGATACTTACAAACGGATTATTATAATTTTGACTTTATACACCGCAAACATATATCCGGATTATTCTCCTTTTTTATATATATTTCATTATATTTTTCGAATATACCACCTGTAACATTTGATTCAAATCCAATAATTGATTTTTCACACATATGAATTATACTAAAACAGAATAAACTTGCTTATTAATTGTCATAAACTATAACGTGTCATGAAATCATGTTACATCCATTGCTAAACTTTAAATCATACCCCTAAACAAAGGTAACTAGAAAAAACTTAGTCATACTCCAGGGCTTACTCTATATGTCAGGAAGATATCATTAGGGTTACAAGGGTAACCATCACGAGCTTCAATTCCAACAGCAATCATGTCTCGCAACCCCTTAACACCCTATCAAAAAATAAAAGAACACGTAAATAATCCCAAATGTACCTAAAAGACCTTAATTTATAGCATCCATGAAAGGAAAAAAAATAGTTGCTAAAGTCACCAGACTGTGGTAGTATACACTAGTTGCTCTTTCGGGAATTTGATCCAGGATCCGCCAAGCTCTTTCGATTGAATCCGCACTGAAGTTAAAAGATCATATCTCATTAGTTTAAAATTGTCAATGTTACTATCTCTCATCAACTAAAATGGAGCAATACTGGTAGACAACGGGAAGACGTCAAAAACTGAAAAATATTGCTTCTAAAATATATCCATGTTTTGTGCTGGGGAACTAGGAGCATAAAGTTGAAAAAGAAGTAATATATAATTATAAAACTTGACTGAATAATCCCTGAGTCTCACTTTTGTCCATAATGGCAGGATGATCAGTCAATGCAAGAACCTGATACACATTAACATTTTAATAACAACGGTTGAAGATAATAATAACATTAGCCTATCGCTCAGAGGGTTGTATTCAACTAAACCAACCACTCGAAAGAAAGTGATTGACTGTTGACCAAGTAATTGAGGATTTCCAATATCGCAGTAAAGTATCTGAAAAATTAAAAGGAAAATTAAACACTAACAATCAAAGATATATATATACTAAGTTGCCAACAGATTTTAAAAAACTCAATCACAAACTATAGGACTACATATCTTACTGAGATGGTACAATGTTTGACGCTAATAAAAATCCCAATATGCATATATCAAGTAGAGAGTTTGATGATGAGCATAAGAACTTACATTTCTACAGGAAAGTGAAAGTAGAGAATGAGGGGCTACAAATTACCTCATCAAAGGGAAGATAACCAATATTCTCCTTCAATTGTTCTTGCAATCTCTGAAAACAGAAAAACATTATCAAATGTTAGTTATATAATAAAAAAAAGTAATCGAAAGTCAGCAAACAGATGAAGCTTCTTCTTGCTCCACTATTTTCTACTCTAGTTTAATTTATGCAATTGTACTCACAAGTCACAATAGCAAACAAACACTGCCAACTTACCTGAGCAATACTGACTATCTCTCCACGAACAGCATATTCACATTTCACCACCTACAAAACCCAATATAAATAGGGATTTAAATTAAGGATCACATAAACCATTAAAAATCCAAACATCAATCAAGAACAAAACCCAAATACCCATGGTGCTCTTTGGTGGAATCTACCAAGTCGAAACCGAAAAATCGCGGATCAAAAATACGAAATAAACCCATATGAGAGAAGACGAAACCCATAGAGAAAGATGATACTCATGGTGCTCTTCGCAGGTCTACATTAACATTCGTTTCTTACTAATTTATCACCCACCACCACTCCTTTTCTTGATGGCAGCCGTCGGCTTTGAAATGTCAATAAGCAGCTTCAAAAATTCATATCGATTCTCTACTCACATCTCCATTCTCACATATGTAAATATTCTTTTCATTTGCTTTATCCATTCACTGTAATTAATTATCATATGATTTAAGATTTTGCGCACTATATATGATGACTACTAAAAATATTTTATTACTATCACCTTGTTCATAAATGGACCCCTAAACTGAAAAATAACCCTTTTTAAAATCTATAGGCAGCAAACTGAGATTATTTGACAGCAAACTGAGATTATAAAAATCTACATTAACCTTCTTTTCTTACTAAGTTATCACCAACCACCACTCCTTTTCTTGATGGCAACCGTCGGCTTTGAAATGTCAATAAGCAGCTTCAAATTTTCATATCAGTTCTCTACTCACATCTCCATCTCACATATGTAAATATTCTTTTCATTTGCTTTATCCATTCACTGTAACTAATTATCATCTACTCTAAGATTTTTAGCACTATATATGATGACTACTAAAACTATTTTATTACTATCACCTTGTTCATAAATGAACCCCTAAACTGAAAAATAACACTTTTTAAAATTCATAGGCAGCAAACTGAGATTATTTGACAATAGTGCCCCTAGTGTAAGTGTGCTTAGTTGGAGAGTTGATTCTTTGTTCTTAAATGAACCCCTAGGCAAAAAAATGAGATTGCCATTGATTCTCTAACTAGGGGTACTTAATTACATGATAGTAGTTCTAGCCGCGTTGCTTTAAACTGAGATAGTGAGATCTGCAATTTCTTCCTAGACTATAAAAACATGGGTAGCTATTTTCCCTAAGCCATATACCTTTGAATGTATCAGTACTTGCAGCGTATAAAAACATGAATAGCTATTTTCCCTAAGCCATATATCTTTGAATACTAACCAACTCAGTCTCATGTCATCAAAATGCTCTTCATGTATTTTAATATGTATAATATCAAAATGCTCTTCATGTATTTTAATATATATAATACTTCTCAGTAGCAAATGAGGTTTCTATGAGGTCTAACTATCTCTTTGTTCACCCTATCTCTATATGAATTACATACACTAAACACAAAAAATGAGATACTAGTCCCACTACGAGTATGAGAAACTGGGAAGTAGGCATATACGGTTAGAAGGAAGTATATAGGGTCTACCTACAAGGGCAACAAGAATCCAAACAACTCTTCTATATTGTTCTTGGACTTGGTATGAAATAGGAAAGCTAGTAGTTATGATGGATGTAGTAATTGGTATATTGAGTGCAATGGAATGTTGGGTCTGCCTTCACAAATATAATAAAAGAAAATCTAATATGTTTACTGTTTTTCTCTTTTTTCACTTAGACATTTTCTCAATCACATAGGATGCATCTTAAATCATTTATAAAATATTTAAAGATTGTTCAATCACGTAATCTCTAAGCCTCGTATAGCACACATAAACAGATTAATGGAAAGCAAGTACGGGGGTACCACAATAGGCATTTCTTTTTACATGAATGAACACTAGACTTAATGAAAAATAAGTAATGTACAAGTATTTGAAACTAAATAGGACAATGTTGAATGATATCAATCCAGAAAAGCTCAATCAATATCAAGCACCTATCCAAACAAATTCAAAGACCAATATTCAATAACTCACCTTTATCTGTCGAAGCTGATTAGTAACCACCTACAATTTGAAAAGGCCAAGGTTAAAGCTAGAGAGAGGATAGCCTGGTGCAAACTCTAGTAACCTATGACTGAAATATACCTCACTTTCTCCGTTTGTCCCTATTCTAAGTGTTTCTAATGCTCTGACCTTCAATTGGTATTTCACTTCACGAGATTTTACCACACTGTTTTGCTGATAAAATACAAAACACAAACACGATTAGTCAAAGGCTTTTCAGCAGGACTAATAGATAAAAGAAAACCCTTGAAGACAAATGAATATGATATTACATCAACAACAAGATGAAAAGTCCATAACCTCAAAGCAGATCAAAGATTGGAAAAATACTCCTATTAAGTTCCATTCTAAAACTACACACATAATGTCAAGCTAACTGATTCGTCAGTCAATCCAAACCACAATGATCTCCGCTTCAAGGAAACAAGAATAAGGTCAAATTTCTAACTGCAGCAACAACACAATATAGAACGAACCCAGTCTTGTTTCGACCAGGTAACAAAATGGTGCCAGCAATTGAAGCCCCAAAGAAGGTAACTGTGTAGGCAACATTTCTCAGATGGAAACAAGAATAATGTCAAATGATTAAGTATTCGGACAACACAAAGAGAAAAACAGTAAACTGATGGAAGATCCAACTCTGGAAATAGGTTTTTCATCCCATTGAAATCGGACGGCACAAAGAGAGACGAGTAGTCATCTCATCACGAAATCATACAATAACAAGAAGGAGAAGAAGGAATGAAATTGATAAACATACCGAAGAGAGATATGCGAAGAACTTCTCAATTTGTTCTAAGCGCCGGCGAATTAGAAGAACAAAGATAGATCGATGAAAATATCTAGGGCGCGCAGGGGAAAAAGGAAAGCGGAAGAGTTGTTTTTTTGTTTGAGATCGGGAGAGTTTATTGACACAAAATAATCCGGGCGTGTCTTATTAGGAAAAAAAATATATATCTTTATAATCCGGTTGCCACAAAACCGGGTTATTTGGGTTATCAAATAATCCGGGCGTTCATATTATGGTGTATTTGTACCGCGTATCACATAATTTAACGAACTTTATATTCCGAATCTTAACTAAATCCGGATTATAATTATTTATTCATCCTATTTCTCATTTTATAATCCATATATTACACGCCCGGATTATATGTTATGGAATATAAACCCAATTTTGTAGTAGTGGGGCGTTGGTTTAAATGATAAGTAACTCGGTACACTTCACATAATCGGGTGTTGGTGCCTTGCCAAAGTCAAATGAGCCAATAGCCCTAACGAGCTTTGGTATGTGTGCCCGGTGTGGATGCACATCGAAAAAGAGAAAAAGCCCGAGGATGGCTAATCACCGAGGTTTCGGCTATTGTACACCAATGCCATTGTCTCAAAAATGAGTTAAAAGAAAAGAAAAGAAAGCAAGATAGGGAAAAATATGCACTTGGGGGAAGTTGATCGAGGACAAGGAAGTGAAGTTAGTTCCATTCCCGGATTAGCATCACATACCTAGAAAATTCCCCTCCCCAATTGAAACGTTTCTTAGCCTTTTATGTCACAAGCCCTTATGACCGACTTGCATGTTTGTAAGACTTAGTAATCTAGATTGGATAGACTCTTGATCTTCTTGACATCTCCGTCCTCCCAACTCATGCATGTTTTTGAGTTAAGTACAATTGTCTTTCCATGACTTTATTGTTTGACACATAATTGCTTATTCAATTGCCATTGATCATGACTATGAAGGTGATCCAATAGTAGAAGCACAAAACCAAAAAGATTTTGCCATTTTTCTGCATACATAAATCATGTCATCTCGTAATCTATAGTTGGGAATTTGCTCGGGGACGAGCAAACCTTAAGTATGGGGTATTTTGATAACACGATTTATGAGCTAGTTTTAGGTAGTCATTTAGATAGATTTCTCACTCATTCATGCACGGTTTACCACTAGTTCATGACGTTTTGCACTCAATTCACGTATTTTGTCGAGATAGACGTCTACTCGGACTTTTGCTTGCTTTGTAGGTAATTTGGGAGATTTAAGAGCCTAATCGATACATCCAAGGATCATTCCTCGAGATGACACACTTCCGGACTCATTGGAATGCAAGCTAAGGGCTAAGGAGGACTCATGGAACCTTGCCAACACAAACCATGCACCAAATCATGGCTTAACGAGCCTAGGAGAAGCTTCTGACAGAAACCACGGTCTAGGCCCTTTCCACGGCCGTGGTTATGCCCGTAATTCTTGCCAGGACGACGTTGACAGCTGGCCACGATCTCTTCTATTGCTCTTGCATTTTAGTGGGTATTTAAAGAATTTTGCAGGCTGTAATTGGGGATCCTTCTCCTCTCTTTTGACCTACCTTTCTTCCCCAAAACATTTGGCCATTGTTGCCTCCCTTCCAAGCACCCATTAGGGGTGTTCTTGGAAGAGATTAGTGTAGATTCTCGTTTTAGAGTGAGATTAGATTGGATATGAGTGAAGTTTCGATTGTTGTCAAGTTGGATTAGCTCTTGGAGCCTTGTAAGGATTTGGTAATTTCTATTCTATGCTTTTAATGTCTTTTCTTTGGATTGTTCTTCATCATTTGACCATGACTTGCAAGCATGCTTTATTTGTGGAGATTGATCTTGAAATGAATATTGTTGGCTAGATAGATTGCGATTCTAGGGTGAGGAAAGAAAGGTTATGGCTAGAAGCATGATAGGATGAACCTAGATTTTCACCCTTGGATGACTTGTGTTGTTGAAATCCTAGTGTTTGTTGAGTTTAATTTAGCTTAGGATCACCTAATGCTATCAACCTAAGTGAGGGAAGAGATCTACCCGATGATTTCCGATCTTTGATACCTAAGATGACAAACCCTAGGTAGTGGTGAGCCTCACAACCCGCCATTGGACTAAGTGTGCTAGGATAGTTGATTAGGACTTCCCTTTCCGAGACTTACCCGGTAAGGATAGGTTAGACCCCTAGGTAACAATCCGGTTTGTGTAGAATTCCTATCCTTAGGTTCTTAGAGACTGACCCGGTGATGAGACCTTAGGAATGGACTAGTGGACCATGAGACCTACTCGGTAATTGATCCCAATCTAGAAACATTTAATCCCAACATATCATAGTTAACCCGAGAATTGAATAGATAGCTTGAGTCTATGCCATACCCGGACTTCCAAACTCTAGAATCCGCTTTGTTACTTCCATTCTCAAATCTTTTGTGTTAGTGTGTGTTTGTGTTGCTTGATTGTGTTCATATACTTGTGATCTTTGTTTGATCACCGAAAAACCTCCAAAAACATTGTGTTTTCCATTTTCTTTATTCCTCATCTTATCTTAGTCTAGATTCACACTATTTTCGATCATTGAATGACTTAGTTTTACCTCAGTCCTTGTGTTCGACCTCGGAATACTTTCCTTTCTACAAAACGACCCGTACACTGCGGGTTTCGCTAGGTAGTTTAGGATTTAGTTCGAGTTTATAAATGTAAAGCTTTTTGTGCTATTTCCTAGCGTAACACAACACACACCTGCGGAACGAAGTGGAAACACCAGCTGGTGTAGGTGGCCCCAGGGGCGGATCCCAAGAGGCGCAAGGGCGGCTTTGGCCGGTACTGGAGCGACTGCAAGGTGGCACAGGGGCGGCTGGTCAGTAGAGGACTCCAATTCAGCGCCTTCTTCACTTCTTCCTTCGATTCCTTCACTCCTTCTTCACTCCAACACCATTCATACAGAAACATACATATATATAAATCAACATAAAGTAATCATGGATGTAGCAAGATCCAAACCTAAGGAATCTAAGCTAGACTAAGGAAAGATAAGAAAAGAGGTAAGAAGATCATAAAATGAACAAAGAAAGGATGGAAGCCATGAAAGCTTACCAAGATGAATCTCCTGAAGATCAACACAACACCACAACCTCAAGTTGGCTCACAAGGCACAACAACAACCAGCTAGCAACAAGCCAAGCATAAAGGCTCCTAAACTCACACAAAACTCAACCAAGCTCAAGAAGAGATCCAAAGGAAGAAGAAAGAAGAAGATGAACTAGGAGAGAGATAAAGTAGGAAAGAGAATGATGAATCCGTCATCTAGAAGAGAAGAAGAAGTTAGAAAGGGGAAAGGGTCAAAAGCAAGGGCTCGGGTCAAAGAAGATGGCTGCAGCCCGCCAAAACCCACAGGGGCGGCCTGGCCTGGCCGCAGGGGCGGCTCACAAGCCCTCAGGGGCGGCCAGCCAGGGCACAGGGGCGGCCTGGCCTAGCGATGTATCCTTAGGAGCCGTACTAGGACAAAAGAAGGATGGACGCAGCCACACCATTTACTACGCTAGCAAGACTCTAGACGAAGCTCAACTGAACTACGCTACCACAAAAAAGGAGCTTTTAGAGGTGGTATACGCTTTTGAGAAGTTTCGTTCCTACCTTATCGGAGTGAAGGTCATTGTCTACGCCGACCACGTAGCGATTCAATATTTGCTCACCAAGAAAGATGCAAAACCACGGCGTATTAGATGGATCCTCATTCTACAAGAATTTGAATTAGAGATCCGGGACAAGAAAGGTTCCGAGAACTCGGTGGCGGGCCTTTTTAGCCGGCTTCCTCCCATCGCCATAGAGAAAGACGATTTGCCCATTAACGACTCCTTTCCAAATGAGCAGTTGCATTGGATAGAGGAATGCATTCTCTAGATCTCCAAAGGTAACGAACCACGGTTTTTGGATATTGTTAATTATCTTGTTTGTCAAGAAATACCTCCAGGACTGCCATACGCACAAAAGAAGAAATTCTTTAAGGACGTGCATCACTACTATTGGAATGAGCGTTTACTATTTAAGAGAGGTCCGGATGAGATGTTAAGAAGATGCATTATGGAACACGAAGTGGAGAGCTTTACAAGGCATTTCCATTAATTGTCTTGTGGTGGACATGCTAGCTCCCACGAGACATGTGCTAAGTTACTTCAGTCCGGTTTTCTTTTGGTCTACCTTATTTAAAGATGTGTAGAGATTTGTGGTTTATTGTGATGTGATATTTATGAGGTTAGTTTAGGCATTCATTTAGATAGTTTTTCCCGCTATTCATGCATGGGTTGCCATTAGTTCGTGACATTTATGCTTAATTCATCCACATTGTCGAAATAGACGTCTACACGAGCTTTTGTAGGTATTTTGGGGAGCTTTAGGACTTAATCGATACATTCGAGGATCATTCCTTGTGATGGCACACTTCCGGACTCTTTAAGAAGCAAGCTAGGAGCAAATGAGAACGCAAAAGACCTTATTGGTGCATGCCTTGCACCAACTCATGACTTGGTGATCCAAGGAGGGTTTCTGTTGCAAAACCACGGCCCAGAGGGCCTTTCCACGCCCGTGGAATATGATGTTTTGCCCGTGGTTTCTCTCTGGACAACCTTGACACTGGTCACACGATTTCTTTGCCCGACCTTTGCTTTTCTTGGTTGAGTGTGGACTTGGTTGAGCCTGCAGGCTGGATTTTGGACTCTCTCTCATCATCCATTGTTGGGGAGGAAGACTTGGAAGAAGAATAAACACACTCTCATTTGAGAGAAGAAGAATATCATCAAACATTAGATCTAGAGTGAGATTTTGAGTTGTTTTTAGTTACTTTTGTTGAGAAGCTTTTGGAAGTGTTGTAAGCAACGATTTGGAGCTATTTTTGAAGGGTTGTAAGTCTTGTTTAAACTCATATTCACCTAAGTTTACTTGTTTCTTTTCACTCTTATTTCACTTTCTTGCTATGGAAACCATGTATTCTTTTATGATGAGATTGGATCTTAAAATGCATGTTGTTGGCTAAGTAGTTGTGATTCTAGGGTGATGGAATGATGGTTATGGCTTGGATTATGATAGAATAGACTTGAATGTACCTTTGGATGACTTGCTTGCTCGAATCCTAACCCCCGACCATAATCACGGATTGTTCGTCCTAAACCACGGCCGTGGTTTTGTATGATCAGCCCGTGGTTTGATTTGTTGTGCTTATATTGATGAATTTGAATGTTCGGATGTTAGATTGTTAAAATCCTAGTGTTTGTTAAGCCTTATCTAGATTAGGGTGACCTAATGCTAGCAAACTAAGTTAAGGAAGAGACTTACCCGGTAATTTCCGATCTTAGATACCAAAGATGCTGAACTCTAGGAAGTAGTGAGCCTCGCAAGACGCTATTGGATTGAGTGTGCTAGGATTGTTGCTTAGGACTTGCCTTCCCGAGACTTACCCGGTAAGGAGAGGTTTGACCCCTAGATAGTAATCCGGTGTGTGTAGAATTCTCGTCCTTAGGTTCCTAGAGACCTAACCGGTAATAGGACCTTAGGTGCAGGATTAGTGGACCATGAGACCTACCCGGTGATTGATCCCATTGGAGAAACACCCTTTCCTAACACACCGCAGCTTGTCTAAGGTTGATTAGAAGCTTGGGTCCAGTGCCATAACTGGAAGTTTCAATCCCTAGAATCCGCTTTTCTCTCTTTGATCAAATATCTTCTTCTTGTGTTGTTTGTTTGTGTTGCTTGATTGATTGATAAATCTTGCATGATTTGTGATCTTTGTTTGATCACCATAAAAACCCAACCAAAAATATTATGATTTTCATTTCTTTATTTGTTCCTCTTTTCTCAGACTAGATTTGCGCTATCCATGATCACTTGTTTGATTTCATTTCACCTTAGTCCTCGTGTTTGACCTCGGAGTACTATCCTTGCTAAGAAACGACCCATACACTGTGGGTTCTCTAGGAGTTAGGAGAATATATCGAGTTAAAAATTGTAAGGCTTTTGTGTGGTACATTTCTAGCGTAACAAGTTTTTGGCGCCGTTGCTTGGGACTAGATCTAGATTGAATCATTGTCTGTGATTGTTTATAGTGTAGGTCTTTCTTGTTGGTTTTGATCTTATTTGGTTTGTGTCTTTCATTTTTCAAGAACTCTCTTATTCTTTAGGTGCATGCGAAGATCTCGTGGCAAGGACTTAGCTCCATTCGATCCCGAACCGGAGAAAACCCTTAAGACTAGATCCAAGGGCACTAAGAAGAAGAAGAAGCAGATGGCCGGAAGAGATCTTCAAGCTGAGTTGAATGATGCCTTAGAGAAAATTAGGGTAAGGGATGAAGCCTTGGAAAATGAGATGAGACTTGCAAATGAGAGGCAAGAAGCAACTAACTAGGAGGGAAACTGAAGAGATTGGGCAAACTCTTGCGCAAAGGGAGATTAATCTTCGTCAACCACCACCTCCACCACCACCGCAGCCGGCGGTACAAGTACGGAATGAGCCAATCATTATGGAGGAGCCGCATACGCTACGGCAACGTATGGATCCAGCCCAAAGAGTGCACCGTCCGGGTGTAAACTTAGGAGATCCTACAGCCCATGACTATGAGCTCCGCCCTCAAGTGCTACAAATGATCCGGCACAATCAATTTGAAGGGATGGAAGGAGAGTCTCCTCATCATCACTTGATGAATTATGAGATCTTGATGGAGACTCTAAGGTCGCCTAGATTGGAGAGCAACAATTACAAGCATAGGGCTTTTTCCTTCTTACTTAAGGATAAAGCCTAGGCTTGGTACCAATCCATTCCCCTAGGACGAGTTGGTACTGGGGAGGAGATGACAACCGAATTTCTTACAAAATTCTTCCCACCTTTCAAGACAACCGAGCTAAGAGAGAAGATCAATGCCTTCGTGATGAAGGATAAGGAGAGCCTATTCAAATCTTGGGAGAGGTTCAAAGACCACCTCCTAGATTGTCCACACCATGGGATACCGAAGATCAAGCTATTGGAGATTTATTTCAAGGGGTTTGATGAGGATAGTCAATTCAAGCTCCAATCACATTCCGGAGGAATATTAATGGAAAAAAATGTGGATGAGGCTTCGGATTTCGTAGAGAAGCAAGCCTTGGTGATAGAGAAGTACTCCCATAGGAAGAGTGATGGGAGGAAACCGGAAGCGTATGAAGTAAGTGAAGTCACCATGAGCAACTACAAACTTGATGAAATTAACAATGAGCTTAAGTCCTTGAGGGAGTTGTGTACCACAACCTTGAAGAGTCAAGCAAGTCGTCAAGTGCAAGTGCAAGCCAATTTGGCTTCCAAAGAGGAGGATGTTAACTACATGGGAAGGGGCAATTTCAACAATTACCAAGGCCCTAGGAACTTCAACAACAACAGCCGGCAATCCAACAACTATCGGCGTAATCACAACCATCATGAGTTCTTCTATTCTAACCAGGATGGTGCCTTGAACCCTCCCGCTTCCACGAGCGCATCCCCACCAACTAAGGCTTCACAAAAGCCTCGACCCGGTTTTGTTCAACCTCCAAAGGATAGGACCGAAATGATGTCTAAACAATTGCTAGGAAGGTTGAGTGGGCTTGAGAGCACGGTGACATCCATTTCCAAGGCTCAAAAGGTGCTAGAAGCACAAGTGTTCCAAAAGGCGGGTGAGGCACAAAGGGATCCGGAAAAACTTCCCGGAAGGACCGAGGACAATCCAAGAGGCCAAGTGTTGGCCATTACCACAAGGAGTGGGCTGAGCAAGAAAGATCCCTCACCAAAGGAGAATGACAAGGGGAAGCAAGTAGTAGAGGAGGAAGAACCATTGCAAGAAGAAGGAGGCAAGAGCAAGGATGATGAGCCAACATATGTGGCACCTCCTCCATACAAACAACCACTACCATTTCCACAATCACGAGCAAGAGCTCGTTTCGGTAAATTCCTTGAACTCATGTCTAAATTACATATTAACATTCCGTTCATGGATGCAATTCTAGGTATGCCGGCCTATGGAAAACTTATGAAGGAGATACTTCCAACAAAAGGAAGTTGGAGGAGTATGGATAAGTGAGGATGACAAAGAGGTCCTTCGAGTTGATACAAACCATGAGGGAGGAGATGCCTCCTAAGCTGCGAGATCCGGGGTCTTTTTGTGTGCCAATAGGAGTTGGAGAAGTGCAATATGAGGCCCTATGTGTCCTTGGAGCAAGTGTAAGCATTATCCCGCTTACACTTTACAATAAGGTTGGGCTAGAAGAGCCAAATCCGGTCAAGATGACCCTCTACATGGCGGACCTATCCGTCACTCACCCCGTAGGGATCCTAGAGGACATACCGGTTCAGCTTGGGAAGTTCTATGTGCCAATCGATTTCGTTATTTTGGACATCCCGGCGGACTACCCGGTTCCTATCATTTTGGGAAGGCTATTCTTAGCCACATCCAGGTGCTTAGTGGATTGAAAAAATGGGATCCTATCCTTCAACATAGGAGAAGAAAATATCAAGTTCAAACTGTCCACAATGATGAAGGGGCCAACCCTTGGTGAAGATGTTTTTAACATTGTCGAGGAAGAAGTGTCTAGGGAAGTTTTGAGCTCAATCCTAATCAAGGATCCATTAGAGAAGGTTCTTAGCATGAGCATTATAGAGGAAGGTGTTGAGGAAGATTGCAACGAAGAAATCCAAGATTTGGATGTATTAGAAAAGGAGACAAGTGTTGAGTTTAAAGTGCACGAAGGAGGGCTGAGGAGTTGTAAGAACCACGGCTTGGGGCCCATTTCCACGTCCGTTGTTTCAATAAATAGACCCGTGGAAAACCATGTCGTAGCTAATTGTGCTAATTGTTCCAAAACCACGCCCGTGGTTGTGCAAGAGCTCGTGGGATCACCCGTGGTTTCCCCAGAAAGTCCCTTAGTTGAAAATAAAGCTTCAAGGAGTCTTGGAGAGTCTTCAATGGCTTTGGATTCATCTAATGTGGAGCTATATGGATCACATCCAGCCGATAAATATCCTCCTAAACTTGATCTCAAACTTATCCCTTCTCATTTAAAGTATGCTTTCCTTGGTTCAAATTCTACTTATCCTGTGATTGTGAATGCATCTTTGAATGATGATGAGCATGATAGATTGATGAATGAATTGAAATTGCATAGGAGAGCTATAGGATACACCATTGATGACTTTGTTGGCATTAAACCATCCTTGTGCATGCATAAAATCTTGATGGAAGACAACCATAAACCTTCTATTGAACCTCAAAGAAGATTGAACCCTATTTATGAAAGAGGTAGTCAAGAAAGAGATCTTAAAGTTGCTAGATACGGGAATCATTTTCCCGATTTTGGATAGTAAATGGATTAGTCCCGTACATGTTGTTCCTAAGATGGGTGGTATGACCGTAGTAACTAATGAGAATAATGAACTAATCCCAACTAGAACGGTTACGTGGTAGAGAATGTTTATTGACTATAGGAAACTTAATGTCGCCTCTAGGAAAGATCACTTACCTCTTCCCTTTATTGACCAAATGCTAGAAAGATTAGCTCAACATTCACATTTTTGTTACCTTGATGGTTATGGTAGGGTTTTTCCAAATTCCTATTCACCCGGATGACCAAGAGAAAACAGCATTTACTTGTCCTTGGGGAATGTTTGCATATAGAAGGATGCCATTTGGGTTGTGTACTGTACCCGCCATCTTTCAAAGGTGTATGATGGCTACTTTTTTCTGAATATATTGAGAATATTATGGAAGTGTTTATGGATGATTTTTCGGTATATGGCTCTTTATATGATAATTGCTTGGCTAATCTATCTTTTATGTTGAAGAGATGTGAGGAAACTAATCTTGTATTGAATTGGGAGAAATGCCACTTCATGGTGAGTGAAGGCATTGTGTTGGGACACTTAGTTTCCCACCGTGGAATTGAGGTTGATAGAGCAAATATAGAAACAATAGAGAAGTTGCCACCACCTACCTCGGTGAAAGGGGTAAGGAGTTTCTTAGGGCATGCCGGTTTTTACCGGAGGTTTATAAAAGATTTATCTAAAATTTCTAAGCCTCTCACTAACCTACTAATGAAGGATGTTGAGTTTGTTTCTCCAAAGATTGTCTTGAAGCGTTTTGTAGGTCGAAGGATGCTTTGATCTCCGCCCCTATTATGCAACCTCCGGATTGGAGCATACCATTTGAAGTAATGTGTGATGCGAGTGAAGTGACTGTTAGGGATGTTTTAGGACAAAAGAAAGATGGGCTTACACAGGCCATCTACTACGCTAGCAAGACGCTAGATGATGCCCAACTCAACTATGCCACAACCGAGAAGGAGTTGCTAGCGGTGGTGTATGCCCTATTGAGAAGTTCCAGTCATATCTTGTTGGAGCAAAGGTGATTGTGTACACGGATCATGCTGCGATCCATTCTCTCCTCACAAAGAAAGATGTCAAACCTCGCCTCATTCGGTGGATCCTTCTCCTCCAAGAATTCGACTTCTAGATTCGGGACAAGAAAGGTTCCGAAAATTCAGTAGCGGACCATCTTCGTAGGCTACCACCGTTGCAGATTGAAAGAGATGACATCCCGATTGATGACTCATTGCGGGATGAGCAATTGCAAGTAATAGAGGAGTGCTTAATCAAGTGTCTAGAGGGAGTGAGCCATAGTATGCGGATATAGTGAATTATCTTGTGTGTGAAGAGGTTCCACCCGGTTTGTCATATGCCCAAAGAAATAAGTTTTTCAAAGATGTGAGGCATTATTATTGGAGTGAGCCTCTCTTGTTCAAAAGAGGACCGAATGGAGTCTTTAGGAGGTGCATTCCGGAGGATGAGATGGAGAGTCTGACCCGTCGTTGCCACTCCTTTCCATGTGGAGGTCACGCTAGCTCACACAAAACGTGTGAAAAGGTATTGCAATCCAGTATTTATTGGCCTAATTTGTTTGAGGATGTGTAGAATTTTGTAGTAGCTTGTGACGCTTGCCAAAGGACGGGAAACATCTCAAGAAGGAATGCGATGCCCTTGAACAATATCCAAGAGGTTGAAATCTTTCATGTTTGGGGTGTGGACTTCATGGGGTCATTCCCCTCTTCATGTTGAAACCTCTACATTCTATTGGCGGTGGATTATGTTTCAAGGTGGGTGGAAGCAATCGCCTCTCCCACGAATGATGCCAAAGTGGTGGTACGATTCTTCAACCGAGTCATCTTCCCTAGGTTTGGAACACCAAGAGTGATCATATGTGATGGAGGGAAGCATTTCATCAATAGGAACTTTGGGACACTTTTGGCTAAGTATGGTGTGACTCATAAGGTGGCCACAACTTACCACCCCCAAACTACTGGCCAAGTGGAGATCTCCATCCGGGAGATAAAGGGGATACTTGAGAAGACGGTTTCTAGGACAAGAAAAGATTGGGCTATGAAGCTTGATGATACCTTATGGGCATATAGAACCGCCTTCAAGACACCAATTGGCACCACTCCCTAGAAGCTAGTCTATGGCAAGTCTTGCCACCTTCCGGTGGAGATGGAGCACAGGGCATATTGGGCCATAAGTTGGCTGAATTTTAACCTCAAGGAAGCCGGTGAGAAGAGGTTGCTAGACATGAAAGCTCTTGAGGAGATTTAGTTAGATGCTTATGAAAATGCCCGGATTTACAAAGAAAGGACCAAACGTTGGCATGACAAACATCTAATCCCAAAGGAATTGAGTGAAGGTGACTTAGTCCATCTCTTCAATTCAAGGTTGCGGCTCTTCCCCGGAAAGCTCAAGTCAAGATGGACAGGTCCTTATGTGGTGAGGAAGGTCTTTCCCCATGGAGCGGTTGAGATAGGTGGGGAGCATTGTGGAGATTTCAAGGTGAATAGGCACCTTTTGAAGAAGTACATCCCGGAAGCTCCGGTGGATATGATTGCCCTACTTCACCTTGAGTGAAATGCTCCCGATTTTGGTCAAGCTAATGACCTTAAAGAAGCGCTTAATGGAAGGCAACTCATTGGTACATATCTTTCCCTTTTCGATTTTTGTTTTCATTTTTGCTTTTTTTTTTTGTTTTTGTTTTGGTATGTTTGTGTGTCTTGTGTTTGTGTGATAGAGTCTAGGTAACAAGGAAATCTTGCAAGGCATGATGATGGTGATGATCCCAAATCGAACGTGGGTTGAGCGGACGTGGGACTTGGACGGCTTGCGGTGCTTAGTGCGGGTCCCGATGCCATAATGAATATCAAGAGCTCTCTACCACCTTTGATTGATCATCCACCATCACTCAACATGAGTGAAGCAAAATACCGAAAGCACCACCATTTTTACATTGTGAAGACTCCCTTTCACTTCCTTATTTAGTTTGCACATTGGGGACAATGTGGTTTTAAGTATGGGGTTGGGTTTTCATAATCATTTGCATGATTGCATCTAGGATAGTTTATTGTCACATGTTTCATTATGTTTTTCATTGTACATATTTATCTCGAAAGTTCCAAAAAAATCATAAAATTTAAAAAAAAATATTTGTGCTTCTTAGTTTGGATATGACCCTTATGATGAATTTGTTTTGTGAATTGGCAATGGATGGCATTGTGTGTTGAAAGAATTTATGCTTATGTGGACTTGAATACTTCTCTTGATTTCCATGTATGAATTGTGATGAAGATTGTTGTCTAGATTGGTCTGAGAATTGATTATCGAAATCGCATGCTAGTTCTTACACATCATATAGGAATGATTAAGGCAATTCATCTCTCTTCTTCTCATCTTGATCATGTTGTTTGAAGCACCTCAATTGATGAAAAATTTGACCTCTTTTGACCCATCCGGTAATAGGAGCATGCTAGTGTGTTGAGTGTGGTAAAGCAATTGTGGGGTGTTGAAGGAAGTGTATGAATGTTATGAATGAAGTGCTGAATGTGTTGTGAAAGTGTAGAAAAAAATATAGGTTTGGGGACGTTGGTTTTGATGACGACTAACTCGGCACCATTAACATAATCGGGTGTTTGTGTCTTGCCAAAGTCGCATTAACCGATAGTCCTATCGAGCCTTGGTATGTGTGCCCGGTGTGAGGCACCTCGGAAAAATCCCGAGGTCCGCTAATCACCAAGGTTTCAGCTTTTGTACACCAATGCCATTGTCTGAAAAATAAATGAAAGAAAAAAAGAAGAAAAAGAAAAGAAAAAGATGGAGAAAAATATACACTTGAGGTGAAGTTGATAAAAAATGCAATTGTGGAGTTAGTTCCTTTCCCGGATTAGCATCACATAACCTAAAAAATACCCACCTATAACAACGTTTCTTGGCCTCTTCTTTCATAAGTCCTTAAGACCTCTATGCACATGTGTTTTGACTTAAGTGATTTAGATTTGATATCTTCATGATCATCTAGACATTTTCGATTTACTTTGCACATATGATTTCAAGTTAAGTGTGATTGTCTTTACATGCATTTATTCTCTTGATACACATTTCCTCATCCTTTGCCATGAAACATCACTATGAAGGTGATCTATGACTACAAGCACAACTGCAAAAATATTTTCCGTTTTTCCGCATTCATAACTCATGTCATCTTGTAGCTTAGGTTTGAACCTTGCTTGGGGATGAGCAAGTGGCAAGTATGGGGTATTTTGATGACATGATTTATGACGTTAGTTTAGGCATTCACTTAGATAGTTTTTCCCGCTATTCATGCATGGTTTGGCATTAGTTTGTGACGTTTACGCTTAATTCATCCACATTGTCGAAATAGAAGTTTGCACAAGCTTTTGTCGGTTTTGTAGGTAATTTGGGGAGCTTTAGGACGTAATCGATACATTCAAGGATCATTCCTCGTGATGGCACACTTCCGGACTCTTTAAGAAGCAAGCTAGGAGCAAACGAGAACACAAAAGACTTAATTGGTGGATGCCTTGCACAAATTCATGACTTGGTGATCCAAGGAGGGTTTGGTGTAGAAGCACGGCCCATATTTTTTTGCCCGTGGTTTCTAGCTGGACAAAAAATATGATTCCACGCCCGTGGAATCATATTTTTTTGCCGTGGAATCATATTTTTTGCTCGTGGAATCATATTTTTTGCCCGCGGTTTCTATTTGGTCATCCTTGACACTTTTCACACGATTTCTTTGCCCGATATTTGCTTTTCTTGGTTGAGCCTGCAGGCTGTCTTTTGGACTCCCTCTCATCATCCATTGTTGGGGAGGAAGACTTGGAAGAAGAACAAAAACACTCTCATCTGAGAGAACAAGAATATCATCAAACATTAGATCAAGAGTGAGATTTTGAGTGGTTTTTAGTGACTTTTGTTGAGAAGCTTTTAGAAGTGTTGTAAGGAACGATTTGAAGTTGTTTTTGAAGGATTGTAAGTCTTGTTTAAACTCATATTCAACTAAGTTTACTTGTTTCTTTTCACTCTTATTACACTTTCTTGCAATGGAAACCATGTATGCTTGCATGATGAGTTTGGATCTTAAAATGCATGTTATTGGCTAAGTAGTTGTGATTCTAGGGTGATGGAATGATGGTTATGGCTAGGATTATGGTAGAATAGACTTGAATATACCTTTGGATGACTTGCATGCTCGAATCCTAACCCTCGACCATAATCACGGCCTACTCCTCCTAAACCACGGCAGTGGTTTCATATGATCAGCCCGTGGTTTGATCTGTTGTGCTTATATTGATGAATCTGAATGTTAGGATGTTAGATTGTTGAAATCCTAGTGTTTGTTAAGCCTTATCTAGATTAGGGTGACCTAATGCTAGCAAACTAAGTTAGGGAAGAGACTTACCCGGTAATTCCCGATTTTAGATACCAAAGATGATAAACTCTTGGTAGTAGTGAGCCTCGCAAGCCGCTATTGGATTGAGTGTGCTAGGATTGTTGCTTAGGACTTGCCTTCCCGAGACTTACCCGGTAAGGAGAGGTTTGACCCCTAGATAGTAATCCGGTTTGTGTAGAATCCTCGTCCTTAGGTTCTTATAGACTTACCCGGTAATAGGACCTTAGGTGTGGGATTAGTGGACCATGAGACCTTCCCGGTGATTGATCCCATTGGAGAAACACCCTTTCCTAATATACCGCAGCCTGTCCAAGGTTTATTAGAAGCTTGAGTCGAATGCCATAACCGGAAGTTTCAATCCCTAGAATCCTCTTTTCTCTCTTTGATCAAATATCTTGTTCTTGTGTTGTTTGTTTGTGTTGCTTGATTGATTGATAAATCTTGCACGATTTGTGATCTTTGTTTGATTGTAACACCCCAAATTTTGAGAACTCGGGGAGCTACTGGCTACATCACTTGCGTCACACATGATCTCGAAAGGAAGTGTCCAATCGGGTGGTTGGATGATAGGGGCTGAAACCAAAGCTTCCTTGATCTTGCAAAAGGCATCTAAACAATCTTTCGAAAACTCGAAAGTTATGTCCTTCATCAAAAGATTAGTCAAAGGTTTTGAAATCTTAGAAAAATCCTTTATAAACCTCCTATAGAAACCTACATGTCCTAAAAAGCTTCTAACTCCTTTCACCGAAGATGGAGGAGGTAACTTCTCTATAGTTTCGATCTTAGCTCTATCAACTTCAATTCCTCTATTAGAAATCAAATGTCCTAACACAATTCCTTCAGTAACCATGAAATGACACTTCTCCCAGTTCAAACTAGGTTAGTGTCTTCGCATCTCTTCAGAACAAGGGAAAGGTTAGATAGATAGTTATCAAAGGAAGAACCATATACTGAAAAGACATCCATGAATACTTCCATGATATTCTTTACATATTCTGAAAAGATTGCCATCATACACCTTTGGAATGTGGCTGGAGCGTTGCATAAACCGAATGGCATCCTTCTGTAGGCAAACGTACCCCATGGGCACGCGAAAGTTGTCTTCTCATGATCGTCCGGATGAATGGGAATCTGAAATAAACCACTTGTATCCATCTTGATAACAAAAGTAAGAGTGTTGGGCTAACCTTTCCAACATTTGATCAATGAAAGGGAGGGGAAAGTGGTCCTTCCTTGTGGCAACATTCAGTTTACGGTAATCGATGCACATTCTACATCTCGTAACTGTCCTTGTAGAAATGAGTTCATTGTTCTTGTTAGCAACAACGGTTATGCCTCCCTTCTTTGGAACTACTTGTACAGGGCTCACCCACTTGCTATCAGAAATAGGAAAGATGATACTTGCATCAAGTAGCTTAAGGATATCTTTCTTCACGACCTCTTTCATGATCGGATTTAACCGTCGTTGAGGTTGACGTGAAGGTTTGTAATCCTCTTCCATTAAGATCTTATGCATACAAAGAGAAGGTTTAATGCCTACTAAATCATCAATGGTATAGCCTAAGGCTTTCCTATGTTGTTTTAGAACATTCATAAGCTTCTCAAGTTCATCATTGCTCAAGTTTGCACTAACTATAACAAGATATGTTGAGTTAGGCCCAAGGAATGCATACCTTAGATGTGTAGGGAGTGGTCAACTCCAATGAGGGTGGTGCTTTGATTGATGATTCTTGATCATGGAGTGTCATTGGAGAAGACTCTGAAGGTGGAGGAAGTGTGCCACTACAGTTAAGAATACTTGCAATTGAGTTTGTAGAAGTCGGAAAAATTGACGAAAAATCGACCTCCCCTGACGCAAATCGGTCGATCTCTGATCCGATTTTTCTTTCTGTTGTCAAAAATCGAATTGCATTATCAAATATCGGTCGATTTCCTTTGTGTAGGTCTATTTTTTCAGCTTCTTCCGGAGCTCTTTTCAGCTCTTCAAATCTTGCTTCCGGCTCTTCCTTTGCATCTTCCAATGCTCGAATCTCATCATTATAGTCATGTTCCAGTCCTTCTTCAATGATACTCATGCAAAGAACCTTTTGAAGTGGATCATTGATCAAGATTGAACTCACCACTTCTCTAGACTCTTCTTCATCAAGGATGTTAAAAACATCTTCCCTCACAGCTGGTTCTTTGATCAAGGAGGAGAGTACAAATTCCACTTTCTCTTCCCCTATATTGAATGAACGCTGCCCATTCTTGCAATCAACCATACAACTGGAGGTTTCAAGGAATGGTCTCCCAAGTATGATGGGAACTAGATAATCTGCAGGAATGTCAAGAATGACAAAATCTATAGGAATGTAAAACTTACCAAGTTTCACAGGAATGTCTTCTATGATTCCAACAGGTCTATTTATGGAACGATCAGCCATGTAGAGTGGCATCTTCACCGGTCTAGGCTCTGCTAGACTAAATGCCTTGCACAAAGCAAGTGGTATGATGCTTATGCTTGCTCCAAGGTCACAAAGTGCATCATATGTGACTTTCCATTCCCTGGAGCTTCCCCAGGATTTTCTCCATAATAGCATCAAACCTGTCCTTCTCCGGCTTGCTCGACCCATTCGAGGTTTGACCCTGGCTTTTCAAAGGAGTAGAAGAAGATGAAGATGTTAGTGCAATTTTAGCATGTCAATAGGAATTACCGGGGTTTTGTTGGTTCGATCTCCAATTGTTGTTGGAGTTCCTATTGTTGTTGTTTTTCCAGTTATTGTTCCGGTAGTTGTTCCTATTGCGTTGGTTATTGTCCCTTCCTATGTAGCCAGCATCTTGCTCCTTCGTTCTTTGAAGGCTGAATTTTATGACTTCCTTCAGCTCCTTGATCTCATTGTTGAGGGAAAACATTTGAGTTTGTGCAGCTGAATTTAACTTAGCTCCTTGGTATCCTGAATTCCGATTCCCTCCATAACCTTTCCTATGGGAATATTTCTCAATTACTTGGGCTTGCTTCTCAATGAAGTCCCAAGCATCATCTTCTCTCATATCCATGAATGTGCCACAAGAAAGAGATTGAAGTTTGAATTGTGTTTCCATATCCAATCCCTTGTAGTAGATCTCCAACAATTCCAACTTTGAAATGCCATGGTTTGGGCAATCTAGTAGAAGATCTTGAAACCTTTCCCAAGATTTAAACAAACTTTCGTTAGGCTTCATAGAAAAAGCATTTATTTTACCTCTCAATTCCGCCGTTTTTGATGGCGGAAAGAACTTGGTGAGGAATTACGAAGTCATGTCCTCCCATGTATTGAGTTTTGCAGCCGGAAGAGCTTGATACAAAGCTAAGGCTTTGTCCTTCAAAGAGAAGAAGAACGGTCTCAACTTGTAGTTGTTGTTGTTAACCCTTTGAGGTTTCAAAGTTTCCATGAAAATCTCAAAATTTTGCAAGTGTTGATGCGGAGATTCAGCTTCCGTTCCACCAAACTGATTTTGGCGGATCATAGTAATGACTTGTGGACGCATCCCAAAGTCATGATCATCTTGCTCTCCAAGATTCACACCTAGACGGCATGGTTGTTGAATTGAGTCCATTCGTTGCCCAAGGGTTTGTGGTTCAGCCACGACATTAGCAGCTCTCGCCTTTCTAGCACGAGGGCGAGGATCAACATAGGCTCGAGGATTTACCGGTGGCATCTCCTTCAAGTCCGGCATGTCATCATCATTGGATGATTGAGCTCTAGATGCTTTAGCCTTCTTTTTCTTAGCGTCATTTCTCTCCAATTTCATGTCTAGAATCATAGCCTTAAGCACATCTATCTGAAATTGATTACGCTCTTGTTCTTCCAAATGAGCTGTCTCACTTAATTGGAGTTGATCTCGAGTTTCATCCAACTCTTCTTGGATGTTCCTCTCATTATTTTCAGCCACATTTTTCTCTCTTAGCTTTCTCTTCAAAGTTTTCTCTAATTCGGGATCAAAAGGAATGAGGTCTTTGGTGGATCTAGACCTTCGCATATACCTAAAGATTCTGCAAAAATCACTCAAGTAGATAGAACAAATAACAAGAGCAAAAGCTCCCAAGCCAGACAACCGATAAACCGGTTTTGGTCTAGACCAAATCCCCGGCAACGGCGCCAAAAACTTGTTCGCTGAAAAGTGTGTGCATCAAAGTCTTAAAATTTATATCTAGAATTTAAGAAAAAGCGAACCAGCAGTGTACGGATCAGCTGTAGTAAGGCAAGAAATTCCAGAGTCGAACTCAGGGATTTGGTCAGAAAAAAATTGATTTCAAAATATCCGAGAGGATGCAAAAGCTATTGTAAATATAAAGGAGATGAATGATTCCAAGGATTCAAGTATCCGACTGCGGCTTTCGATTCAAGACACTTCTAAAGATCAAAGGACAGAATTGGCGTTGCCAAGGTTATGTGTTTCGAAAGAAGGAAAAGTTGTATGGTGAAGTTCCAACACTCACTTATCCCAACTTAAAAGCTCTCAACCCAAAGAATGTTGGGTCTCATCAAGAAGAGTATCAAAGGAAGGATTAACACTCAAACTATCCACACAAACCCAATGATATGACTCTCAAGGGTAAGGATGAATGGCACACTCAAACCTTAATAGAGGATGATGAGTCTCTCTATTACCCAAATCTTGCAAACTTTTGCTACCAAGTGTAGAATCAATGATGAAGTCTCTTCTTACAGTTGGATAGGGGTTAGAAAGATTAGGCAAGGGTAGGATTTAGGAAAGGTTTAACTTTGATTAACTAATAAAGCAATTAAAGGACGTCAAAGAGAAAACTCGGGATGTTCTTGATAAAATCGGTCGATCTACTCAAGAACAAGTCGATTTTCCGGTGTCGCAAAGTTAAATCTTAACTCTCGGGGTCCAAATGGTTAAATGAGTTCAGTCTATCATCATCTAAGCCTCAATCATCAACTATTCTCCCTAGAATCACAAGGTTTTTAGCCAACCATTTTCATATTCAAATCATAATCAAGATTGAATGAAGGAAATCAATTAAAACTCAAACTTTGCATAAAAACAAAAGAATCTCCAAATCTGTAATCAAACCTAAAAATATTTCAAAGAATCTCTCAAAGCATTCAACAATGTGTTCACAAAACACAAGTATCAGAAAGGAAACAAAAAGATCTCACAAACTTCCTTGAATCTTGACTTCTTATTTCTTTCCTTCAATCCTCTCTCCAAGAATCTTCAATTCCGTAAAATCCTGTAAATCTTCCACGCTGTGAACCTCCAATTTTCGTTGCTAGGGTTCCAATGTATACTTTCTCACTAATGGGCTGCTTGGCGTGTCACTTCTCAAGCCCACAAGTGATGGGCTTTTGATCGTAATATTTTTAGACGATTAATGAAGGAAATCGTTCGACTCAAACCGTCCGATTTTTGCACAGGAAAATCGTCCGGTTTTTCATCCAACCACCGGATTTTTAACAACAGAAAGTGCTCGTCTCTTGACTTGTTTCCTCCCTTCCTTTTGTAACTCTTTTACGCACTTTCTTTGCTCTTCATGACTCCTCAAAGGTTCCTTAAGCTTCCTTATTTACCTTAGCTGCTCCTTGCTTTACTTTTGCTTCCAATTCCATCGAATTTATCTATATAATTCAACCAAAACTCGTGTAGACCTCTATTTCCGAAATATAAATGAAATAAACCTTAAAGGTACACAAATCTCTCCGAATACAAGGGAAATTGAGGTAAGACCTCCACAATATGCATGATTATAATGGCATATAATTCATGTCATCACTATCCTCAGACTAGTGGACAGGTTGAGATATCAAATAGAGAGATCAAGGGAATCCTCGAGAAAACCATCTTTAGAACGAGGAAGGATTGAATCATGAAGCTGGATGACACACTTTGGGCGTATAGGACGGCATTAAAGACTCCCATTGGTACAACGCCTTATAATTTGGTATATGGGAAGTCTTGCCATCTTCCAGTGGAGTTAGAGCAAAAGGCATATTGCGCAATCAAGTGGCTAAATTTCGACATGAAAGAAGCCAGAGAAAAACGGCTATTAGAAAACAACGAGCTAGAGGAAATCCTCTTAAACGCTTATGATAACACAAAGATTTACAAAGAGCGCACAAAGAAGTGGCATGACAAGCATATCATCCCAAAGGAGTTGAAAGAAGGAGATCTTGCCCTTCTCTTCAACTCTTGACTCCGACTCTTTCCAGGTAAACTTAAATCTTGATGGACGGGACCTTACATAGTGCAGCATGTTTAGCCCCATGGTGTAGTTGAGGTACGGGGTGAGAATAGCGGAATCTTTAAGGTAAATTGACAAAAGTTCAAGAAGTATACACTGTAAGCTCCGGTAGAGAAAATTGCTCCCCTTTACCTTACATGATGAATGAGGATTACGGTCAAGCTAGCGACCTTAAATCAAGCGCTTCTTGAAACAACCCAAGGTAATTCCTAATTCCTAATTTTTGGGTGTTTTGTTTTTGTGTTTTTGGTTGTAGGACTTAGGTATATTCCGACAAGAATGAACGATTAAGATGTGTTGAGATCGCTTTGACTTCGGGACTTTGAGACAAAAGGGACGTTGAGGAAATAGAAGAGGAAGTGGAGAAAAATCTAGACCGAGGCTACATTATTTCGGACCAAGAGAATGCCGACTCGACCGAGATAACACAACAGGGGGTAATCTCGTTTAAAAATCTCCGTTGGCCTCAAGAAACTCGGCCGAGATTTTTTTGATTTTTTTGCGGGGTATAAAATCTGAAAACGACCTTACCTTCTTTTTCCAACCCTAACCTTTCTCCACCCGACAGCCGATTCGTCCAAAATCCTCAAAAACCTCATTCCTTAACAATTTTGCCTCATTCTTGGCTCTAAACTAAAGAGAAAGGCACCACAAGCTCGTTTCCAACATTAATCAACAACACATTCCATCGAATCAAGCGTAATCAGGGTAATCTCGTTCCAAACTCTCCATTTTCCGCTTTGCTTCGATTTTGTTGATTTTGGGAGAAGTGGTAGTGTGATAGCAAGAAAACAGATCGCAACATGGGTAGGAAGCTAGAGGGAGCATCGATTTGATGAAATCTTTATAGATTCGTCAATTTCGATTCAAAGTTACAAAATCTCGGTTGCCATCAAGAATTTCAGCTAAGATCCTCTAATGAACAGTTCGAGATTTCGTCTCATATGGATCCACTTCGTCGTTCCTTGAGGGAAATTGTGCTGAAGAAGGGCTCTAGGTCCCAACAAGATCCTCCTCCACCTCCGGTTCTTCAAATTATTCAGGGTCGACAGCCAAACGAGGTACGATTGAATTTGTGAGCGTCCCACAGTCGCTCCTAAATTTTTGGATGTTGATGATTTTACTTGTCCGAATATTGTTGACGATCTGAGGGTGATGATTGAGCGTGTTGGCTTTGAGGAATTTGTTGTTATAAAAGAACCTGCTTATGTTGAAATGACCTATGAGTTCTTGAGTTCGTTTACATATGTTTCGGAAGCTAGAGGAGTGAAATTTAGGATCATGAACAAGAACTATGGCATGACAATAGATATGTTTGGTACTGTTTTAAGTTTTCCAGAATCCACTGCAGGAACCTTTCCTCCTGAAATGAAAACTAGGTTGTTTAGGGAGAACATAACATTGATAGAGGGGAGAATTGACAATTTGCATGCCGGTGACTCCAAAGAGAAAAATGTGTACTACTTAGCCTTTAAGCTTGACCACCGCATCCTTGGTGAGTTTCTTTTTGCTAGGAATGAGACACCATTGTATCCTAGTTGACAATTTACGACCGATATTGTTACAGATACCGTCAGGATGCTTGCTGATAATTGAGCAAGATAGCTAATAAGAGCAAGGGAGATATATGTGTTGGTGGGTTAGTCACTCATATTGTGAAGGTCATCGGTCGAGACTTCTCCACTAGTACCTTAGCCGTTGAGGCTAAGCCTTTAGGTCTCCATCACTTCATCTCTCGTCGGATCCTTATTTCTCGAGGGTGTGGTGCTCCTTATTTCGCCATGCCTTGGGAGAAGAAGGCTCCTATGGGGATTCCTTGGACTACCGAGTATATTGTTGTTGATCCTAGAAATTGGAAGGATAATTTTAAAGGTATGCATGATAATTATTCTTATGATAATATTGATGCTATTGAGGGTGAGGCTATGGATACCGGGGCTGATACAGCTGGTCCTAGTGCTGCCGTAGAGGAGGCATAGGATGAGGACACAAATGAGGACCCAAGCATTAGGGTTGCTGACGCGGGGTCTGGATGGCACGAGGAGCATGTGAGGGCACCTTAGTGCGGATCTTGAGGTAGAGCAGGTGCATCTGAGCGCCTTCACATGCTTGCGAGTCTTGATACAAGGATGGGAGCTTTGGAGGTGTCGATCAGAGCTATTAGGGACGATATCCACGTTCTTCAAGAGGATCGGGCCCATCTTGTACGTATGATGGGAGATATGTACCGCCAATAGTTTGGGTGGGCATTTGACCCTTCGTACTTCCCTTTCCCACCTCCACCGAACACTTGTTTGGCCACCATGGACTTCTTTCTTATTATTATTTTGCCTTGAGTCAGACATTGTGAGTTGTGTTATATTCTTTTCTTATTTTCACATTAGACACAATGTGTATTTTATGTATGGGGTGGAGAATGTTTGTAATAACTGTTAACTTTGATACTCTTTTGCTTATGTGTGTATGCATTGCACTTTGAATTTCATGTCACACGTTTATATTTCATACATTGCATCATGTTTTTGAAAATCCATAAAAATTGAAATTTTTTAAAAATTTTGTGCTTCTAGGATGGATGTGATCCCAATGATGATTAATGTTTGTTGATTACCTTTTGATGATCTTTATGTGTTTAAATCATTGATGACATATGTGGGATTTGATTGCCATATTTGAAATTTATGCATGTTTTGTAACTTGTTCTTATCCAAATTATGTTAAAATCTGAAGGTTGAAACTACATGATAAGTTCTTAAAAATATTTTTGGTATGATTAAGGCAATTCGACTTTCTTTCTTCTTCTTGATCGTGCTTTTCCGCTCCTCATATATACATTTGTCTTCCTTTATCCATCCGGGAATTAGGAAGCACGTAAGTGAAAAGCTTGTGAAAGTTAAAGTTGAATGCGATGAGTTTGTGTTAGAAAAATAGGTTTGGGGACGTCGGTCATGATGATGAGTAACTCGGCACCATTCGCATAGCCGGGTGTTTGTGTCTTGCCAAAGTCTGATTGATTGATAGTCCTAACAAGTCATGGTATGTGCATCCGGTTTGAGGCACCTCGTAAAATTGAGTCTAGCTGATCTCCAAGGCTTCGGTTTTAGTACACCTTTGTCCATGTTCTCAAGTGAAAGTAAAGAAAAAGAAAATAAAAAGAAGTGAAAAGTGCTTGGTTGGTGGATATTGAATTACATTTGCAGTTGTGGAGTTACTATCCTTTTTCCGGATTTCCACCACATACCCTATACACATCCTACCCCTAACATATTTCTTGGCCTTTATTTGAAAGCCCTTAAGACCTTTGAGCATGTGATTTGACTTGGTGGTTTAAACTAAATATTTCATGATTGATTTTGATAAATCTATTTTGCTATGCATGCTATGATTTTATGTAAAGTGTGATTATCCTTCACATGTCTATATCTCCTTTTGATCATATAATGATTGTTATTTGTTATAACACATTTTCTAAGGGTGATCTATGAATAGAAGCACAAAAAAATATTGTGAGTTTTCATTGTCTTTCATGTTCATAATCCATTTCATCTAGTATCCTAAGTTGAACCTTTCTTGGGGACAAGCAAGAGACAAGTATGGGGTATTTTGATGACATGAACTATGACCTTAGTTTAGGTATGCATTTAGATAGATTTCCCTTTTATTTTGCATGCATAGACATATATTCACACCGATTATGTTGTTATTTACCTACTTTGCATGAATAGAGGTCTACACATAGTTTTGTTCCAGTTGTAGGAAATAAGGCACATTTTGGATCAAAAGGGAGCGTAAGAGTTCAAGGAGTCCAGGAGAGGGCATGATGGAATACACTGAGGTGCAAAAGAAGACCGAGGATCTTAAGGAAGAAGATTCAGTGGGAATGGAAGCAAAGAGCAGAAGAAAGTACATAACAAAAGAGAAGTCTCGGATGGATAGATACTATCTCGGCCAAGATTTTCTTCGGGTTCATCCGAGATTACGCTGAAAAATGGCCCACGACCCAAAGTCAAAACCCGAGTTTTAATATTAAATAGAGAGTTGCTGTAACACCCCGAATTCTCAGAACTCGGGACATTACTAGTTAGAACCTCACAACGGGTCCCGACCTCAGTTTGACAACAATATTACTAGGATCTTGCAACAAGACACAAATAAGGAAAACCGAAATTCATAAAAAGTATTTTAAGGTAATGAATGCAACACGGTCTAGCAACCTAAAGTACTTAAACAAGGGAAAACGAACAACTGTCTTAACAAAAGAAAGAATGATAAACACAACCCCAACCCCCACTCTAAGGAGTACGGAGACCCGGCTGACCACTACTTCCGGATCACTCAGCTGCTGGTCTAACCTGCGGTAAATCTAAAAACACAACAAGAGAAACCATTAGCTAGTTATCTAAATATTAGAAGAATAATAATAGCACACACACACATAAAAATATAAACACCCATCATGCTTTCAAACAAGTCCATTTATTATCTTAAGTTAAGTTACTCGTTCACGCTAATGATACTTATTTTGTGACACGAGGGATTCCCAAACCTCGCCTCCGCCCCCGTGTAACCATCAGGAATGGATCCGATGCATCTCACCTTGTACCTGCCTGGTCTGGGTATAGAGAACCTCCCAGTCTCCTGTGAGAGTTGGGCAGTGATGTCACGGCCCGTTATACATACACTTGGGCCTTAAACATAATAATAACGGTCGTCCTAGTAAGTTATTATTATTAAAACACGCACATAGCACACACAACCACTATCACTCAACTAATATCCAGAAACTGGCTAAGTAAGTCGCAAGGACTTACCTGAGTCAAATCACCCTCTAACAAGTCTCAAAAAGATCCGTACTCGTGGGAACTCAAACGCTTGTCAAATAAGACATGTGGATCAAAATCTCATCCGGATGTCCAACCTCACGCGAAGGAATTACGGAAAAAGCTCTCTTACGGTAAAAGACCATTTTACCCTTAATGTAGAAAATTTCTCAAGTTTATTCTTAAAACCCCACCAATTTCTTTCAGCATTTGTTTTCCCTAAATTGTTTCTTTTTGACAATTCTTATAAGTTATAAGTTAGCTCGAAACCACTCCTCAAAATATAACACTCCTCCTCTTTCTAGATAACACTCTACCCTCTCATATGTATATATACGTATGCACGTACTCTAACTTTTCCTTCAACTAATATAAATCCATAACTACTAGGTATTTATATATATATAGCTACATAATTCATATTTCCCCAACTCGCACTCATGTGAGTAGATCTATATATCTATCTACATGTATAAACTTATAAATCACTTATATGTACACTTCTACATCATATTATATATATATACGTACTCTATGCTGCGTTGCCTATATTTTCTCAACTCGTACTCATATATACATACTCGTATGTACACCTATATATATATACTTACCTATATATACGTATATTTATATACTCGGCATACACAACTCCTATATAAGCTCATACCTCCCCACGTACACAACAACTCTATCTAGCATACTTACCCTTACCCTCGAACCACACACATCTCAGCCTTGCCTACCTACAGTTCTCAACAGCTCACACAACTGCCCTTACTAACCTACCGTACTGCATACCCATTCCACCTCCACTCTACTGTTTATATACATATTTAATTTCACAATTATACTCGTAGGAGGGTAGAAGAGGAGAAGAACCGGAGGAGAAGTCTTACCGGAGTTGCATTCCGGCGGCGTGGTTCTCTTCGTTCCAGTGGCGTTCCGGACGGCGTGCGCTGCTGCTATGTCGACGGCGTCGCTGTGTGAAGCCGGAGGGTGGCGGGTGAGTTCCGAAACAAAGAAGAGAAGGGAAGGAGAGTAGCGGAAGAGAAGAAGCAGGCAAGGCTTACCGAAACGACAGAGGCGGCGCGGTGGTTCGGCGGTCGAGCAGTGTGCGACTGGCGGTTGCAGCAGCGGCGGTCCTTCCTCCCACCAGGCGTCGGCGAATTCCCGTTGATGGCTGCTGCTGCTATCGTCTCTTCAGAGGGCAAAGGAGAAGCGGTATTCGTGTGTTTGCAGTGGAGCGAGATAGAGAAGCGGCAGCCTTAGGTAATTAGGGTTAAACGTAGGATTAAGATTAGGGTTAGGATTTGTTTAGGAAGTGGGCTGGTGGGCTTGGTATGTGGGCCTAGTAATGGCCACATCCGGTCTGCCCTCGCGTAAAATAAGAATACGTAACTCGTTACTCGTACGGATCTGTAGGTAATTTGCGGGAATAAATACGGAATTAAATTCCGTATAATTTAATTTCTTATCTTATTTTAGATGTACGTAATTTATTTCCTGTTACATAGTTTCATCATTTTATGTGAATCAATGTCATATAAAATGATAGAATTTAACTCGTTTTATTTTATTTCAGAATGACGTATTGGAATTTGGTTATCTTCAGGTTTAACGGACATTAAAAATTTTGGTTATTACAGTTGCGGCAAGGGTTTAGGAGAGCTTCTTTTCCGATATATTCTCGGAGTCCGATTTCCGCAGCAGTTCGGAAGATAGAGAAAGAAGGGAATAAAGAAGGAAGAACAACATCGAATGATTGAGGATTAGCATATATTGCTTTGGAGTTTTGTGAATTATTCTTGAAGGGATATACTTAGTTGTTATTTTCGTTATTTGAATACAAGGTCGAACCTTTGTTTTTGCTTTGATTTAGTTTTGATATTTGAAGATTGTTTGCTAAGTTTTCTTTGCCTTTTTATTTGTTATTTCGGTATATGTCTTATTTGATATCATATAATTTCTTTGGTTCAAATATGATTGTTGTTGGCTAGAACTCTTGCGATTCTAGGGTGACTAGTCGATGGTTGTGATTTAGATGATGATAGAATGACCCTTTAAGTTAGATTGGATCCTGAAGGTTGAGTTTTGCCTACGCGGTTGACGATCTCCGATGGTTCTCACGAATCTCGACCGAGATTTGAGTAATTTATCCTTAAGCCTAGGTTATAGTTTTTTCAAATCCTAGTCTTTGTTGAGAGTTTTATACCCTTAGATTCTTCTAAGGCCTATGCTTGAGATCAGGATGAGACTTACCCGGTGATTGCCATTCTTAAGTACCGGCGATGACGTTTTCTAGGTAACAAGGGTTATCCTTTGTTAGGTTTGAGTGTGCCTTCACCTTGCCTTTGTGAGTTAACTTGAGACTTATCCGGTGATGGTTAGTTCTATTCCCTTAGGTTGAGTAGTTGGTTTGAGTTATAGTTCCTTTCCCTAGATCCTTGAGAGTTACTTGGTAAAATGAGCTTTGGTTAATTGTAGTGGATAGTGAGACCTCTCCCGTGATCTATCCCACCTTAGAAACACCTTTCCTTTGCAACCCAAGCCTTGTCCATAGATTTTTAGAAGTCTTGAATCGAAAACCACAACTTGACGATATGATCTCTAGAATCTTCATTCTCCTTTGATTGATATTTCTTTGTTGATTACTTCGCTTTGCTCTTTGTTATTGGCAAGTATTTTATCTAGATTACCTACATGGGTGATTTCACCATAGTCCTTGTGATCGACCTTGGAATATTTGTCTTTACTGCTATTGATCCATACACTACGGGTTTGCTTTTTTGCTTCTATTCTTGGCATAAATTCAATACTATTTTCCTTCATACACACACATTTTGGAGCGAACATTCTCTAACATTATTGTTAGTTGAGAAGGATGATATGGGAGGATTAATGGGACATTTTGGAAGAGATAAGACTTATCATATGCTTCATTCGTATTTCTTCTGGCCTCGCATGCTTAAGGATAATGAACAATTGATTAAAAGGTGCATTATTTGCTTGAAAGCGAAGTCAAGACTGAAGCCACATGGTTTGTATACTCCTTTACCTATTCCTACTTCACCATGAGTTGACATTAGTATTGATTTTGTTGTAGGATTGCCAAGGACTAAGAAGGGCAAAGATTCCATCTTTGTGGTTGTTGACCGCTTTTCTAAAATGACTCACTTTATTGTTTGCCATAAAACTGATGATGCATATGATGTGGCTAACTCGTTCTTCAAGGAAATGTTTAGGTTGCATGGAGGGCCACGAACTATTGCAAGTGATAGAGATATCAAGTTTCTTAGTTTCTTTTGGAAAAAACACTGGGGAAAGCTAGGTACCAAGTTGTTGATTTCAACTTCTAGTCATCCTAAAACAGATGGTCAAACAGAGGTAACTAATAGAACTTTGCCTACTATCTTAAGGGTTGTTTTAAAGGATAATTTGAATGCTTGGGAAGATGTTTTACCACATGTGGAATTTTCTTATAATCGTACCTGTCATTCATCTACTAATCTAACGTCTTTTGAGTGTGTCTATGAAGTGAATCATTTGACTCATTTTGATCTTATACCATTGCCTTTAAAGGAGCGAGTAGATTTCATTGCAGGAAAACAGGTGGAGTTCATAAAGAAATTGCATGAGAAGACGCGCATTAGGTTGGAGCAAAAAGGGAAAACCGTTGCTTCAAAGGCAAATCGGAATCGCAAGGAGATGATGTTCAAACCCAGAGATCTAGTTTGGTTGCATCTAAGGAAAGAGCAATTTCTGGACAAGCGGAAGTCTAAGTTGTATCCAAGAGGAGATGGACCATTTAAAGTGTAGCGAAAGGTTGGTAATAATGCTTATGTCTTGGAGCTTGTAGCTGCGTATGATGTTAGTCTCATCTTCAATGTGGGAGATTTGAGTCCTTACGAGTCTATAGATGAGCATGTTGATGATTGGAGGACGAATCCTTTTCAAGAAGGAGAGTTTAATGTGGTACAATCTCCAACACGACATCATTGACCAGTTACTAGATCAAAGACTTTAGCTACACCTTATAAATGGTAGACAATAGAAACGACGGTAGGAAGCAAAAAAAACATTCACTTGTGAATATAGTGAACAAGACTAATGGCCATTAAAGAAATAAAAGGGCATAAGACAAAAAACCATGTAAAATGGATGTTGCAAGTTATAATTGTTAATCAACACAAACGAAGTATGAGGCAAGTAGCAAGATAACCACAAATGAAGTGGGGAACCAAAAGAATTTATTAGGAAAAGACACTCAAATTCCTAAAGTTTAAGGGAGAAAAAATGTGTTTAATGATGGAAATTATAATTTTTAAGAGAAAAGCTTGGTTCAAAATAATGGAGGGGAGAAGAAGCCAAAGGATACCTCATACGGTTAATAATATAGTTACTAATGAGGATTAGCCTATAACATCATATCCTCCAATTGGTACCTACAAAACCCAAATAAGGTTGATTATTCATTTCTCCATTATCACTTAATCTGTGAACCAAAACTCAATAAGAATTTATTACACCTAGTTTAGCTCTTCTGCTAGCTTGTAAGAGGAAACAAACGAGTTCCAACACCTCCTCCTATGATAATTGGGATCTGTCTTTGGAGTCTCTAACCCCATATCATATGTATTTCATCCAACTCTCAAAAGCAAACTCTAGTATTAAAGTTGAAACAAATATCTATTTAGAAACAAAAAAGAAATTGAAAAAGACCTGTTTTGCTTACTTGGTTGAACCAAAATGTCGATTTGTACACCATTCATTTAACAAACTCAAACTTATAAAGTATAAGGAATATGGATTTAAATTTAAATAAGTTTAGAAAATGACAATTTGACATTATATGGTCATTTGACCTTAATGCTCAATTCTTAGAACATCACGTCAACAAGTCATAATATTATACGGAGATTTTACCTTAATACTTAATTCTTAGAGCATCACGTCAACCAATCGTCCTCATCCTCTACTTTTGTATTTTTATATAAACTAGTTTATTTCCCGTGTATTTGAAAATGTATTTTTTTGTGTGAATAATTTTTTATAGATGTCATTTTCTTATAATATTTTATTGATTTAATTATAAATGTTTATATAATAAGGTATACGCTTATTAAATAATAACAACATAATTATTGACCTAATTCGTTATATAAATTTGACTACATCTAGGAGCATACCAAACCAAAAGTGTTCACTATATCTATATTATAAAAACCAAAATATTAATAAATGTCAGAAAATCGATATGTGATTTTAATAAATGTCAAATAATAAACGACATCTGTGTAATGCAAAAAAAATATTCAAAATACATTAATTCAAAAAATAAATAAATGTCAAATAATAAATGACATATATTCACAAGATAACATTTGTTGTGAAACCTCGAAAACAAGCGCGATAGTCCGATTCTGGAAAAGAAAAAGATAAACTTGATATAAGTGTAAACTCAAAAGTGATGATCACTTGATATTATTGATAGAAAACGAAATAATTGTACACTCAGAAGATAACATTAATCTTCAAACTTTTTGTGTTTATTTATACAACTTCTCAAAGGGTCATGTTTTCTTGATAATCGATGTGGGATAGAAAATTCCACATTTTACAAAATAATTATAGTTTAATAAAAAAGATTTAATGGCTTAATTTGTAATTTGATAAAAGATTAAATCCGAAAAAAAACCGTGGAGGCGCCACGTCAACATTATTCAGATATGAATATAGTTTATTATACTTGAACTTAACCAAAACACCAAGAAATGTATTATTTGTATACTCTTTAGACTCTCAATTTATACAAGTTCTAAAATCATCAAGCTTAGTAGCTAATTGACGTGGGACAAAAACCCTTAAAAAATTTATCTAAATAGATCATTTTGATATTCATTGGAAAAAAAAGGAAAACAAAAATCTTCCCTAAAAATAAAACTTTAGGAGTACGTATATAAGTAACGTGAAAATATTTAAATTAAATAGAATTCAAACTTAACCAAAAAGCCAAGATCACTTTAGGGAAAAATATTATGACCCACATAATTGTAGGTTAACGATCCCAAAAATAAAATATTCCCTAAAAATAAAACTTTAGAGGTACAATTACTTTAGAAAAGAACGTTATACCCACATAATTGTAAGTTAACGATCCAAAAATAAAATATTATTCCGATATGAATAATAATTATACTTGAACTTAACCAAAAGGTCAAGAAATGTATTATTCCTATAATCCTTAGACTCCTTATTTATACAAGTTCTAAAACCATCAACATTAGTAACTAATCGATGTGGGACAACAAAAACCCTAAAAAAAATTTAACTAAATAGATCATTTTGATATTCATTTGAACAAAAGAATATAAAAAATCTTCACTAAAAATAAAACTTTAGGGGTATGATTACTTATATAAAAGTAACGTGAAAATATTTAACGTAAATAGAAATCAAACTTAACCAAAAAGCCAAGACTACTTTAGGGAAGAACATTATTACCCACATAATTGTAGGTTAACGATCCCAAAAATAAAAATATTCCCTAAAAATAAAACTTTAGGGGTACGATTACTTTAGAAAAGAACGTTATGCGCACATAATTATAAGTTAACGATCTGAAAAATTAAATATTATTCCGATATGAATAATAATTATACTTGAACTTAAACAAAAGGCCAAAAAATGTATTATTCGTATAATCCTTAGACTTCCTATTTATACATGTTCTAAAACCATCAACCTTAGCAGCTAATCGATATGGCATAACAAAATCCCTCAAAAAGTTTAACGTAAATACATCAGCCTAATAATCATTTGAAAAAAAGAAAAAATCTTGCCTAAAAAATAAACTTTAGGCGTACGATTATTTAACCAAAATAACGTGAAAATATTTAACTAAATAGAAATCGAAAACTAACTATAAAAAATCGGAGAACATTTATTTTTATTAAAAAATTATCCCAAAAATAGATTGATTCCAACAATAAAAAGTAACATGAAATACTTCCACTAACATATTGATAATTTGTTAACAAAAGATTCTTTGACTTAAAAAATAGTTTAAAAATAAAGATTTATTAGCCCAAAAATGTATTATTTGTATAGTCAAAATCCTAAAAATACTAAACGTAAATAGATAAGGCTGCCTAAAAATACTCGAGGGGCACAATTACGACCCACATAATTGTAGGTTAACGATCCAAAAAATAAAACATTATTCAAAAGCCAAGAAATGTATTATTTGTATACTCTTTAGACTCCCTATTTATACAAATTCTAAAATCATCAAGCTTAGTAGCTAATCGATGTGTGACAATAAAAACCCTCAAAACATTTAACTAAATAGATCATTTTGATATTCATTTGAAAAAAAAAATCTCCCTAAAAATAAAACTTTAGGGTACGGTTATATATATATATATATATATATATATATATATATATATATATATATATATATATATATATATATATATATATATATATATATATATAAGTAACGTGAAAATATTTAACGTAATAACCAAAGGCCAAGATAACTTTGGGAAGAACATTATGACCCACATAATTGTAGGTTAACATTTTAAAAAATAAAATCTTCCCTAAAAACACTTTAGGGGAAGAACATCATGACTCACATAATTGTAGGTTAACGATTCCAAAAATAAAATATTATTCCGATATGAATAATAATTATATTTGAACTTAGCCAAAAAGTTAAAAAAATGTATTATTTGTATACTCTTTATACTCTCTGTTTATACAAATTCTAAAACCATCAACTTTGGTAGCTAATCGATGTGGATAACAAAATCCTTTAAAAAATTTAACGTAAAATGGATGATGTTGATAACAAAAGATTCCTTACCTTACAAAAATAGTTTAAATAAAGATTTTTTTGTCCAAAAAATAGGTTGGTTGGAATAGAAAAAAAAAGTTATATAACGGCCCATTTTTTGGCGCGTTGCGTTATTTATTTTCTCGGATCTTATCGCTATTTTAAATAGCTTACATTTTTGTATGAGTATTATGACGTCATAAGTTAAACCCCATGAGTATATATCGGTATATTTTATATCTCATATTTAAAGTATTATATAATCTCGTAAATAATTCACGAGAACGGGTTCTGTATTGCAAACTATTTTTTTTACGAGTTTATATATATGTTTAATCCATATATATTATTCCATATTTTATACGTCGGAAAAGTTTGAAAATTTATTCGATCCGAAAATTTCATTACGGGTTTTTCCTAATCGAGTTACTCTTTTACAGTTTTTCTTTTATTTCTTTTATTTCACTTCTCCCTTCTTCACTCCACATGTGACAACACCCGACTCCTCGTTCCTCTGCAAGCCACTGCAACCAGCTCCTTGCAGCCCTACTTGCACCATCCTAGCCTTGCTGGTTTTCGACCCCTCGACCCTCCCATTCTTTATGTCCCTATGACACACAACCAGCCTTACTTCTTCACTCCAACTTCTTCCCCCACCTCCCCATCTTCTGCAGCACCTTGAGGCTTACTTGGAAACGACTGCCCCTGGAGAAGGAGCTGCAACATTGTCGGAACTGTCGGAGTGGAAGGCTGCACACCGGGGAGCTGTCGGACGGGAGCAAGCCGCCTCCGCACCGCCGGCCCAAGCAATCGGAGCTCTAGTAAGCCGAGAACGCCGTTCTCTCCCTCCTCCCCTGTTTTCTTTTGTCACGAGAAGGTCCATCGCCATCGGAGTCTGGCCGCCTCTATGCCGCTGACACAGTTATGCCTCCCTTTGTGTGCTCAACCACCGGCCGCCGTTCCTTGCCCAGCCTGCACGAGCCTTGCCAGAGGCCCTGGAGACGTCACCCCTCCTTTGTGGGTTCAAAAACCCGACTCGCCGCCAGAGAGCTCGCGACCGTCACCGCCGGAGTTGGGCCGTCTCTAGCCGGAGAGTGGGCCGCCGCTAGACACCGCCGCCGCCGCTCCTTCCTCCGCCTGCCTTGCCGCAGACTGGTGCTTCTTTGCCAGCCTTGCGCGTTCCAGCGTGAAAAGGAAACCCTATTTTAGGGTTATTTATTTCGGCCCCCTCTTCTTTTGGTATAATAACATCTTGTAACCCATTCTTTGTATTTATAGTTTTTACCCTGATTTGTGGAATGAAATTTTATACCCCTGCAAAAATTAATTACAGATTTGGCCCCAAGGTTTTATTTTCTGAAAATGTCCCAAATTTCTTAAGTTTCATATCTTGTCCGGAAAAGTGGATTGCGGGTTTTGACCCATGTTTACAAAATGGTATAAATTGCCCGGAAAGAGTTTTAACATTTTAACTTGGATTTTTAGTACCGGGTTTATTCTTACATTTATATATATATATATATATATATATATATATATATATATATATATATACATATATATTATATTATTCCGTTCAAATTTAGCGTATTAGCTAAATTTGCTTAGCTTTGGTTTTAGGTTCGGAATCGCCCAATAGAAGGCCCACCGAATCCTTCTCGACATCCGTAGTCCGTCTTATGCCTTCGACCTCATGTGAGTACCCTCTTCCTCGATCTAGTTAAATGTATTGGTAGAATCATGCTAGGTTGGATCTAGCATAACTTAGAGCGAATGCCACTTAGTGGTTGTGAACTTTAGGGTGTTATGGATGGGTGATGAATAGTTTGTTTGAAGAACGGTCTTTTGTGATCTTCGAGGTTAGTAGTGGTATCATAGCATAGTTGAATTGAGATGTATGTTCTAGTAAGATCATGAGCTTATGTTGATATTCAAGCATGTGTAGTTATGAGTTGTTGAGATTGTGAGATTAAGATGAAAGTATCCTAGCATATGTGTGGTTATAGTTGAGGTCTCGTGAGTTTTTGAGGGCTAGGAGTGTATCCTAGATTATGAGAGTGTATGACCTAATAAGATCATATATTACTAGAAGTCTAAGAACTTCTAGCTTGTGCGAGTGGTTGTTGATTATCGTGCCTTGTCTTGAAGAGACTTTGGTTATATTCCTTCGGAGAGTGTTATCGGTTTCGGGTAGCTTTGAGACGAGGTAAGTCCTCGGACTTACTTAGCCGCTTTTATGCCTTATTTGGATATATATGGTGATGTGTGTTTACCGCTTTTAAGCATGAAAATGGATTAGGATTTACTTGACCTTATTTATTGGCCCATCGTTACTACTATTATTATTATCGGGCGGTGACATCACCGCTCAGTTTTCCGAGGGAGACTGGGGGATCTCTGCGATCAGGCCATACACGGTATACGGGTGGGCTTCTTCATCACTTCCTCAGGGTATACGGGTTGGGGGCCGCCACACTCCTGTTGGTTACACAGGGACAGAGGCAAAAGTTATAAGACTCTTGTGTCACACTTGAAACAAATGAATTAGATATGGAACGACCTAAAAATATATTATGGAATGAATGTTCATGTTGTGTGCCTTGTGTTCTCCTGTGTGTGTTTGTGCCACATTATCTTTATAATGCCTAGAATGTGAGCTAACGGTTTTATACCGATTGTTGTAGTTGATGTGCAGGATAGGATGTGACCGAGTGATCCGGATGAGTGGGCAGCCGGGGTTCCGTACATTTTAGGTTGAGTTGGGTTTTGGAGTTCTTGTGTTGTTGTTATTGTATATTGTGTTGATGTTGTTGTAAGGACGGTTAAAGTCTTTCCTTTCTTTTATTTTCGGGTTTCATAACATTGCATAAAAAAAGGTATTTCGGTTTTGGCCTTTATTTGTGTCTTGTTGCAATATCCGGTGAAATTGTTGTCAAGCTAAGGGTCGGGACCCATTGTGAGGTCTGCACCCGTAGGATCCCGAGTCCCGCAGATTCGGGGGTTACAAAGTGGTATCAGAGCCCTAGGTTGACAACAATGGCACTCGCAATCTTCTAAAGGCCGAATAAAAATAAACAGACTCCTCAAGGGTTCTGAGTTTAAAAAAAAAAAGAATGTCGTTTTCAAATCATTTGTATGTGTCAGTTGGGGTAGAATGTACGGGACCACCACTTCCTCCGGGGACCTCGACGACATAGTTATTGATTATTATATTATGTATATATATGTGTATATATGTAGATATGTATATGTGGACTTAAGATGTTATGGACTATACTTGTATGTTGAATTGTAAATTCTTTTTGGATTGATTACGTTTATAGTAGTAGCATGACGTTTATATCTTTATATATAAATTTATAAACATATGGTATGATAACACGATTTATGATCTAGATTTAGGTAATCATTTAGGTAGATTTCTCACTCATTCATGCATGGTTTAGCATTAGTTCGAGACGTTTTGCACTCAATTCATGTTTTTTGCCGAGATAGACGTCTACACGGACTTGTGCGCGTTTTGTAGGTATTTTGGGAGATTTAGAGCTAAAACGATGCGTTGAGGATCGTTCATCTAGATGACACACCCTCGGACTCATTGGGACACAAATCAAGGGCTAAGGAGGACTCATGAAACCTTGCCTACACTAACCATGTACCAAATCACAGCCAAATGATCAAAGGCGAAGTTTCTGCACAGAATCACGGTTCTCTGTAGAACTACGGCCGTGGTTTCAACCGTGGTTTTTGCCAGATTCTTGTGACAGCTGTGCCACGACTCTCATGGCCAGCTTATGCAAGTTTGTTATAAAAGTGGTCCTTCATGGATTGTGAGAGGCAGCTGGGGTAGTTTGGGAGCAGCTCATCCATTATCCATTTCTCTCTAACAAATATATTCTCTCAAGAAGAAGATTTTTCTAGGAAGGAAAGTGTCAAAGAGAAGAAGAAGGGATCCATTGAAGAGGAGGAGAAGAACACACACCATAGCTTTCTAGTATTTTGGATTCTATTTCTAGAGTTTTATGAACCCTTGAACCTTCTTTTGGAAGGGTTGTAAGTTGCCCTAATTCTATTTTCAGATTGATTTGTTTTTGAGTTCACTTGTTCATCTCTTTTCTTTCATTATCTTGCAATGGATGTTATGATTTTATGTTTGTTTGTTCTGATTTCCATTATGAATGTTGTAGGCTAAATTGATGTGGTTCTAGGGTAAGGAAAGGATGGTTATGGCTAGGGCTATGATAGGACGGACTCAGATTTACCTTTGGGTGACTTTTGCTTATGAACATAGCTGCTGTTAGAAATCACGGGTAGTTCTTGTAGAACCACGGTCGTGGTTTAGGTAGAACAAACCGTGATTTTCCCTGGTTCGAAGGATCTTGCCTTAGATCTATAAAATGTTGAAACCCTAGGTGTTTGTTGAGTTTAACCTACCCTAGGGTGACCTAGTGTAGTGACTAAGTGTTAGGAGAGACCTACCCGGTAATCCTTGCTCTTAGAATCTAAAAATAGCAAACCTTAGGTAGTGGTGAGCCTAATAAGCCGCCATTGGATTAGATGTGCTAGGATAGTTGTTTAGGACTTCCCTTTCCAAGACTTACCCGGTAAGGATAGGTTAGATCCCTAATTAACAAATCCGGTTTGTGTAGAATTCTTATCCTTAGGTTCTTAGAGACTTACCCGGTAATGAGACCTTAGGTGTGGACTAGTTGGACCATGAGACCTACCCGGTAATTGATCCCAATTTAGATACACTTAATCCCAACATATCATAGTTAATCCAAAGAATGAATAGATAACTTGAGTTCTATGCCATAACCGGAACTTCCGACCCCTAGAATCCGTCTTTTCTTTCCTTGATCATTATCTTGTTTAGCTTGTTCATTCGTGTTGATTCTTAGTCTAGTTTGATTGTTTACTTTGCATGAATTGTGATCTTTGATTGATCACCAAAAACCAACTAAAAACATTTGAGATTTTCATTTCTTTATTTCTTTCTTTTCCTTAGACTTAGATCTTTGCTAAACTCAATCACAACTTGAATCAATTTCACCTTACTCTTTGTGTTCGACCTCGGAATACTAACCCTTCTACAAACGTCCCGTATACTGCGGGTTCCGCTAGGTAGTTAGGATTTAGTTCGAGTTATAAATTTAAAACCCATTTGCGCATCACAATCTTAACGTAACAAGTTTTTGGCGCCGTTGCCGGGGACTAGGTCCAGATTGAGTCTATTTTGTGATTGTTTCTAGTGTAGATCTTTCTTGTTGCTTTTGATCTCTCTTTGGTTTGTGTCTTTGCTTTTCAGGACATCTATTACTCTTTAGGTGTATGCGAAGATCTCGTGGCAAGGATTTAGCTCCATTCAATCCCGAACCGGAGAAAACCCTTCGATCTAGATCCAAGAACATCCGAAAAGAGAAAGAGATGACCGGTAAAAATCTTCAAGCTGAATTGGATGAAGCCTTGGAGCAAATAAGGCTAAGCGACGAACTCTTGGAGGAAGAGAGGAGACTTGCCAATGAGAGGCAAGAGGAAACTAGGAGGGAGATTGAGGAGATTAGGCAAGCCCTTGTTCAAGGAGAGCTTAATCGCCGACAACCTCCACCTCCTCCACCACAACCGCAGCCGGCGGCTAATGTTAGGGTCGTTCCCATTGCTATTGAGGAGCCACAAACCCTAGGGAGACGTATGGATCCGGCACAAAGAGCACACCGACCGGGTGTGAATCTAGGAGATCCCGCAACCCACAACTATGAGCTCCGCCCTCAAGTTCTACAAATGATCCGGCATAATCAATTTGGAGGGATGGAAGGAGAGTCTCCTCATCAACACTTGATGAACTATGAGATTTTGATGGAGACTCTTAGACCGCCAAGATTGGAGAGCAACAACCATAAGCTTAGGGCTTTTTCCTTCTCTCTTAAGGATAAAGCCTTGGCTTGGTATCAATCTATTCCACAAGGGCGAGTTGGTACTTGGGAGGAGATGACAACCGAGTTTTTGACCAAGTTCTTCCCACCTTCCAAGACTACCGAATTAAGAGGGAAGATCAATGCCTTCGTGATGAGGGATAGAGAAAGTTTATTCAAGTCTTGGGAGAGGTTCAAAGATCTTCTTCTTGATTGTCCACACCATGGCATACCAAAAATTGAGCTATTGGAAATCTACTTCAAGGGACTTGATGAAGATAGCCAATTCAAGCTCCAATCTCTTTCCGGTGGGACATTTATGGAGAAACATGTAGATGATGCTTGGGAGTTTGTGGAGAAGCAAGCTCTAGTAATTGAGAAGTACTCCCATAGGAAGAGTGAAGGAAGAAAGGCGGGAGCATATGAGGTGAGTGAAGTGACCATGAGCAATTTCAAGCTTGACGCCATCAACAACGAGTTGAAGTCCTTGAGGGAGTTGTGTGCTACAACCTTGAAGAACCAAGCAACCCCTCAAGTGCTTCCACAAGCCAACTTGTCTTCCAAGGATGAGGATGTGAATTATATGGGAAGGGGAAACTTCAACAATTACCAAGGGCCAAGGAGTTTCAATAACAACCGGCAATTTAACAATTACCGGCCTAACCACAACCATCCCGGATTTTCTTACTCTAATCCGGATGGAGCCTTGAACCCTCCCGCTTCCACAAGCTCAACTCCACCACCGAGAGCTTCACAAGAACCTCCACCCGGATTTGCTCAACCTCCCAAGGATAGAACCGAAGTAATGTTTGAGCAATTGCTTGGAAGGTTGAGTGGTCTTGAGAGCACCGTAACTTCAATCTCTAAGGCTCAAAAGGTCTTAGAAGCTCAAGTGTTCCAAAAGGCGGGTGAAGCCCATAAAGATCCGGGAAAGCTTCCCGGAAGAACCGAAGACAACCCAAGAGGCCAAGTGTTGGCTATCACAACGAGGAGTGGGTTGAGTACGAAGGATCCTTTGCCCAAGGACCATGTCAAGGGAAAGCAAGTAGTGGTAGAAGAGGGAAGAATGCAAGAAGATGGAGGCAAGAGCAAGGATGTAGAGCCAACCTATGTGACACCGCCTCCATACAAGCCACCACTACCGTTCCCACAATCAAGAGCAAGAGCTCGTTTAGACAATCACTTTGGTAAGTTCCTTGAACTAATGTCCAAATTACATATTAACATTCCGTTCATGGATGCCATCTTAGGAATGCCGGCGTATGGCAAGTTTTTGAAAGAAATACTCTCCAACAAAAGGAAGTTGGAGGAGTATGGGGAGATAAGGATGACCAAGAGATCCTCGGAGTTGATCCAAACGATGAAGGAGGAAATGCCTCCCAAGCTAAGAGATCCGGGCTCTTTTTGCGTTCCAATTGGAGTAGGAGACGTGAAGTACGAGGCCCTTTGTGATCTTGGGGCGAGTGTAAGCATCATACCGCTTGCACTTAGCAACAAGGTCGGGCTAGGAGAGCCAAAGCCGGTCAAGATGACCCTCTATATGGCGGACCGTTCTATCACTCATCCGGTTGGGATTCTAGAGGACATTCCGGTGCAGCTAGGAGGATTCTACGTGCCTATTGATTTTGTAGTGTTGGACATTCCGGCGGATTATCCGGTTCCTATCATCTTAGGAAGACCTTTCCTAGCCACTTCCGAATGCTTAGTTGATTGCAAGAACGGGACTCTCTCTTTCAATATTGGAGAAGAGAACATCAAGTTCAAGTTGTCCACCATGATGAAAGGGCCAACCCTTGATGAGGATGTCTTCAACATAATCGAGCATGAAGAATCTAGAGAAGTTGTGAGCTCGATCTTGATCAAGGATCCCTTGGAAAAGGTTCTTACCTTAAGCATGATGGAGGAAGATGATGAGGAGGCTTGTAATGAAGAGATCAAAGCCTTGGATGCATTGGAAGAGGAGCCAAGAGTTGGATTTGAAAACCACGAAGAAGTGTTGAACAGCTGCAAGTTCCACGGTCGAGATTTACAAACCACGGCCGTCAAACTTTCTGGACAACTCCGAGAAGCAAGCTTGGCAAGAACCACGGCCGTGGAAGATGAGCAACCCGTGTTTCCAACCGTGATTTTCCCTGAATCAGCCCTTGATAATGATCAAGCTTCTAGGAGCCTTGGAGGATCTTCATTTGCTTTGGAATCATCTCATCCAACCTTATTTGGATCGTCTTCAACCGATAAAGGTCCTCCCTCACTTGAACTTAAACTCCATCCCTCTCATTTAAAGTATGCATTTCTTGGTGATAATTCTACATATCCGGTGATTGTTAATGCATGCTTGAGTGATGATGAACTTGCTATGTTGTTGCATGAACTAAGATTGCATAGGAAAGCCATTGGTTATACTATTGATGATTTGGTTGGCATTAAGCCTTCTTTGTGCATGCATAAGATAATGATGGAAGATAACCACAAATCCTCTATTGAACATCAAAGGAGATTGAATCCTATAATGAAAGAGGTGGTCAAAAAGGAAATCATTAAGTTGCTAGATACGGGAATTATCTACCCTATCTCGGATAGTAAGTGGGTTAGCCCCGTTCATGTAGTTCCTAAAAAGGGTGGGATGACGGTAGTAACCAATGAAAACAATGAACTAATACCGACTAGGACGGTTACGAGGTGGAGGATGTGCATTGATTATAGGAAATTGAACATGGCCTCTAGGAAAGATCACTTCCCTCTCCCCTTCATTGACCAAATGCTAGAAAGGTTAGCTCAACACTCTCATTTTTGCTATCTAGATGGCTATAGTGGATTCTTCCAAATCCCTATCCACCCCGATGACCAAGAGAAAACAACTTTTACATGCCCATGGGGTACTTTTGCATATAGGAGAATGCCATTTGGGCTGTGTAATGCACCCGCCACCTTCCAAAGGTGTATGATGGCTATCTTTTCGGAATACATAGAAAATATCATGGAAGTGTTCATGGATGATTTCTCTGTTTATGGTTCTTCTTTCGATGATTGCTTGGCTAACTTGTCACTAGTGTTGCAAAGATGTGAGGAGACAAATCTTGTCCTAAATTGGGAAAAATGCCACTTCATGGTAAGTGAAGGGATTGTGTTAGGACACTTGGTGTCTAACCGTGGCATTGAGGTTGATAAAGCTAAGATTGAAACGATAGAAAAGTTGCCACCACCTACCTCGGTGAAGGGGGTAAGGAGTTTCTTAGGGCATGCCTGTTTTTACCGGAGGTTTATCCAAGATTTCTCTAAAATTTCTAAGCCTCTCACTAACCTACTAATGAAGGATGTTGAATTTGTCTTTTCCAAGGATTGTCTTGAAGCCTTTTGTAGGTTGAAGAACGCCTTGATCTCCGCACCTATCATGCAACCTCCGGATTGGAGTCTACCATTTGAGATCATGTGTCATGCGAGCGACGTGGCCGTTGGGGCTGTTTTGGGGCAAAGGAAAGAAGGGCGCACTCATGCTATTTACTATGCTAGCAAGACGCTAGATGATGCCCAACTCAATTGTGCTACCACCGAGAAGGAGTTGTTGGCGGTGGTGTATGCATTTGAGAAGTTCCGCTCGTACCTTGTTGGAGCGAAGGTCATAGTTTATACGGATCATGCTGCGATCCGTTATCTACTTACCAAGAAGGATGCCAAACCAAGGTTGATTCGGTGGATCCTTCTTCTTCAAGAGTTTGATTTGGAGATACGAGATAAGAAGGGATCTGAGAACTCCGTGGCGGATCACCTTAGTAGACTCCCACCATTGGAGCTTGGAAAAGACAACATCCCGATAGATGACTCGTTCCGGGATGAACAATTGCAAATGGTGGAGGAATGCTTGTTCCAAGTGGCTAGAGGAAGTGAGCCATGGTACGCCGACATCGTGAACTACTTAGTGTGTGAGGAGGTGCCTCCCGGATTAACATATGCACAAAGGAAGAAGTTCTTCAATGATGTGAGGCATTACTATTGGAGTGAGCCACTTCTATTCAAGAGAGGCCCGGATGGGGTGCTTAGAATATGCATACCGGAAGATGAAATGGAGAGTGTGATCCGGCATTGTCACTCCTTACCATGTGGAGGCCATGCTAGCTCACACAAAACGTGTTCAAAGGTATTGCAATCCGGTTTTTATTGGCCTAACTTGTTTAGAGATGTGCAAGGTTTTGTAGCGGGATGTTATGCTTGCCAAAGGACGGGCAACATCTCAAGGAGGAATGAAATGCCCTTGAACAACATCCAAGAAGTTGAAATATTTGATGTGTGGGGTGTGGACTTCATGGGACCATTCCCTTCTTCATGTGGAAATCTCTACATGCTATTGGCGGTGGACTATGTGTCAAGATGGGTGGAGGCAATCGCCTCTCCTACAAATGATGCCAAAGTGGTGGTGCGGTTCTTCAACCGGGTGATCTTCCCTAGGTTTGGAACGCCAAGGGTGATCATTAGTGATGGAGGGAAGCACTTCACAAATAGGAATTTTGGAGCGCTTTTGGCTAAGTATGGGGTAACTCATAAGGTGGCAACACCTTACCATCCCCAAACTAGTGGCCAAGTGGAGATCTCCAACCGAGAGATAAAGGCCATCCTTGAGAAGACGGTGTCTAGAACTAGAAAGGATTGGGCTATGAAGCTCAATGACGCATTGTGGGCATATAGAACCGCTTTCAAGACACCAATTGGAACCACTCCCTACAAGTTAGTCTATGGCAAGTCTTGCCATCTTCCGGTGAAAATGGAGCATAGAGCTTATTGGGCCATTAAGTGGCTAAATTTTGACCTCAAGGAGGCGGGAGAGAAGAGGTTGCTCGATATAAACGCCCTTGAGGAGCTCCGGTTGGAAGCCTATGAGAATGCCCGGATCTACAAGGAGAGAACCAAAAGGTGGCATGACAAGAGGATCATCCCCAAGGAGTTGAGTGAAGGAGATCATGTCCTTCTCTTCAAATCAAGGCTAAGGTTCTTTCCCGGAAAGCTCAAATCAAGATGGACCGGGCCATATGTGGTGAAGAAGATCTTTCCCCATGGAGATATTGAGATAGGAGGGGAGCATTGTGGAAATTTCAAAGTGAATGGGCATCGCTTGAAGAAGTATATTCCGGGAGCCCCGGTAGACATGATTGCCCCGCTTCACCTTGAATAGACGCTCCCGAGTTTGGTCAAGCTAATGACCTTCAAGAAGCGCTTGGTGGGAGGCAACCCATTGGTAACATTTTTCCCTTTTTATTTTTTTTCATTTTTGCTTAGATTTTTCTGTTTTTGTGTGCTTTGCGTGTTTTGTGTTTCGTGTGTGCTAGAGCATTAGTGGCATTGGAAGCCTTTCTTGACATATGAATGATGATGATGAAACCCTCACCAATTATGGGTGGAGCGGACGCGGAACTTGGACGGCTAGTGGTGCCTAGCGCGGGTTTCGGAGCTTTGATGGATGCTTAGAGCTCTCTACCATGGTTGATAGGATCATCCAACATCAATTCACTTGAACAAATCCCGAATACCATAGCAAACAATTTTACATTGTGAGAACCTTCTTTCACTCTCTTTACTTGTATACCACATTGGGGACAATGTGTTTCTAAGTATGGGGTGGGGTTCGCATGATCCCTTGCATGATAAGCATCTAGGATAGGTTAATATTTGCACATGTCTTGCATTGTACATACTTAAATCGAAAATACCATAAAAATCAGAAAATTTAAAATTTTTTTGTGCTTTCTAGGCTTGGATATGATCCTAATGATGAAATCTTGTCTTGTGAATTGGCTATGGATGGCCTTATGTGTTGAATTGATAAATGCATATGTGGACTTGAACTACTTTTCTTGAATTCTATGAATGATTTGTGATTATGATGTTTGCCTAGAATGGATGGAGTATTGAAAATCGAAATTACATGATAGTTCTTGCAAACCATCTAGGAATGAATGAGGCATTTCATCTTTCTCTACTTCTCGTCTTGATCATGATTGCTTAAGCACCTCAATTGATATAAAATTAACCTCTTTTAACCCATCCGGGAATAGGAGCATGCTAGTGTGTTGAAGTGTGTGAAAAGCAAGTGTGGGGTAAAGTTATTGATGAAAGGAATGTCATGAATGAAAATGCTGAAATTATTGTGGAAGTATAGCCAACAATATAGGTTTGGGGGCGTTGGTTCAAATGACAAGTAACTCGGTACACTTCACATAATCGGGTGTTGGTGCCTTGTCAAAGTCAAATGAATCAATAGCCCTAACGAGCTTTGGTATGTGTGCCCGGTGTGGATGCACCTCAAAAAAATAGAAAAAGCCCGAGGATGGCTAATCACCGAGGTTTCGGCTATTGTACACCAATGCCATTGTCTCAAAAACAAGTCAAGAAAAAGAAAAGAAAGCAAGATAAGGAAAATTATTCACTTGGGGGAAGTTGATCGAGGACAAGGAAGTGAAGTTAGTTCCATTCCCGGATTAGCATCACATAACCTAGAAAACTCCCCACCCAATCACAACGTTTCTTGGCCTTTTTATGTCACAAGACCTTATGACCTACTTGCATGTTTGTAAGACTTAGTAATCTAGATTGGACATACTCTTGATCTTCTTGACCTCTTCATCTTTACATCTCATGCATGTCTTTGAGTTAAGTACAATTGTCTTTCCATGCCTTCATTTGTTTGATACATACTTGCTTGTCCAATTGCCATGAAACATGACTATGAAGGTGATCCAATAGTAGAAGCACAAACCCAAAAAGATTTTGCCGTTTTTCTGCATACATAAATCATGCTATCTCGTATTCTATAGTTGAGCAATTGCTCGAGGACGAGCAAACCTTAAGTATGGGGTATTTTGATAACACGATTAATGATCTAGATTTAGGTAATCATTTAGGTAGATTTCTCACTCATTCATGCATGGTTTAGCATTAGTTCGAGACGTTTTGCACTCAATTCATGTATTTTGCCGAGATAGACGTCTACACGGACTTGTGCGCGTTTTGTAGGTATTTTGGGAGATTTAGAGCTAAAACGATGCGTTGAGGATCGTTCATCTAGATGACACACCCTCGGACTCATTGGGACACAAATCAAGGGCTAAGGAGGACTCATGAAACCTTGCCTACACTAACCATGCACCAAATCACAGCCAAATGATCAAAGGAGAAGTTTCTGCACAGAATCACGGTTCTCTGTAGAACCACGGCCGTGGTTTCAACCGTGGTTTTTGCCAGATTCTTGTGACAGCTGTGCCACGACTCTCATGGCCAGCTCATGCAAGTTTGTTATAAAAGTGGTCCTTCATGGACTGTGAGAGGCAGCTGGGGTAGTTTGGGAGCAGCTCATCCATTATCCATTTCTCTCTAACAAATATATTCTTTCAAGAAGAAGATTTTTCTAGGAAGGAAAGTGTCAAAGAGAAGAAGAAGGGATCCATTGAAGAGGAGGAGAAGAACACACACCATAGCTTTCTTGTATTTCGGATTCTATTTCTAGAGTTTTATGAACCCTTGAACCTTCTTTTGGAAGGGTTGTAAGTTGCTCTAATTCTATTTTCAGATTGATTTGTTTTTGAGCTCACTTGTTCATCTCTTTTCTTTCATTATCTTGCAATGGATGTTATGATTTTATGTTTGTTTGTTTCGATTTCCATTATGAATGTTGTAGGCTAAATTGATGTGGTTCTAGGGTAAGGAAAGGATGGTTATGGCTAGGGCTATGATAGGACGGACTCAGATTTACCTTTGGGTGACTTTTGCTTATGAACATAGCTGCTGTTAGAAATCACGGGTAATTCTTGTAGAACCACGGTCGTGGTTTAGGTAGAACAAACCGTGATTTTCCCTGGTTCGAAGGATCTTGCCTTAGATCTATAAAATGTTGAAACCCTAGGTGTTTGTTGAGTTTAACCTACCCTAGGGTGACCTAGTGTAGTGACTAAGTGTTAGGAGAGACCTACCCGGTAATCCTTGCTCTTAGAATCTAAAAATAGCAAACCTTAGGTAGTGGTGAGCCTAATAAGCCGCCATTGGATTAGATGTGCTAGGATAGTTGCTTAGGACTTCCCTTTCCAAGACTTACCCGGTAAGGATAGGTTAGATCCCTAATTAACAAATCCGGTTTGTGTAGAATTCCTATCCTTAGGTTCTTAGAGACTTACCCGGTAATGAGACCTTAGGTGTGGACTAGTTGGACCATGAGACCTACCCGGTAATTGATCCCAATTTAGATACACTTAATCCCAACATATCATAGTTAATCCAAAGAATGAATAGATAACTTGAGTTCTATGTCATAACCGGAACTTCCGACCCCTAGAATCCGTCTTTTCTTTCCTTGATCATTATCTTGTTTAGCTTGTTCATTCGTGTTGATTCTTAGTCTAGTTTGATTGTTTACTTTGCATGAATTGTGATCTTTGATTGATCACCAAAAACCAACTAAAAACATTTGAGATTTTCATTTCTTTATTTCTTTCTTATCCTTAGACTTAGATCTTTGCTAAACTCAATCACAACTTGAATCAATTTCACCTTAGTCTTTGTGTTCGACCTCGGAATACTAACCCTTCTACAAACGTCCCGTACACTGCGGGTTTCGCTAGGTAGTTAGGATTTAGTTCGAGTTATAAATTTAAAACCCATTTGCGCATCACAATCTTAGCGTAACATGGTATACTAATATCATATTAGTAATAGTGGACCTTATAGCTAAGATGATAGAAAGCTATCATCGCCCCCTTGAACAACGCCTTTTGGCTTAGGTTAGTATACATACGAAGATGAGTATGCTCAAGTTATCTAGTTGAGAATCAAGGTTACGCAAACAGCCCGGTGATTTCCCGGACTCCTTTAAGATGACATCGAAGAAGAAGACTAGAGATGACGTAACCAAATGACAAACAAATAAAAAGGGAACCTCGTGTCGACTCAAGCGAAACCAAGATGGAGACTATACCAATACAAAAGAGACATGGAGACATGAGAGTAGTATCAACGAAACAATAAAGGAGCATCAATGAGGCAACTAAAGACAACGAACGTAAGATTTTTCCAAGAGCGGTGTCGATGAACTAAACATACGAATCAAGTAAATAAGACTACATTCTCGCTTGAGAGTAAAAGTGGCGTTTTAAGTAAGACGAGTTTTCAATAGGCGCTCCTAACTACGGGAGTCAAGATGAAAAGAGTGGTCCAAGAATTTAGAAAGATTGACAAGAACCGGAAGTTAAGCTTACGGAGGTACCGGAGGGTGCAGTGACGATCTTTGTAAGATTCTAAGCTAGTGACTTATTCAAAAGTTTGAGAGTTACGAGGAGGATCACATGGTGAAAGTTCACATATTAATTTACCTTGTGGAGTCAACCGTTTCCCGTCACGATGATGAGACTAAGCAATACTAAGAAGGAAGAAGTGTGTGAGGATGATGATCTTCAGAAGATGAAAGAGGAAACAACGAGTTGGATCGAAGAACTTAACTTATCAACCAAGAAGGATGCGAATGGAGGCTAATTAATGTCAGAATATTTGAGGAGTGCATTTGCAAAACATCATGAAGAGCGGTTAAGCCATAAAAGTGGGTCATATGACACAAAAGAGCCGTGAAGGTATGGTTATCTTACAAAAACGAAAGGAAGAGAGGATCGTAGAAAGAGCTAACGGAGTTGAAGTAGAGTAAAATAAGCTAGTGAAGTTAAGACAAAGTACCCCGAGAGGGTATCCTTTCAGGAGTATGGTAGGAAGGTAAGTCGTTAACTTCGGAGAAGTTCAGAAAGAAGTTAATCGGTGACAACTGAGAACGCACAAGTGCGGGTTGTCTATTGATATGTGTAGATGGGAGGAGTAAAAAAGACTATGGGAACATAGAGAATCGGGAACAAGAGCTTGGAGTATTCGTGGTGGATCAATGTCAATAGTAAAGAGGTACATCAATGGACGCGCATTTGTTTTAAATCAAATAATGTTGAACGAGTTCAAGCAAGTAGTTATAACAAGACCTCTGAGGAGGAGATTGTGACGATCTTACACACCCTTCTTAAGTCATGAGATTGACACATGGAAGAACGCCACGGGTTACAACTTTTAAGGTTTGATCATGGTAAGGGGAGCTAGTGGATCAACCGTAAGATGTGGCTTCCATTGTAGTTGTACATAGAATACCGAGATTGACATATGGAAGAATGCCACTAAAGTTTTGAAGTTTGAAGTCGATGTGAGATGTACAAGAAGTACATAAAAGATTGAGGTTAGAACCTCTACGGTCGATCGGACGTTACATAAGAAAAGGGAGTAAGTTCTACACCTACTCGAAGGAAGGATGCAAGCTTTGGTAGAATACGAAGAAGATAATACTAATATATTATAAGGTGTGATTAAGTCCTGCAGTTAGAACCTTCATGACTTCACATAAGTGTGAAACCTTAAAAAGATTATTAGAGCAAGTCTCCCGAGTATTGGAGATGATGGATCTTTGAAAGAGGACAGTGAACATTGCAGCTAAAGAAGTATTAAACACGTGTTCGATGAACGTCACCTCAACAAATCGGGGTGGACCACTTGACAAATGTTAAGACAAGTTTGTGTCGATATCTTACGATATGAGATGGGTAGAGAAAAGATGGAACCCGAGATAGAATAGATTCCAATGCATCGGAAGGTGGATATCACCATTAAGCCTGATTTGAAGTTCATATTGGAATATATCTTGACTCTTGATTTGAAGTTAACGTTGAGATATATCTTGAATTCTTGAATTGAAGTTGTTATGGAGGACATCAGTTTGCGAAAAGAGAGACGGTTATCTCCGCTTGTACATCGATTACTATAAATTGAACAAGATGACAATGAAGGACAAGTATCCCTCACCACGGATAGAGAATCTACTCGACCGGTTCCAAGGGTCGGTAGTATCTTCTAAGAATGATTTAGGGACTAATTGCCACCAATTGAGAATTCGAGACTCGGATAGTGCAAAAACGTCATTCCGGACAACTCTGGTCACTACGACTTTTAGTGATTCCATATGGGCTTACTAATGCCCCAGATGAAATATTTTATTCTACTCTCCAAGAATAGAGAAGTTGTATGACAAGCTGTCTCGAGATGACTGTCACGTCTAGGAATAGATGCACGCAATAAGCCTTAAATTTATACTCGTTATATTTCTCCTAACTCCTAGTGAACCCGTAGTGTACGGGCCGTTTTGTAGTAGGGATAGTATTCCGAGGTCGAACACAAAGACTGAGGTGAGATTGATTCGATTAGTGATTAAGTTTAGTGAAGATCTAGGCTTATGAAAAGAGAAAGGAATAAAGAAATGAAAATCTCAATGTTTTTGGTAGGTTTTTAGGTGATCAATCAAGGATCACAAATCATGCGAAATAAACAACTAACTAAGCTAACAAATCGACACAAACAAACAAGCTAAACACGAGATATGAGATCAAAGAGAGAAAAGCGGATTCTAGGGGTTGGAAATTCCGGTTATGGCATAGGACTCAAGTTATCTAATCATTCCTTGGATTAACTACAATATGCTGGGAGTGAGTGTTTCTAGATTGGGATCAATCACCGGGTAGGTCTCATGGTCCACTAGTCCGTTCCTAAGGTCTCGTCACCGGGTAAGTCTCAAAGAGCCTAAGGAATGGAATTCTACACAAACCGGGTTGTTACCTAGGGATCTAACCTATCCTCACCGGGTAAGTCTCGGAAGGGTAAGTCCTAAACAACTATCCTAGCACACTTAGTCCAATGGCGGCTTATGAGGCTCACCACTACCTAGAGTTTATCATCTTTGAAATCTAAGAGTAAGAATCACCGGGTAGGTCTCTTCTAACACTTAGTTGCTAACACTAGGTCACCCTAGGATAGATTTAACTCAACAAACACTAGGGTTTCAACATTTTAACATTCTAGAACTTAGACTCATCAAATCAAACAATTCAGACAAACCACGGGCTGTTCTACCACTTCCACGGCCGTGGACTGGCAAGAACAAACCGTGGACTCCAACAGAGGCTTTGTTCAAGTAAATGAATCATCCAAAGGCAAATCTAAGTCCATCCTATCATAGTCCTAGCCATAACCATCCTTTCCTTACCCTAGAATCGCATATATTTAGCCTATAACATACATCATGACAATCGAAATCATCAAACATAGAATCATGGCTTCCATTTGCAAGATAATGAAGAGAAAGAGATGAACAAGTGAAGCAAGTAAAACCAAGCTGAAAGTAAGATTAGGAAGACTCACAACCCTTCAAAAGAAGGTTTAATCGATTCTTACAACCCTAGAAAACGATTCCGATAATCTTCACTCTAAAATCTATCAAAGGCTAACAATGGTGTCTTCTACTCTTCTTCTCCAATGGAGCTTTTCTCCCCCTCCAATGGTAGCTCTCTTCCAAGCTTCCTCTTGAGAGAATCTTCTTGTTGAGAGTGTGGTGGAGAGTGTGGATTTTTTATTCTCAAATTTTTGATTGGGATTGGATGATAGGAGATGCCCTCTCTCAGCCTTGCAGGACCACTTTTATACTACAGCCTTGCTAGAGTCGGCCATGAGATCGTGGCACAACTGTCACAACCGTCTGGCAAAAACCACGGTCCATTTCCACGGCCGTGGAAGTGCCAGTGACCGTGGTTTGAGTGCCTCAGCTTGCTTTGGATCATTGAGTCACGATTTGGTGCATGGCTTGCACCAACAAGGTCCCATGGGTCTTCCTTAGCCTCTAGCTGGCATCCCAATGAGTCCGAGGGTGTGTCATCTCGATGAACGATCCTCAAACGTATCGATTAAGCTCTTAAATCTCCGAAAATACCTACAAAGCAATGCAAAAGTCCGTGTAGACGTCTATCTCGACAAAATACGTGAATTGAGTGCAAACGTCGTGAACTAGTGCTAAACCATGCATGGATGAGTGAAAAATCTATCTAAATGGTTACCTAAACCTAAGTCATAAATCGTGTTATCAAAAATACCCCATACTTAAGGTTTGCTCGTCCCCGAGCAAGTCCCAACTATAGATTAAGAGATGACATGATTTATGCATGCAGAAAAACGACAAAATCTTTTGGAGTTGTGCTTCTAATATTGGATCACCTTCATAGTCATGTTTCATGGCAATGGACAAGCAATCATGTATCAGATAATTTAAGGCACGGAAAGACAATTGTACTTAACTCGAAAGCATGCATGAAATGTAAAAATGAAGAAGTCAAGATGATCAAGAGCATATCCAATCTAGATTACTAAGTCTTACACACATGCAAATAGGTCACAAGGGCTTGTGAGATAAAAGGCCAAGAAACGTTGTGATTAGGTGGGGATTTTTCTAGGCTATGTGATGCTAATGCGGGAATGGAACTAACTCCACAATTTTGTCCTTCCCACAAGTGTATATTTTCTCCATCTTTTCTGTCTTTTCTTTTTCTTTCACTTATTTTTGAGACAATGGCATTGGTGTACAAAAGCCGAAACCTTGGTGACTAGCCGTCCTCGGGCTTTTTCTATTTTTCGAGGTACATCCACACCGGGCACACATACCAAAGCTCGTTGGGACTATTGGTTTATTTGACTTTGGCAAGGCACAAACACCCGATTATGTGAATGGTGCCGAGTTACTCGTCATTTAAACCAACGTCCCCAAACCTATATTTTTGTCTATACTTTCACAACAAATTCAGCATTTCATTCATAACATTCTTTCATCAACATCTTCACCCCACACTTGCTTTTCACACACTCAACACACTAACATGCTCCTATTCCCGGATGGGTCAAAAGAGGTCAAATTTATATCAATTGAGGTGCTCAAACATCATGATCAAGATGAGAAGTAGAGAAAAATGAATTGCCTCATTCATTCCTAGATGATGTGCAAGAACTAGCATATAATTTTGACTTTCAATACTCAATCCAATCAAGACAAACATCATGATCACAAATCATTCATGGGATTCAAAATAAGTACTTCAAGTCCACATATGCATTTATCAATTTAACACATAAGGCCATCCATAGCCGATCCACAAGACAAGATTCATCATTAGGGTCATATCCAAGCCTAGAAAGCACAAATTTTTTTTAAATTTTCTGATTTTTTTGGATTTTTCAAAATGAGTATATACAATGCAAGACATGTGATAATATTAAACTATCCTAGATGCTAATCATGCAAAGGATCATGCAAACCCCACCCCATACTTAGAAACACATTGTCCCCAATGTGTAAATGAAGTAAAGAAGAGTGAAAGAGGGTTCTCACAATGTAAAAAATGGTTTGCTTCGGTATTTGGGATTACTCAAGTGGATTGATGGTGGATGATCCTATCAACAATGATAGAGAGCTCTAAGTGTTCATCAAGGCGTCGGAACCCGCGCTAGGCACCGCTAGCCGTCCAAGTTCCGCGTCCGCTCCACCCATAATTGATGAAGGGTTCATCATCATCATCCATATTCCATGCAAGGTTTTCATGCTACCAAGACTCTAGCACACACACAAAGCACACCAAGCACACAAAAACAGAAAAATCAAAACAAAAACAAAAACGAAAAGGGGAAAACGTTACCAATGGGTTGCCTCCCATCAAGCGCTTCTTTAAGGTTATTAGCTTGACCAAACTCGGGAGCGTTTCATTCTAGGTGAAGTGGGGAAATCATATCAACTGGAGCTCCCGGGATATACTTCTTCAACCGGTGCCCATTCACCTTAAAATCTCCACAATGCTCCCCTCCTATCTCAATTGCTCCATGGGGAAAGATCTTCTTCACCACATAAGGTCCGGTCCACCTCGACTTTAACTTTCCGGGGAAGAGCCGCAACCTTGAGTTGAAGAGAAGGACAAGGTCTCCTTCACTCAACTCCTTCGGGATGAGGCGCTTGTCATGCCACCGTTTGGTCCTTTCCTTGTAGATCCGGGCATTTTCATAAGCATCCAAACGGATCTCCTCAAGAGCATTCATATCAAGCAATCTCTTCTCACCGGCCTCCTTGAGGTCAAAATTTAGCCACTTAATGGCCCAATAAGCTTTATGCTCCATCTCTACCGGAAGGTGGCAAGACTTGCCATAGACTAACTTGTAACGAGTGGTGCCAATCGGTGTCTTGAAAGCGGTTCTATATGCCCACAAGGCATCATCGAGCTTCATAGCCCAATCCTTTCTCGTCCTAGAGACCGTCTTCTCAAGAATTCCCTTGATCTCCCGGTTGGAGATCTCCACTTGGCCACTAGTTTGGGGATGGTAAGGTGTTGTCACCTTATGAGTCACCCCATACTTAGCCAAAAGTGCCCCGAAATTCCTATTGGTGAAGTGCTTCCCTCCATCACTTATGATCACCCTTGGTGTTCCGAACCTAGGGAAGATCACTCGGTTGAAAAACAGCACCACAACCTTGGCATCATTTGTGGGGGAAGCGATTGCCTCCACCCATCTTGAAACGTAATCCACCGCCAATAGGATATAGAGGTTGCCACAAGAAGAAGGGAATGGTCCCATGAAGTCCGCACCCCACACATCAAATATTTCCACTTCTTGTATGTTGCTCAAGGGCTCATTCCTCCTTGAGATGTTGCCCGTCCTTTGGCAAGCATCGCAAGCTACCACAAAGTTTTGCACATCCTTGAACAAACTTGGCCAAAAGAAGCCCGATTGCAACACCTTCGCACATGTCTTGTGGGAGCTAGCATGCCCTCCACATGGCAAGGAATGGCAATGGCGGATCACACTCTCCACCTCATCCTCCAGTATGCATCTTCTAAACACTCCATCCGGCCCTCTCTTGAACAAAAGTGGTTCACTCCAATAGTAGTGCCTCACATCTTTGAAGAACTTCTTCCTTTGGGTATATGACATACCGGGAGGCACTTCCTCACACACAAGATAGTTCACAATGTCGGCATACCATGGCTCACTTCCTCTAGACACTTGGAACAAGCACTCTTCCACCATTTACAATTGATCGTCCCGGAACGAGTCATCAATCGGGATGTCATCTCTTTCAAGCTCTAATGGTGGGAGTCTACTAAGGTGATCCGCCACAGAATTTTCGGACCCCTTCTTGTCCCGGATTTCCAAATCAAACTCTTGAAGAAGAAGGATCCACCGAATCAACCTAGGCTTGACATCCTTCTTTGTAAGGAGATAACGGATCGCAGCATGATCCGTATACACAATGGCCTTTGCTCCAACAAGATATGAGCGGAACTTCTCAAATGCATACACAACCGCTAGCAATTCTTTCTCGGTGGTAGCATAATTGAGTTGGGTATCATCTAGCGTCTTGCTAGCATAATAAATGGCATGTGTGCGCCCATCTTTCTTTTGCCCCAAAACAGCCCCAACGGCTACATCACTTGCATCACACATGATCTCAAACGGTAGACTCCAATCCGGAGGTTGCATGATAGGTGCGGAGATCATAGCGTTCTTCAACCTACAAAAAGCTTCAAGGCAATCTTTGGAGAAAACAAACTCAACATCCTTCATTAGTAGGTTAGTAAGAGGTTTAGAAATCTTAGAGAAGTCTTTAATAAACTTCCGGTAAAAACCGGCATGCCCTAGAAAACTCCTTACCCCCTTCACCGAGGTAGGTGGTGGCAACTTCTCAATTGTCTCTATCTTAGCCCTATCAACCTCAATGCCACGGTTGGACACCAAGTGTCCTAACACAATACCTTCACTTACCATGAAGTGGCATTTTTCCCAATTCAAGACAAGGTTTGTCTCCTCACATCTCTTAAGCACTAGCCACAAGTTAGCTAAGCAATTATCAAAGGAAGAACCATATACAGAAAAATCATCCATAAACACTTCCATGATATTCTCAATGTACTCAGAAAATATAGCCATCATACACCTTTGAAAGGTGGCGGGTGCATTACACAACCCAAATGGCATTCTCCTATATGCAAAAGTTCCCCATGGACATGTAAATGTGGTTTTTTTTGGTCATCGGGGTGGATAGGGATTTGGAAGAATCCACTATAGCCATCTAAGTAGCAAAAATGAGAATGTTGAGCTAACCTCTCTAGCATTTGGTCAATGAAAGGGAGGGGGAAGTGATCTTTCCTAGAGGCCATGTTCAATTTCCTATAGTCAATACACATCCTCCATCCCGTAACCATCCTAGTTGGGATTAGTTCATTGTTCTCATTAGTCACTACGGTCATCCCACCCTTCTTAGGAACTACATGAACGGGACTAACCCACTTACTATCCGAAATAGGGTAGATGATTCCCGCATCTAGCAACTTAATGATCTCTTTCTTGACTACCTCTTTCATTATAGGATTCAATCTTCTTTGATGTTCAATAGAGGGTTTATGGTCATCTTCCATCAATATCTTATGCATGCACAAAGAAGGTTTTATGCAAACTAAATCATCAATAGTATAGCCAATGGCTTTCCTATGCAATCTTAGCTCATGCAACAACTTAGCAAGTTCATCATCATTCAAGCATGCATTCACAATCACCGGATATGTAGAATTATCACCAAGAAAAGCATACTTCAAATGAGAGGGGAGGGGTTTAAGTTCAAGTTTAGGAGGACCTTTATTGAGTGGAGACGACCCAAATAACGTTGGTTGAGATGGATCCAAAGCAAATGAAGGCTCTTCAAGGCTCCTTGAAGCTTGATCATCAACAAGGGCTGCTTCTAGGGAAACCACGGGCAACTCCACGGATCCTGGCACATCCACGGCCGTGGACCTTGCAAAGCTTGCTCTTCGGAGCATTCCAGAGAGTTCCACGGCCGTGGAACTCCCTCCATGACCGTGGTTCCTACAGGAACTCAGCATGCCCTCGTGAACTTCAAACTCAGCTCTTGTCTCCTTTTCTAATGCTTCCAAGGCCTTGATTTCTTCATTGCAAGCCTCCTCAACACGTTCCTCCATCAAACTTAAACTAAGAACTTTCTCCAAGGGGTCCTTGATCAAGATCGAGCTCACAACTTCTCTAGTCTCCTCTTGCTCGACAATGTTGAATACATCTTCATCAAGGGTTGGCCCTTTCATCATTGTGGACAGCTTGAACTTGATATTCTCTTCTCCAATGTTGAAAGAGAGGATTCCATTCTTGCAATCCACCAAGCATCCGGAAGTGGCTAGGAAAGGTCTCCCTAAGATGATGGGAACCGGATAGTCCGCCGGAATGTCCAAGACAACAAAATCAATCGGCACATAGAACTTGCCTAGTTGCACCGGAATGTCCTCCAAGATCCCAACCGGGTGAGTGATAGAACGGTCCGCCATGTAGAGGGTCATCTTGACCGGTTTTGGCTCTCCTAGCCCAACCTTGTTGCATAGTGCAAGCGGTATGATGCTTACACTTGCCCCAAGATCACAAAGGGCTTCATACTTCACTTCTCCCACTCCAATTGGCACACAAAAGGAACCGGGATCTCTTAGTTTAGGAGGCATCTCCTCCTTCATCTTTTGGATCAATTCCGAGGACCTCTTTGTCATCCTCACTTCTCCATACTCTTCCAACTTCCTTTTGTTGGAGAGTATTTCCTTCAAGAACTTGCCATATGCCGGCATACCTAAGATAGCATCCATGAACGGAATGTTAATATGCAATTTAGACATAAGTTCAAGGAATTTACCAAAGTGTTTGTCCAAGAGAGCTCTTGCTCGTGATTGTGGGAATGGTAGTGGTGGCTTGTATGGAGGCGGTGCCACATATGTTGGCTCAACATCCTTGCTCTTGCCTCCATCTTCTTGCAATATCTCTTCTTCTATCACCACTTGCTTTCCCTTAGTATTTTCCTTGGGCAAGGGATCCTTCATGCTCAACCCACTCCTTGTTGTAATAGCCAACACTTGGCCTCTTGGGTTATCTTCGGTTCTCCCAGGAAGCTTTCCCGGATCTCTATGTGCTTCACCCGCCTTTTGGAACACTTGTGCTTCCAACACCTTTTGAGCTTTAGAAATGGAAGTCACCGTGCTCTCAAGACCACTCAACCTTCCGAGCAATTGCTCAAACATCATCTCAGTTCTATCCTTTGGAGGTTGAGTAAATCCAGGTGGAGGTTCTTGTGAAGCTTTTGGTGGTGGAGCTGCGCTTGTGGAAGCGGGAGGGTTCAAGGCTCCATCCGGGTTAGAATAGGAAAACCTGGGATGGTTGTGGTTAGGCCGGTAATTGTTGAATTGCCGGTTGTTGTTGAAATTCCTTGGGCCTTGATAGTTGTTGTAATTGCCCCTTCCCATGTAGTTCGCATCTTCCTCCTTGGAAGACAAGTTTGCTTGCACTTGCACTTGAGGGGTTGCTTGGTTCTCAAAGTTGTAGCACACAACTCCCTCAAAGACTTTAGCTCGTTGTTGATGGCGTCAAGCTTGAAATTGCTCATGGTGACTTCACTCACCTCATATGCTCCCGCCTTTCTCCCTTCATTCTTCCTGTGGGAGTACTTCTCAATCACTAAAGCTTGTTTCTCTACAAACTCCCAAGCTTCATCCACATGCTTTTCCATGAAAGTCCCACCGGAAAGAGATTGAAGCTTGAATTGGCTATCTTCATCAAGTCCTTTGAAGTAGATCTCCAATAGCTCAATTTTTGGTATACCATGGTGTGGACAATCTAGGAGAAGGTCTTTGAACCTCTCCCAAGACTTGAACAAGCTCTCTCTATCCTTCATTACAAAGGCATTGATCTTCCCTCTTAACTCGGTAGTCTTGGAAGGTGGGAAGAACTTAGTCAAAAACTCGGTTATCATCTCCTCCCAAGTACCCACTCGCCCTTGCGGAATAGATTGATACCAAGCTAAGGCTTTATCCTTAAGTGAAAAAGAGAAAGCCCTAAGCTTATGGTTGTTGCTCTCCAATCTAGGCGGTCTAAGAGTCTCCATCAATATCTCATAGTTCATCAAGTGTTGATGAGGAGACTCTCCTTCCATCCCTCCAAATTGATTATGCCGGATCATTTGTAGAACTTGAGGGCGGAGCTCGTAATCATGGGCTGCGGGATCTCCTAAGTTCACACCCGGACGGTGCGCTCTTTTTGCCGGATCCATACGTTGCCCCAACGTTTGTGGCTCCTCAATAGCAATGGGCACAACCCGAATGTTAACCGCCGGTTGCGGTTGTGGTGGAGGTGGAGGAGGTTGTTGACGATTAAGCTCTCTTTGCACAAGAGCTTTCCTAATCTCTTCAATCTCCCTCCTAGTTGCCTCTTGCCTCTCATTGGCAAGTCTCCTTTCATTCTCCAAGGCTTCATCCCTTATCCTAATCTGCTCTAAAGCCTCATCCAACTCAGCTTGGAGATCTCTTCCGGCCATCTCTTTTCCCTTTTTAATGCTATTGGATCTAGATCTAAGGGTTTTCTCCGGTTCGGGATCGAATGGAGCTAAATCCTTGCCACGAGATCTTCGCATGCACCTAAAGAGTGAGAGATGTCCTGAAAAGCAAAGACACAAACCAAAAAGAGATCAAAAGAAACAAGAAAGACCTACACTATAAACAATCCCAAATAATGACTCAATCTAGACCTAGTCCCCGGCAACGGCGCAAAAAACTTGTTATGCTAAGATTGTATGCACGCAATAAGCCTTAAATTTATACTCGTTATATTTCTCCTAACTCCTAGTGAACCCGTAGTGTACGGGCCGTTTTGTAGTAGGGATAGTATTCCGAGGTCGAACACAAAGACTGAGGTGAGATTGATTCGATTAGTGATTAAGTTTAGTGAAGATCTAGGCTTAAGAAAAGAGAAAGGAATAAAGAAATGAAAATCTCAATGTTTTTGGTAGGTTTTTAGGTGATCAATCAAGGATCACAAATCATGCGAAATAAACAACTAACTAAGCTAACAAATCGACACAAACAAACAAGCTAAACACGAGATATGAGATCAAAGAGAGAAAAGCGGATTCTAGGGGTTGGAAATTCCGGTTATGGCATAGGACTCAAGTTATCTAATCATTCCTTGGATTAACTACAATATGCTGGGAGTGAGTGTTTCTAGATTGGGATCAATCACCGGGTAGGTCTCATGGTCCACTAGTCCGTTCCTAAGGTCTCGTCACCGGGTAAGTCTCAAAGAGCCTAATGAATGGAATTCTACACAACCCGGGTTGTTACCTAGGGATCTAACCTATCCTCACCGGGTAAGTCTCGGAAGGGTAAGTCCTAAACAACTATCCTAGCACATTTAGTCCAATGGCGGCTTATGAGGCTCACCACTACCTAGAGTTTATCATCTTTGAAATCTAAGAGTAAGAATCACCGGGTAGGTCTCTTCTAACACTTAGTTGCTAATACTAGGTCACCCTAGGATAGATTTAACTCAACAAACACTAGGGTTTCAACATTTTAACATTCTAGAACATAGACTTATCAAATCAAATAATTCAGACAAACCACGGGTTGTTCTACCACTTCCACGGCCGTGGACTGGCAAGAACAAACCGTGGACTCCAATAGAGGCTTTGTTCAAGTAAATGAATCATCCAAAGGCAAATCTAAGTCCATCCTATCATAGTCCTAGCCATAACCATCCTTTCCTTACCCTAGAATCGCATCTATTTAGCCTACAACATACATCATGACAATCGAAATCATCAAACATAGAATCATGGCTTCCATTTGCAAGATAATGAAGAGAAAGAGATGAACAAGTGAAGCAAGTAAAACCAAGCTGAAAGTAAGATTAGGAAGACTCACAACCCTTCAAAAGAAGGTTTAATCGATTCTTACAACCCTAGAAAACGATTCCGATAATCTTCACTCTAAAATCTATCAAAGGCTAACAATGGTGTCTTCTACTCTTCTTCTCCAATGGAGCTTTTCTCCCCCTCCAATGGTAGCTCTCTTCCAAGCTTCCTCTTGAGAGAATCTTCTTGTTGAGAGTGTGGTGGAGAGTGTGGATTTTTGATTCTCAAATTTTTGATTGGGATTGGATGATAGGAGATGCCCTCTCTCAGCCTTGCGGGACCACTTTTATACTACAGCCTTGCTAGAGTCGGCCATGAGATCGTGGCACAGCTGTCACAACTGTCTGGCAAAAACCACGGTCCATTTCCACGGCCGTGGAAGTGCCAGTGACCGTGGTTTGGGTGCCTCAGCTTGCTTTGGATCATTGAGTCACGATTTGGTGCATGGCTTGCACCAACAAGGTCCCATGGGTCTTCCTTAGCCTCTAGCTTGCATCCCAATGAGTCCGAGGGTGTGTCATCTCGATGAACGATCCTCAAACGTATCGATTAAGCTCCTAAATCTCCCAAAATACCTACAAAGCAATGCAAAAGTCCGTGTAGACGTCTATCTCGACAAAATACGTGAATTGAGTGCAAACGTCGTGAACTAGTGCTAAACCATGCATGGATTAGTGAAAAATCTATCTAAATGGTTACCTAAACCTAATTCATAAATCGTGTTATCAATGACGACCCCCGAAGGATGTGAAAGAAGTTACAAGTTTTATTGGATGTGCTAGTCATTGCTGGATTTGTGGAGAAATTTTCCAAAGTAACACTATTTATGACTAACCTATTACGGATGACGATGAAATATTAAACGGGATGATGAATTGACAATTGAGTCGTTGAGAGTTAAGAGGGGGATTCGTTGGTGCAACTACTTTGATTTACCTTGAGGTATTATGGGTTTGAAGTGTACAAGTGATTCTTCAAGACCAGGTCTTGATCGAGTATTGAGGAGCGGTGTAAAAGTAATAGCATACGTGTCTTGTTAGTAGAAGTAGTATGGAGTAAAGCGCTTCCTTCGCTACTTAGAATTTCAACAAGAATTGAGGAAACATAACATCAAAGTTTGGTTTGACAAGAACCAAAGCCAGCAGTGTAGAGTGGAAGTTCGATCTTCTTTGGTGCTGCATTGAGAAAGACTCGAGAAGGAAGTTGAGTTCCGGTATATCGACCTTTTTGAGATCTTAGCGCGAGTTGGAGAAGTGACTTGCAAATGGGCGTTACCACCAAGAATAAAGGGTGTTTACCTGGTGTTTCATGTGTATCGATCAGAGAGTACATACATGACTCGAGACATGGTGTCAGTCATGATGATCTAGTGGTATACGAGGGACTGATGAGGCTAACTGGAAGACAAAGGATATTATATTTGGTTGAGTTTTAACCTGAGCTAGTATCTGCATTTATGATTATATGTGCAGTTGTGTTGTGTGCGGGAGTGCGTTATATGACCTGATATATCTTATGGTGGTAGTTTGAGTAGATTGTGTGTATAGATTAGAAGGTTTAAGCCTTCTTAATTTGAGAGTTCTTACCCCAGCCTTAGGGACCGAGAAGCTCGATGCATAGCAAGTTTCGAGACAAAACTTGTTTTTAGGGGTATTTGATGTAACGGCCCAGTTTTTGGCGCGTTGCGTTATTTATTTTCTCGGATCATATCGCTATTTTAAATAGCTTACATTTTTGTACGAGTATTTTGACGTCATAAGTTAAACCCCACGAGTATATATCGGTATATTTTATTTCCCATATTTAAAGTATTATATAATCTCGTAAATAATTCACGAGAACGGGTTTTGTATCGCAAAGTATTTTATTTACGAGTTTATATATATGTTTAATACATATATATTATTCCATATTTTATACGTCGGAAAAGTTTGAAAATTTATTCGATCCGGAAATTTCATTCCGGGTTTTTCCTAATTGAGTTACTCTTTTACACTTTTTCTTTTATTTCTTTTATTTCACTTCTCCCTTCTTCACTCCACATGTGACAACACCCGACTCCTCGTTCCTCGGCAAGCCACTGCAACCAGCTCCTTGCAGCCGTACTTGCACCATCCTAGCCTTGCTGGTTTTCGACCCCTCGACCCTCCCATTCTTTATGTCCCTATGACACACAACCAGCCTTACTTCTTCACTCCATCTTCTTCCCCACCTCCCCATCTTCTGCAGCACCTTGAGGCTTACTTGGAAATGGCTGCCACTGGAGAAGGAGCTGCAACATTGTCGGAACAGTCGGAGAGGAAGGTTGCGCACCGGGGAGCTGTCGGACGGGAGGAAGCCGCCTCCGCACCGCCGGCCCAAGCAATCGGAGCACCAGTAGGCCGAGAACACCGTTCTCTTTCCCCCTCCTCCCCTGCTTTCTTTTGTCACGAGAAGGTCCATTGCCGTCGGAGTCTGGCCGCCTCTGTGCCGCTGACACAGTTCTGCCTCCCTCTGTGTGCTCAACCACCGGCCGCCGCTCCTTGCCCAGCCTGCACGAGCCTTGCCGGAGGCCCTGGAGACGTCACCCCTCCTCTGTGGGTTCAAAAACCCGCCTTGCCGCCAGAGAGCTCGCGACCGTCACCGCCGGAGTTGGGCCGTCTCTAGCCGGAGAGTGGGCCGCCGCTAGACATCGCCGCCGCCGCTCTTTCTTCCGCCTACCTTGCCGCCGACTGGTGCTTCTTCGCCAGCCTTGCGCGTTCCAGCGTGAAAAGGAAACCCTATTTTAGGGTTATTTATTTCGGCCCCCCTATTCTTTTGGTATAATAACATCTTGTAACCTATTCTTTGTATTTACAGTTTTTACCCTGATTTGTGGAATGAAATTTTATACCCCTGCAGAAATTAATTACAGATTTGGCCCCAAGGTTTTATTTTCTGAAAATGTCCCAAGTTTCTTGAGTTTCATATCTTGTCCGGAAAAGTGGATTGCGGGGTTTGACCCATGTTTACAAAATGGTATAAATTGCCCGGAAAGAGTTTTAAGATTTTAACTTGGATTTTTAGTACCGGGTTTGTTCTTACATTTATATATATATATATATATATATATATATATATATATATATATATTATATATTACTCCGTTCAAATTTAGCGTATTAGCTAAATTTTCTTAGCTTTGGTTTTAGGTTCGGAATCGCGCAATGAAGGCCCAACGAATCCTTCTCGACAACCATAGTCCGTCTTATGCCTTCGACCTCATGTGAGTACCCTCTTCCTCGATCTAGTTATATGTATTGGTAGAATCATGCTAGGTTGGATCTAGCATAACTTAGAGCGAATGCCACTTAGTGGTTGTGAAGTTTTAGGGAGTTATGGATGGGTGATGAATAGTTTGTTTGAGGAACGGTCTTTTGTGATCTTCGAGGTTAGTAGTGGTATCATAGCATAGTTGAATTGAGATGTATGTTCTAGTAAGATCATGAGCTTATGTTGATATTCAAGCATGTGTAGTTATGAGTTGTTGAGATTGTGAGATTAAGATGAAAGTATCCTAGCATATGTGTGGTTATAGTTGAGATCTCGTGAATTTTTGAGGGCTAGGAGTGTATCCTAGATTATGAGAGTGTATGACCTAATAAGATCATATGTTACTAGAAGTATAAGAACTTCTAGCTTGTGCGAGTGGTTGTTGATTATCGTGCCTTGTCTTGAACAGACTTTGGTTATATTCCTTCGGAGAGTGTTATCTGTTTCGGGTAGCTTTGAGACGAGGTAAGTCCTCGGACTTACTTAGCCGCTTTTATGCCTTATTTGGATATATATGGTGGTGTGTGTTTACCGCTTTTAAGCATGAAAATGGATTAGGATTTACTTGACCTTATTTATTGACTCATCATTACTACTATTATTATTATCGGGCAGTGACATCACCGCTCAGTTTCCCGAGGGAGACTGGAGGATCTCTGCGACCAGGCCATACACGTTATACGGGCGGGTTTCTTCATCACTCCCTCAGGGTATACGGGTTGGGGGGCGCCACACTCCTGTTGGTTACACAGGGACAGAGGCAAAAGTTATAAGACTCTTGTGTCACACTTGAAACAAATGAATTAGATATGGAAAGACCTAAAAATATATTATGGAATGAATGTTCCTGTTGTGTGCCTTGTGTTCTACTGTGTGTGTTTGTGCCATATTATCTTTATAATGCCTAGAATGTGAGCTAACGGTTTTATACCGATTGTTGTAGTTCATGTGCAGGATAGGATGTGGCCGAGTGATCCGGAGGAGTGGGCAGCCGGGGTTCCGTACATTTTAGGTTGAGTTGGGTTTTGGAGTTCTTGTGTTGTTGTTATTGTATATTGTGTTGATGTTGTTGTAAGGACGGTTGAAGTCTTTCCTTTCTTTTATTTTCGGGTTTCATAACATTGCATAAAAAAAGTATTTCGGTTTTGGCCTTTATTTGTGCCTTGCTGCAAGATCCGGTGAAATTGTTGTCAAGTTAAGGGTCGGGACCCATTGTGAGGTCTCCGCCCGTAGCATCCCGAGTCCCGCGGATTCGGGGTGTTACAAGTTACAAGTTACGTGAAATTTTTTAATAACAGATTGTTAGTTTAATAAATAAAAGTTCTCTGCTTAAAAATAATTGGCTTAAAATTTTTTTTTTAGAAGTAAACATATTTTCGAAACAAATCAGTTACAAAAATTTGTGAGTACTTAAAAAGAAAAGATTTAACGACGTTAATTGTGGGAGCTCTATTTTAGAAATATTGTCTCCACAATCCGCCACGTCAGCGAGCATATAGACTCCCTAAATAGATCATTTTGATATTCATTTGAAAAAAAAACATCACTAAAAATAAAAGTTTATGTGTACGATTACTAATATAAAAGTAACGTAAAAATATTTAACGTGATAACCAAAGGCGAAGATTACTTTAGGGAAGAACATTATGACCCACATAATTAGGTTAACGTTCCCAAAAATATAATCTTCCCTAAAAATAAAACTTTAGGATACGATTACTCTTCCCTTAAAAGAAAACTTTAGGGGTACGCTTACATTAGGGAAAAACGTTATGACCCATATAATTGTAGGTTAACGATCCCAAAAATAAAATATTATTCCGATATGAATAATAGTTATAGTGGAACTAAAGCAAAAGGCTAAGAAATGTATTATTTGTATACTATTTAGACTCCCTATTTATACAAGTTCTAAAATCATCAACTTTAGTCGCTAATCGATGTGGGATAACAAATCTTTCAAAAAATTTAATGTAAAATGAATAATGTTGATAACAAAATATTCCTTAGCTTTACAAAATAGTTTAAAATTAAAGATTTTTTGTCCCAAAAAAAAGTTTGTTGGAACAAAAAAAAAAAAATTTACGTGAAATTTTGTAATAACACATTGTTAGTTTAATAAATAAAAATTTTCTAGCTTAAAAAAACAGTTTACAAAAAAAAAATTCTCTAGCTTAAAAGATTTTTAGAATTAAAGATATTTTTAAACAAATCGGTAACAAAAAAAATTTTGGATTTAAAAAGAAAACATTTAATAATGTTAAATGTGGGAGCTCTATTTTAGAAATACTATCTCCACAGTGCGCCACGTCAGCGAGCATATAGACTTCCTATTTATACAAATTTTAAAACCATCAAGCTTAGTAGCTAATCGATGTGGGACAACAAAAACCTCAAGAAAATCAACTAAATATATCATTTTGATATTCATTTGAAAAAATAAAAGAAAAAAAATCTTCCCTTTAGGGGTACAATTACTTATATAAAAATAACGATGAAAATATTTAACGTAATAACCAATGACCAAGATTATTTTAGGGAAGAACTTTATGACCCACATAATTATAGGTTAACGATCCCAAAAATAAAATCTTCCCTAAAAATAAAACTTTAGGCGTATGATTACTTTAGGAAAGAACATTATGACCCACATAATTGTAGATTAACGATTCCAAAAATAAAATATTATTCCGATATGAATAATAATTATAGTTGAACTTAACCAAAAGGATAAGAAATGTATTATTTGCATACTCTTTAAACTCCCTATTTATATCAGTTCTAAAACCATCAACTTTAGTAACTTATTGATGTGGGATAACAAAAAATCCTCTAAAAAAGTTAACGTAAAATGGATGATGTTGATAACAAAAGATTCCTATAAAAAAATTTTGGATTTAAAAAGAAAATATTTAATGACGTTAATTGTGGGAGTTCTATTTTAGAAATATTGTCTCCACTGTGCGCCACGTCAGCGAGTATATAAACTCCCTATTTATACAAGTTCTAAAACCATCAAGCTTAGTAGGTAATCGATGTGGGACAACGAAATCCCTAAAAAACTTTAACTAAATAGATCATTGTGGTTAATTATAAAAAAGTAACGTGAAAATATTTAACGTAATAACCAAAAGTCAAGATTACTTTAGGGTAGAACATTATGACCCACATAATTGTAGGGTAACGTTCCCAAAAATAAAACTTTAGTGGTACGATTACTCTTTCCTAAAAATAAGACTTCAGGGGTACGAATACTTTAGAGAAGAACATTATGACCCACATAATTGTAGGTTAATGATTCGAAAAAATTAAATTTTATTCCGATATGAATAATAATTACAGTCGAACTTAACCAAAAGGCTAGGAAATGTATTATTTGTATACTCTTTAGACTCCCTATTTATACAAGTTCTAAAACTATCAACTTTCGTAGAGATAACAAAATCCTTCAAAAAATTTAATGTAAAATGGATGATGATCATAACAAAAAATTCCTAAAAATATTTTTTGGACTTCAAAAAAAAAGATTTAATAACGTTAATCGTGGGAGCTCTATTTGAGAAATATTGCCTCCACTGCGCGCCACGTCTCCACTGCGCGCCACGTCAGTGAGTATATATTCTCCCTATTTATACAAGTACTAAAACCATCAAGCTTAGTAGCTAATCGACGTGGGACAACAAAATTCCTCAAAAAATTTAACTAAATAGATCATTTTGATATTCATTTGAAAATAAGTAAAACATCTTCTCTAAAAATAAAATTATAGGGGTACGGGTTAGTTATATAAAAGTAACGTGAAAATATTTAACGTAATAACCAAATGTTAAGATTACTTTAGGGAAGAACATTAAGAACCACATAATTGTAGGGTAACGTTCCAAAAAATTAAACTTTAGGAGTACAATTACTCTCCCTAAAAATAAAACTTTAAGGGTACGATTATTTTAGGAAGAACATATGACCCACATAATTGTAGGTTAACGATCCCAAAAATAAAATATTATTCCGATATGAATAATAATTATAGTTGAACTTAACCAAAAGACTAAGAAATGTACTATTTGTATAATCTATAGACTCCCTATTTATACAAGTTCTAAAACCATCAACTTTCGTAGCTAATCGATGTGGGATAATAAAATCCTTCAAAAAATTTAACGTAAATAGATAATGCTGATAACAAAAGATTACATAGCTTAAAAAATAGTTCAATAATAAAGATTTTTTTGTCCTAGAAAATTGGTTGGTTGGAACAGAAAAAAAAGTTATGTACATTCTTTCAACAACATGCTGTTACTTTAGTAAAAAAAAGATTCTCTAGCTTAAAAAATAAAGATTTATTGGCAAAAAAATTGTGGGAGCTTCATTTGATTACTACTTCCACAGTGTGTCACGTCATCTCAATATGTACTCTCTTTTAGTATGTATAATAGATTGACATATTATTAGGATTTTACTACTTACGCCCTTTAATAGTCACTATTAGTAAATTGTACTTGTTTTTTTGCGTTTTTTTTCTTTACATTGTACTTGTTATCATAATCTACAACTATATTATGAATAATAAATTTTCTATGATTACACGCCCACCATGCTCCATAATTAAAAAATTTAAAATGAGAGAGTTTTGACAGTTACCTAGACGTAATATCATTGGACCACCGGCGTTCTTGTAGTTTTCACCTTTCTAGGGGTGGCTAATTGTAACACCACAAGTTCTTGGAACTCGGGGAGCTACTGGTTAGGACCTAACAATGGGTCCCAACCTTCGTTTAACAACAACTTTACTAGGATCTTACAACAAGGCACAAATGCATGTAAAACAATTTTCATAACATAATACTTTTATGGTATGAATGTACACATGTGACATCCTTACAAACATATATATATATATATATATATATATATATATATATATATATATATATATATATATATATAGGTAAATAATATGCATGCCGTATGGAAGACTCTCCCGTCTCCATCTAATGAGTACGTGGACCCGGCTGACCATCCGTTCCGAATCTCTCTACAACTGTTTATCTCTACAAAGTCTACAACACGGATAAACCGTTAGCTAACAATCTAAATATAAGAATAATAAAGATAGCACAAACACAACCAAGATAACATAAAACAATTATCATGCTGGCACACAAACCAATTATTATCTCGCAGTTAAGTGATTCACCTTTTTCCATTTTACAATTGTGGCACGAGAAATCTTAAGAGTTATCGCCTCCGTTCCTTATCCAACTGGGTGTAGGTCTAGCTTACCTCCGCCAGTAGCATCACTACAAACCGAGTGTGGACTAGTCCCTAAAGAAACCTCCAGCGCCCTCAGGCTAACTGAGCAAAATGCCACCGCCCGTTACTCTTAGGCCAAAGTATAGGTCGGTAGATAATTATTACTAAAATATAACTATAAACATCTCATTCACACACCACTACCATTATCCACACTCATATCTAGAAGTCAACTAAGTAAGCCCAAAGGACTAACCTGAATCGAAACACGATTCCCGTTATCTCAACTCGGTCCGCAACTGTTGGGACTCAACTGCGTGTCATAAGGGCGCGTGGATCAAAATACATCCCATAATATTAGGAGTCTAGAACTTCTAAGATGTACAATCCCTTCAAGAGAAATTACTAAAAAGCACTCCTAAGGTAAATGACCATTTTACCCCTAGTCCCGAAACTCTCAAAGATCCTATAATATATGCCCAAACCTTTCTCTAGGACTTTATTTCATACACTAACTCTTAAGAATTAGTTTAGGTATAACTTATAGACTACACATTTTTCTTAACTTTGAACAAAGTCACTAAGGTCCAACTTTACCCTATGATACGAGTCCCGAATAAAAATATAAAAAGTCTAAAAAAAATCCCTAAGTCTTTTATGGTATGCACTATATCCATAGCAGCAAGAATTTCCCAAAAATACCTAATAATCACTTCTACACAAATTCCCGAAGTCGGTTCCAAAACCAGAAATTTCAGACTTAGCCAAAAACTGAGTATTTCTTAACTGCTCAACCAGTCCACTTTGGACCTTCATAGATCTAAATCCAACCGTTGGATCAAACCCAACTTTTGATATATTACAATATGCATGACACTCTATAACATACTAAAACTGTTTAAGGTATCCAAACTTAAGCTCAAACATGACTGCACAACACCAGATATTTCCAGCACTTAGCAATTTCAGCAACATCCAGAAAACTGTTTAAGGTCTCAATTTCGAAAAATCATAATTCCTAAACCACTAGATGGATTCATCCCAAATTCTAATATGTTCTACAGAAATATGCCAACTATATCATATCCAAAATTCAAGTCTAACAGAGATCAAAACCTTAATCAAAACTACCTCACAAAACAGCATCACATGCAGTTCTTCTCAACACTCAGCCCATTTATAAAATCTGTATGAGGAGTCAACTTTGAAACACCGTAACTCTCAAATTGTAACATAGATTCGTCTAAACTTTTAGTATGAAGTTCTATGCAATACCGTCTATAACATATCCGAAAACCAGCCAAAAAAAAGAAGTCTAACTTACCCAAATCTGGACCCGAATTCGTCACTCCATGAAAATTCAGAAAACTGCATGAATCCTTACTGTTGATCTATGGCTGTTCTAGTAGGCTTAGGAGACATCAAACGGCACTCGTTAGGCATGTAATACCTGGACAGAAGTGCAATGGAGAGAGGGGTATAAGCTTACCCGATTCCGAGACTCGAAGGTATGAAAGGCGAAGGCCCGAAAGTTGTTGCTGCTTGGTGTCGCTGGGCGCATTTGCTGCACCTGGGTCTAGGCCAAGGCGTCCCTGTGGTCTGGGTTCACAGCCGCCCCCGTGGTTAGGTCCAGGCGCACCTACAACATGTTGTTGTCGTTGCTGAAGTGCGTTTCTGATCCGAAGGGAAGGCTCTCTAGCAGCCTGTCTTGCGTGACTCGCCCCTGTCGTGAGCGCCGAAGGGAGTGTAGTCTTGCCTCTCGTTTTTGTTGTCCTCCGACTTCTGCAGATGGGACCGCCTCAACCTCGGGAGGGAAACAGATCCGTGTAGGAGGCAACGACATCAGGGTTGCTAGCTAGGATCAAAGATGGACGAAGGAAGGCAGGAACGAGTCCTCAGCGGCGTACCTGCTTTTGTCGTTCGATTGATGCTAGGGACGGAAACCTGGCGCCGGATTTGTTGTTGTTGCAGTTGTGTGCAGAAGGGCCGGCGGCTGTTGTGGATATGTGGCGGTTGTTGTTGTGGATGTGAGGCGGCTGCTCCTAGGGTTGTGAAGGGGAGAGGAAACACGGTCTTTCTTCACGTAGAACGCAAGGAGGAGAAGGAAACTGTTGTCATACTATCAGCAAGGAAATGGGCCAGCTGACTAGCTTAATGGGCCCGGATGGCAAGTCTTTATTGGGCCCGGATGGCTTGTTAAAAGGATTGAATTTTTTTTTTGACGGTTAAGGACCGGTAGATCGGTTCCGTATTTTTATGTGAGTAGAGACCTCACATAAAATAATAAAAATTGTTGAAGAAATAAGTGTCACATGAAATGACAAAAACAAACAAAAGACGGAAAGGTCCATCCAGTCAAGTTCCGGTTTGTCTCGGAAATAAATGGAAATTAAATTTTCGGGTGTTACATCAATGTCCCCTTAAAATAAGTTTCGTCCCGAAACTTAAAAGAAGCCAAGATAATGACAGGGTACAAACAAAAGGCACAGAGCGCCGAAGAGGGACACAAATGTGCGAGTTTTGGTTTGTTTCTGAAGTAGGTGGAAGTAAAATTTCCGGGTATTACATCAATCCCCTCTTAACAATAAGTTTCGTCCTGAAACTTAGGGTAAGACAATCATAAGATCGGCCTTTAAGACACCAGTCGAGGTACCCAAACATTACACAAATGTCTCGTAGATCCCACATATAAGTACCTCACACATCAAAAGTCACCAATATAACAAACATCACTTACTAAGCACTCAAGCATGGAATAAACAAGTAACCAAACAATATTAACAAACACAGGGCCAAGCCCTAACTCGTCGCTCCCAAGATTACAACTATCTCTACATAGGTCTCAGAAAGTTACGTCCCATACTATCCATAATATCTTAGGTAGCCTCGTTAGCTTTTCATAAAACCATTGACTCCAAAATCTTTTCATGTACTTACATCACAAGCGCCTACTACCACGTTCTAGAGTGGTAATCAGATATCTCACCGCTATCATCCGGCTCAACTGTGCGATCTTCTAATCTGATGACCTACTCGTTTTTCGTAGGTATTCCCTCTAACTAAATCCGTGGACAATGGGGTTGCTCTGCTAAATAGGGTGAGGAATACTAGTCCTTCAATCACTTTCAACTCCGCTTGCAAGGTCTCAGAAGGTTGTCTTACATAACTCACCTCTATATTTTTTTTATTTTTTTTTTTTGATGACCTTCTTGAGGTAATTTATTCCAATTCCTTTCCTTCTGGTGTTCTGAAGGGTTCCGGGTATCCGATTTAGGATATCCCCCCTTATATATCTCCCGACACTTTACTAAGTGTTTAAGGCTAGTTGTATCACAACTCACTTGGTCTTATGTCCTAATATGACTCCATCATATGGTTCCTCCATTAAAGAACCGTCATCTGCTCATTTTTAGTCTTAAACTTGATATAATTTAACAATCAAAACCCGTTGGTCAATCTTTGTGTTCTATCGACGTCATCATATTATTTTATAGATCTCTAGTTCAACTCAAGCTTCTTACGCAGTATCAAGATCTTAGGTGATATAGAATGTATTCGCGATGACAACACTAGACACAAGGTGATCTTACCTCACCATCGTTTGATCATAACTACTCGATAACTGCTAACACACCATCAACATTCCACTCTTATATCCCTCACGTCTATCACACCGATAATATTTCTCTGACATGCAACACAACTCGGATCCGTTCTGATATAACATTACACGTAAATCTACCCGAGATTATTCTTTCTCTCTACGCGGTTATTGAGTTGCAAGCATACTCCTGTCGCTTCTTTCCTTAATAGTCTTCTGAATCTGTAGGGTAGTTATTCACTCTGAGCTTCATAGGGTAAACCCTACACAATACTTTTGTTACGTCGTTAATTCTTCTCCTAATCCCTCAAGAAAACTCACTCTAGGGTACTCCATTAGTACAACAGTCAAAACCCACTTGTCTAGCAACATGTAACGAAGCCGTCATTCTTCACTCGGACCCATAATAGGGTAACACTCTATTTCAATAACCTCTATATTCCCATGCAGTATTTCCAATCACTCCGCGTAACCTATCTCACGTTCTTTCCAAACAAATGTATCTCACCAACTATCATCATTTTAAACTCGACACGTCGTTTTTCTGTGCCTTTGAGCTTTCTGCTCTGTGGGTTAGTACCCACCACGCTTCCCCTGCGCTACTCTGATAGTTCTGTTGTCCTTCATCGATCATAAGGACATTTTCTGTGAGTCCAAAGTGATTGTCCCCCAAAATTCGTTCCCCCGATTAAACCATAAGTCCTATCCGGATGAAGTACCAAGTATATTCCTTACTTGCCTTAAGGAAATAAGATAACGGTTGAAAGACAACCTCTTCTGTTTACTTTATGAAATTTTCTAACACGGACTCAAACTGTGACTTGACTGGAGCTTGATCTTAACTAACTAGTAAGAAATCTCTAAAACATTTCTCTCTATATCTTTAGTTCATCCAAGAAGGTTGTCGTTGCCTATTGGAGGAAATCTTCCAAGGTGTCGGTAAAGCTACCTCGTAAATCCACATTCACAAATATCTCTTCTTAGCGGCACATAACTCATCAATACCGGCAACACTTGCACGTCCTCCGTTGACATTGGTTAGTCTATAGTTGACTTACCTCAATATCCCGTACTCACTCTTCTCATACTTCTAACGGCGTAAAATTCATGGTATGCATCCACTACTCGGTTAACCCTTTTCCCTTCGTTAGTTCGTTCTATCCTCCCCACTTCCGTTTCCTTAGGTCAACTCTCTTTCACGAGTCCCCTAGGTCATTCTCACATGTTCCTTCATTAGAGTTGTTTATAATATTGCTCTGTTGAACTCCATTGACTCTACTACCGGCCTCTTACTCTTTTTGATACCCGCGTCATGATTCCTTACAACTTCTTATTTCTGTGACGAGGTCAAAACTCCTCTACACTTGTGGGGTCTATCTTCGCGCTTACACTCAATTGTAGGTCTTCATTCCGTGCACCTCTTAGCCACAAGGGTTTCTTCCGTAAATATCGGAAGAGAATCATCATCCTCCCTTGTATGGAATGCTACACACACTCTATCTTGACTGTCATAGAACCTTATCAAAAGTGTATACTTCTTACTCCTCTAGTTCTTCTTTTACAATCCATCTGTACTAGCTGTGATATGTACCTTTTTCCTAGCCGGTAGGTAGTAAATCACTCACATAATTCCCTTGGTCTCAAATGACATAAGGGGGTCATTCCTAGCCATCTAGTCTTTCTTCTTAAGTTCTTAATGAGAGTTACTAGCTCGAGCTCATTCCATGTTACTATTAAGGGTACTAGTACGTGTATCAATTTAGCTTCACATTTGTCGCCATTGATCTCTTGAAGGGTCCTCCAGATGTCTATATAAATCTTTCACAAGTCTATGGTTATCCTCCTTATCTGTCAACCAGTTACTACTAGTTGACCCGCACGTGTTGTCTCAGTTATTACCAACTAGTCTGTAGTTGACCTTCTATAAGATCACGGACTTATTGTTCTTCCATCTCTTTTGAAGTTTGATACACTTGATGAAATCTATCTCCTCCAGTTTCTTTGTTAATACTCCTTCAGCTCCTTCCAAGTCTGCACTTCTCTTGTTCTCTTATGGGATCACTATACTCTTATGAGTCTAGTACTAACATTCATATGTCGTCAATGAGTTTATTAAGTCTTCCACGATAACTTGTAAGCGTGTCTTCACAATTCTTCTTACTTTGTTCATCGTCTATTTGTGGTTCTCTCGTATGACCATTAATGTTGGTAACTTAGATCTTTATGTGAATGAGAAGTTATTGTGGACTCTCTAGTCCACCAAAATAACTTTCCCACATTCTTCCCTTTGTCTGGTGTTGTGTTGTAATGCCACCTTTATAGAATTCCGTTGTCTTAAATTCATACTTCTACTGTATTTGATACTTTCTTCATGATTTCTTGCTCACTCGTGCATCTTTGAGTAAGTCAAACTGTCTCTATGATGATGAAATTTATTTCACGTCTTTAAACTCATTTGTCAATGTTTGTCTTTGTACTCCTTTAATTCTTCACCTCGGGATCAACACTGTAACAACCCAAAATTTGAGAACTCGGGGAGCTACTGGTTAGGACCTCACAATGGGACCCGACCTTAGTTTGACAATAATTTCACTAGGATCTTACAACAAGGCACAAAAGTATTTAAAACATTTGAAAACTTTAAAAAATATATACTTGAAGAATATGTATCAGCCTTACAGAGTAAAGGTACCAAAACGACACATATGAAGAACAAAAGACATCCCCGTCCCCAACTAAATGAGTACGTGGACCCGGCTGACCATTTCCTCCGGATCTCTCTACAACTGTATTAACCTGCAAGACATCTATAAGCGGTATAAAACCGTTAGCTAACATTCTATGCATAAGTATAAAGGTAAAAGCACAAACACACAACATACATAATCAACATGCAACACTCAATCCTTTTATTATCTCTAATTAGGTGATAGGTCATTACTAATGATACTTATTTTGTGACACGAGAGGGATTCCCAAACCTCGTCCTTGTCCCCGTTTACCAACGCGGAATGGTACTAATGCATCTGATCATCTACCGGACTGGGCTGGTCGCAGGGAACCTCCTAGACTATCGCAAGAGCTAGGCAGATGATGTCACGACCCGTTATCATACACTTGGGTCAATTACGTAAATAATAAAGTCGGCCTAATTCGGTTTCGTTGTTTATCATAACTAACAAACACCACTCATACACATTACACTCATACAAGAAGCCAGCTAAGTAAGTCCGTGGACTTACCTGAATCAGATCTCGACTCTCTTAATCACAACTCATTTGTAACTGTATAACTCGGTTGCCTGTCAAAGGAGGCAAGTGTGTCAGCACACTTTCTTGGTAATTAGAAGTCTAAGACTTCTAAGGTAGTAGATCATATTAGAACATAATTTAATACAGTACCAATTTATGGTAAAATGACTATTTTACCCTTGGTCCTGAAACTTCCAAAAATTCCATAATTCAAGCCTAAACTCTTATTTGAGACTAAAAAGTCATATTCTAACTCCTAAAGATGATTTTGGTTACAAACTGGCAATTTACCCATTTTCCTATTTTCCGAAAGATCGTTAAGGCCCAACTTCGGCATCAAATAAGAAATTCGAATAAACTTATAACAAATCCGAAATAATTCTCTAGATCATCTATGATATCTCATCTACTCCTAGGAGCAAGAATTTCTTAAAACTGTTCACCCTTCGCTTCTACAAAAATTTCCAAAGTTGGTTACAACACTTGAAGTTTCCTATACTTAACCAAAATCTGAGTACACTTTCAAAAATCATAACTCTTAAACCACTCGCTGGATTTATCCCAAATTTTGATATGTTCTACTATAATATGTCAACTATATCATATCCAAAATTCAAGTCCAACAGAGATCTAAAGCCAATTCAAAACTATCCCCCAAAACAGCATCCCATGCTGTTTTTCTCAACTCAGCACATTTATAAAAAAGTGTAGGAGGAGTTACTTTGCAACATCATAACTCTCAAACCGTAACTCCGATTCTTCCCAAATTTTAGTATGATCTACTATGTTCTACTGACTACAACATATCCAAAATTCAGCAACAACGAATGAGTTTTGCATACCTAAATCTGGCCCTGAAGTTGGGTACCCGACACAATTTTGAAACTTCAGAAACAGTAAAACGATTTAACTGTTTCTCCTTGCTCCACCTGAGTGAGTTAAGGACAGATTTGGTAGCATCTATTAGCTCATATGTAAGGAGGGAAAGGTAACCGAAAGAGGTATGGGTCTTACTCAATTCTAAGGTGCGATCATTGGAGGTTGCGGCCACTTGACTCCTCCTGTTGGTTTTGTGATTGCTTGCGTGCTGATAACACGATTTATTGCTTAGTTTTAGGTAATCATTTAGATAGATTTCTCACTCATTCATGCATGGTTTAACACTAGTTCACGACGTTTGCACTCAATTCACGTACTTTGCCGAGATAGACGTCTACACGGACTTGTGCGTTGCTTTGTAGGTATTTCGGGAGATGTAGGAGCTAAAACGATACGTTTGAGGATCGTTCATCTAGATGACACGCCCTCGGACTCATTAGGACACAAGATAAAGGCTAAGGAGGACTTATGGAGCCTTGCCAACACAAGTCATGCACCACATCACAGCTTAATTATCCAAAGCGAAGTTTCTGGAGCAAATCACGGTTTACTGGCACATTCCACGGCCGTGATTTTACCTGTGGATTTTGCCAGATTCTTGTGACAGCTGTTCCACGACTCTCATGGCCAGCTCATGAGAAATTTGTTATAAAAGTGGTCCTTCATTGGCTGACAAGGGCATCTTGGAGCAGCTCTCCATTATCCATTATCCTCTAACAAAAATATTTTCTCAACAAGAAGTCTTTCTAGGAAGGAAAGTGTCAAAGAGGAAGAAGAAGAGCTCCATTGAAGAGGAGAAGAAGAACACACACCATTACCATACTTGATAGTTTTTGTATTGAAGAATTCCGGATTCTAATTCTAGAGTTGTATGAACCATTTGAACCTTCTTTTGGAAGGGTTGTGAGTCATTCTAATCTCATTTTCAGTTTGGTTTTGTTTGCTTCACTTATTCATCTCTTCCTCTTTATTATCTTGCAAATGGATGCCATGATTTTGTGTTTGATCGTTTCGGTTTCTATGATGAATGTGGTAGGCTAAATAGATGTGGTTTTAGGGTAAGGAAGGGATGGTTATGGCTAGGGCTAGGATAGGACGAACTTAGAATTATCTTTGGATGACTTGTGTGCATAAACGTAGCCTCTGTTAGGAATCACGGTTGGTTCTTGACAAACCACGGCCGTGGTTTAGGTAGAACAACCAGTGATTTTCCCTGGTTCGATGGATCTTGTCTCAGATCATTAGAATGTTGAAATCCTAAGTGTTTGTTGAGTTAAATCTATCCTAGGGTGACCTAGTGTTAGCAACTAAGTGTTAGGAGAGACTTACCCGGCAATCCTTACTCTTAGATTCCAAAGATAACAACCCTTAGGTAGTGGTGAGCCTAATAAGCCGCCATTGGATTAAGTGTGCTAGGATAGTTGTTTAGGACTTCCCTTTCCAAGACTTACCCGGTAAGGATAGGTTAAGATCTCTAGGTAACAATCCGGTTTGTGTAGAATTCCGTCCCTTAGGTTCTTAGAGACTTACCCGGTGATGAGACCTAGGGAATGGACTAGTGGATCATGAGACTTACCCGGTGATTGATCCCAATCTAGAAACACTTAACCCCAACAGAGTTAATCCAAAGAATGAATAGATAGCTTGAGTCCTATGCCATAACCGGAACTTCCAACCCCTAGAATCCGTCTTTTCTTTCTTTGATCTATATCTTGTTTAGCTTGTTTATTTGTGTTGATTCATAGTTTTGTTGATTGTTTACTTTACATGAATTGTGATCTTTGATTGATCACCAAAAACCAACCAAAAACATTTGAGATTTTCATTTCTTTATTTCTTTCTTTTCTTTCAACCTAGGTCTTTACTAAACTCAATCATAAATCGAATCAATTTCACCTTAGTCTTTGTGTTCGACCTCGGAATACTATCCCTACTACAAACTTCCCGTACACTGCGGGTTTCGCTAGGAGTTAGGATAATTATAACGAGAATATAAATTTAAAACCCATTTGCGCATCACGATCTTAGCGTAACAAGTTTTTGGCGCCGTTGCCGGGGACTAGGTCTAGATTGAGTCTATTTTTGTGATTGTTTATTAGTGTAGATCTTTCTTGTTTCTTTTGATCTCTCTTTGGTTTGTGTCTTTGCTTTTCAGGACATCTCTTACTCTTTAGGTGTATGCGAAGATCTCGTGGAAAGGATTTAGCTCCATTCGACCCCGAACCGGAGAAAACCCTTAGATCTAGATCCAAGAGTATTAAAAAGGGAAAAGAGATAGCCGGAAGAGATCTCCAAGCTGAATTGGATGAAGCCTTAGAGCAAATAAGGCTAAGAGATGAGCTCTTGGAGGAAGAAAGGAGACTTGCCAATGAGACGCAAGAAGCAACTAGGAGGGAGATTGATGAGATTAGGCAAGCCCTTGTACAAGGGGAGCTTAATCGTCAACAACCTCCACCTCCTCCACCACAACCGCAGCCGTCGGCGAATGTTAGGGTTGTCCCCATTGCTATTGAAGAGCCACAAACATTAGGGAGACGTATGGATCCGGCACAAAGAGCACACCGTCCGGGTGTGAACTTAGGAGATCCCGCAACCCACAATTATGAGCTCCGCCCTTAAGTTCTACAAATGATCCGGCATAATCAATTTGGAGGGATGGAAGGAGAGTCTCCTCATCAACATTTGATGAATTATGAGATCTTGATGGAGACTCTTAGACCGCCAAGATTGGAGAGCAACAACCATAAGCTTAGGGCTTTTTCCTTTTCTCTTAAGGATAAAGCCTTGGCTTGGTATCAATCTATTCCACAAGGGCGAGTTGGTACTTGGGAGGAGATGACAACCGAGTTTTTGACTAAGTTCTTCCCACCTTCTAAGACTACCGAGTTAAGAGGGAAGATCAATGCCTTCGTGATGAAGGATAGAGAAAGCTTGTTCAAGTCTTGGGAGAGGTTCAAAGATCTTCTCCTTGATTGTCCACACCATGGCATACTGAAAATTGAGCTATTGGAGATCTACTTCAAGGGACTTGATGAAGATAGCCAATTCAAGCTCCAATCTCTTTCCGGTGGGACTTTTATGGAGAAGCAAGCTCTAGTGATTGAGAAATACTCCCATAGGAAGAGTGAAGGGAGAAAGGCGGGAGCTTATGAGGTGAGTGAAGTCACCATGAGCAATTTCAAGCTTGACGCCATCAACAATGAATTGAAGTCCTTGAGGGAGTTGTGTGCTACAACTTTGAAGAACCAAGCAACCCCTCAAGTGCTTCCACAAGCCAATTTGTCTTCCAAGGAGGAGGATGTGAATTACATGGGAAGGGGCAACTTCAACAATTATCAAGGCCCAAGGAGTTTCAACAACAACTGGCAATTCAACAATTACCGGCCCAACCACAACCATCCCGGGTTTTCCTACTCTAACCCGGATGGAGCCTTGAATCCTTCCTCCTCCAACAGCACAACTCCAACACCAAGAACTTCACAAGAACCTCCACCCGGATTTACTCAACCTCCAAAGGATAGAACCGAAATAATGTTTGAGCAATTGCTTGGAAGGTTGAGTGGTCTTGAGAGCACCGTGACTTCAATTTCTAAAGCTCATAAGGTTTTGGAAGCACAAGTGTTCCAAAAGGCGGGTGAAGCCCATAGAGATCCGGGAAAGCTTCCCGGAAGAACCGAAGACAACCCAAGAGGCCAAGTGTTGGCTATCACAACGAGGAGTGGGTTGAGTATGAAAGATCCTTTGCCCAAGGACAATGCTAAGGGAAAGCAAGTAGTGGTAGAAGAGGGAAAGTTGCAAGAAGATGGAGGCAAGAGCAAGGATGTAGAGCCAACCTATGTGGCACCGCCTCCATACAAGCCACCACTACCGTTCCCACAATCAAGAGCAAGAGCTCGTTTGGACAATCACTTTGGTAAGTTCCTTGAACTAATGTACAAATTACATATTAACATTCCGTTCATGGATGCCATTTTAGGAATGCCGGCATATGGCAAGTTCTTGAAAGAAATACTCTCCAACAAAAGGAAGTTAGAGGAGTATGGGGAGATAAGAATGACCAAGAGGTCCTCGGAATTGATCCAAACAATGAAGGAGGAGATGCCTCCAAGCTAAGTGATCCGGGTTCTTTTTGTGTCCCAATAGGAGTGAGAGATGTGAAGTACGAGGCCCTTTGTGATCTTGGAGCGAGTGTAAGCATCATACCGCTTGCACTTTGCAACAAAGTTGGGCTAGGAGAGCCGAAACCGGTCAAGATGACCCTCTATATGGCGGACCGTTCTATCACTCATCCGGTTGGGATCTTAGAGGACATTCCGGTGCAACTAGGAGGATTCTATGTGCCAATTGATTTCGTAGTCTTGGACATTCCGGCGGACTATCCGGTTCCCATCATCTTGGGAAGGCCTTTCCTAGCCACCTCCGGATGCCTAGTTGATTGCAAAAATGGGACTCTCTCCTTCAACATTGGAGAGGAGAACATCAAGTTCAAGTTGTCCACAATGATGAAAGGGCCGACCCTTGATGAGGATGTCTTCAACATAGTCGAGCAAGAGGAATCTAGAGAAGTTGTGAGCTCGATCTTGATCAAGGATCCCTTGGAGAAGGTTCTTACCTTAAGCATGATGGAGGAAGGTATTGAGGAAGCTTGCAATGAAGAGGTCAAGGCCTTGGAAGCATTGGAAGAGGAGCCAAGAGTTAGATTTGAAGGCCACGAAGAGGTGTTGAACAGCTGCAAGTTCCACGGTCGAGATTCATGTTCCACGGCCGTCAAACTCTCTGGACAACTCCGGGAAGCAGGCTTGGCAAGAACCACGGCCATGGAAGTTGAGCAAACCGTGTTTCCAGCCGTGGTTTTCCCTGATCAGCTCTTGATGATGATCAAGCTTCTAGGAGCCTTGGAGTGTCTTCATTTGCTCTGGATTCATCTCATCCAACCTTGTTTGGATCGTCTCCAACCGATAAAGGTCCTCCTAAACTTGAACTCAAACCCCTTCCCTCTCACTTAAAGTATGCTTTCCTTGGTGATAATTCTACATATCCGGTAATTGTGAATGCATGCTTGAGTGATGATGAACTTGCTAAGTTGTTGCATGAACTAAGATTGCATAGGAAAGCCATTGGCTATACTATTGATGATTTGGTTGGCATAAAACCTTCTTTGTGCATGCATAAAATAATGATGAAAGATAATCATAAACCCTCTATTGAACATCAAAGGAGATTGAATCCTATAATGAAAGAGGTAGTCAAAAAGGAAATCATTAAGTTGCTAGATGCGGGAATTATCTACCCTATTTTGGATAGTAAGTGGGTTAGTCCCGTTCATGTAGTACCTAAGAAGGGTGGGATGACCGTAGTAACTAATGAGAACAATGAACTAATCCCGACTAGGACGGTTACGGGGTGGAGGATGTGCATTGATTATAGGAAATTGAACATGGCCTCTAGGAAAGATCACTTCCCTCTCCCCTTCATTGACCAAATGCTAGAAAGGTTAGCTCAACACTCTCATTTTTGCTATCTAGATGGCTATAGTGGATTCTTCCAAATCCCTATCCACCCCGATGACCAAGAGAAAACAACCTTTACATGTCCATGGGGTACCTTTGCATATAGGAGAATGCCATTTGGGTTGTGTAATGCACCCGCCACCGTTCAAAGGTGTATGATGGCTATCTTTTCGGAATACATAGAAAATATCATGGAAGTGTTGATGGATGATTTCTCTGTTTATGGTTCTTCCTTTGATAATTGCTTGGCTAACTTGTCATTAGTATTGCAAAGATGTGAGGAGACAAATCTTGTCTTAAATTGGGAAAAATGCCACTTCATGGTAAGTGAAGGCATTGTGTTGGGACACTTGGTGTCTAACCGTGGCATTGAGGTTGATAGGGCCAAGATTGAAACGATAGAGAAGTTGCCACCACCTACCTCGGTGAAAGGGGTAAGGAGTTTCTTAGGGCATGCCGGTTTTTACCGAAGGTTTATTCAAGACTTCTCTAAAATTTCTAAGCCTCTCACTAACCTACTAATGAAAGATGTTGATTTTGTCTTTTCCAAGGATTGTCTTGAGGCTTTTTGTACGTTGAAGAACGCATTGATCTTCGCACCTATCATGCAACCTCCGGATTGGAGTTTACCGTTTGAGATCATGTGTGATGCAAGCGATGTAGCCGTTGGGGCTGTTTTGGGGCAAAGGAAAGATGGGCGCACTCATGCTATTTATTATGCTAGCAAGACGCTAGATGATGCTCAACTAAATTATGCTACCACCGAGAAGGAGTTGCTAGCGGTTGTGTATGCATTTGAGAAGTTCCGCTCATATCTTGTTGGAGCGAAGGTCATAGTTTATACGGATCATGCTGCGATCCGTTATCTACTTACAAAGAAGGATGCCAAACCAAGGTTGATTCGGTGGATCCTTCTTCTACAAGAATTTGATTTGGAAATCCGGGACAAGAAGGGATCCGAGAACTCCGTGGCGGATCACCTTAGTAGACTCCCACCATTGGAGCTTGAAAGAGATGACATCCCTATTGATGATTCATTCCGGGATGAGCAATTGCAAATGGTGGAGGAATGCTTGTTCCAAGTGTCTAGAGGAAGTGAGCCATGGTTTGCCGACATCGTGAACTACTTAGTGTGTGAGGAACTGCCTCCCGGTTTGACATATGCTCAAAGGAAAAAGTTCTTCAATGATGTGAGGCATTACTATTGGAGTGAGCCACTTCTATTCAAGAGAGGGCCGGATGGAATGTTTAGAAGATGCATACCGGAAGATGAAGTGGAGAGTGTGATCCGGCATTGTCACTCCTTACCATGTGGAGGCCATGCTAGCTCACACAAAACGTGTGCAAAGGTATTGCAATCCGGTTTTTATTGGCCTAACTTGTTTAAAGATGTGCAAGGTTTTGTAGCGGCGTGTGATGCTTGCCAAAAGACGGGCAACATCTCAAGGAGGAATGAAATGCCCTTGAACAACATCCAAGAAGTCGAAATATTTGATGTGTGGGGTGTGGACTTCATGGGACCATTCCCTTCTTCATGTGGCAATCTCTACATCCTATTGGCGGTGGACTATGTGTCAAGATGGGTGGAGGCAATCGCCTCTCCCACAAATGATGCCAAGGTGGTGGTGCGGTTCTTCAACCGAGTGATCTTCCCTAGGTTTGGTACACCAAGGGTGATCATTAGTGATGGAGGGAAGCACTTCACGAATAGGAACTTTGGAGCGCTTTTGGCCAAGTATGGGGTGACTCATAAGGTGGCAACACCTTACCATCCCCAAACTAGTGGCCAAGTGGAGATCTCCAACCGGGAGATCAAGGCCATTCTTGAGAAGACGGTCTCTAGGACGAGAAAAGATTGGGCTATGAAGCTCAATGATGCCTTATGGGCATATAGAACCGCCTTCAAGACACCGATTGGCACCACTCCTTACAAGTTGGTCTATGGCAAGTCTTGCCACCTTCCGGTAGAGATGGAGCATAGAGCTTATTGGGTCATTAAGTGGCTAAATTTTGATCTCAAAGAGGCGGGAGAAAAGAGATTGCTTGAATTGAATGCCCTCGAAGAAATCCGGTTGGATGCTTATGAGAATGCCCGGATTTACAAGGAGAGAACCAAAAGATGGCATGACAAAAGGATCATTCCCAAGGAGTTGAGTGAAGGAGATCTTGTCCTTCTCTTCAACTCAAGGCTAAGGCTCTTTCCCGGAAAACTGAAATCAAGATGGACCGGGCCATATGTGGTGAAGAAGATCTTTCCCCATGGAGCTATTGAAATAGGTGGGTGTTCGCTCCAAACGGTGTGTGCAAGCTTTAAATTTATAACCCTAGACTTAAGCTTAAAACAAGGATGCGAACCCGCAGTGTACGGGTCAATCGTAGTAAAAGCAAGAAAATTCCAGGGGTCGATCACAGGGACTCGGTGAAACAAAGTCAATACGGTGTGCTTATGTCAATACTAACCACAAGAGCGATTAACACAATCAAAGATGAATAAGAAGTCAATAAAGCAAACATGCAATTCTAGGGATTAAAGCATCTAGTTGTGGTTCCAACTCAAGATCTATAGATAAGCGGACAAAGCTGAGATTTTTGCGTGGGGAAGGTGTTACTAAAGTGGAGTAGATCACCGGGTAAGTCTCACTACACATTAATCCTAAACCGTAACTCCTATTACCGGGTAAGTCTCAAGGAATCAAGATAAAGAACTATAACCTCAAACTAACACACCATCTAAGGGAATAGAATCAACCTTTACCGGGTAAGTCTCAGGCTAACTCACAAAGATGGGATGGAAGCACACTCAAACCCCAATAAAGGGTAAACCTTTATTACCTACACTTATGATCGTTAATACACAAACTAAGGAATTACCGGGTAAGTCTCATCCTAAGCTTGCTTTGAACCAGGAAGGTGTAATAAGAATAGGATTTAGCAAACTCTAACACTTAACTTTCTGTTTTAGGTCGGATAAGTCACCTCGGTCAGAAGAATTCCACCCCGGCCGAGATGTTCATCAACCGAACGAGATGCTCAGGGTTAAGGTTAAAGACTCGAACTTTCAGGATCCTACTAGAATCTAAGATTATTCTATCATTGTTTTTCCCACAACCTTCAGCCAATCACCCTAGAATCACACAAGGAAATTAGCCACTCATCATCATAATGAAAGTATTAAAATATATGGAAGAAGGTGAATATTTGAACAAAGAAGAATTTAATGAAAAGACTTCAATAACTGAATCAAATATCACAACAAAGCGTTCCTTGGATAATAATCCAAAAAGACAAGACAACAATTGAGGGAATTAAAGACAATCTTACAAAACCCTCCAAAAAGCTATAAAAGCTATAGACTTCAATCTTCCTTCAACCTTCAAAAAGGTTCTTCAAAACTCCCAACTGGAGTATGCTGCTGCTGCTGCGTATGCGGGATGTCCAGCTGTAAGCGGATGCCGGAATTATGGGAAATCCGACCCTTTTTATAGGAAAATAAACCCCCAAAGATAATAAATCTTAGAAAGATATTTTCCCATAAATATAGGTAAAATATATGATTCTGCATATCTCCTTCCTTCCAGGAGCCAAGCCCAAAAATATAAGATCACTTTCCAAATTTAAAAAGATCTCATCCAAGAATAAAATATTCTCGCCGCGTCCTAGGTGTTCGCCTCGGTCGAGTCGGCGTCTCTGGATCACCTCGGTCGAGATGAATCTCTGGTCAACCGAGGTGAGTCACAACAGAATGTGAAATCTCTCGAATCTGCTCCAAAGTAAATCTTTAATCCATGGTTATGCTCCCTGGATGTAGCTCCAATTGACTCATGACTCCTTTCGCTCATTTTTGATGCAAAACATACCAAATTACCTGCAATTACAACAAAACTAGGTGTAGACCTCGATTCTCGCAAAGGCAGATGAAATGGTAGTAAAATCACATAATGCACATACAAACATGCAGATTATGAAAGATAAAACGTCCAAACAAACCCCAAAATATAGACTATAATTCATGCTATCAAAATACCCCATACTTAGCCCTTGCTTGTCCCCAAGCAAGTTCCTCATATAGAAGACGAGATAGAATGGATTATAAGTCAAGAAAATCAATGAAAAAGTCTTTCAAAAACATTTTATGGTGTGCAACTATCATAGATCACTCTAAGAGAGTACTTCCTGGAATTAAAAACTCAATATGATTGAAACATTTTATAAATATAAGAAAGTTGTTCATCTTTGCATAAAATCATAGAATGCATAATAAATCATAATTATCAAAATTAATCATGTATAATCTAGTTTAAACCACTAAGTCAATCAACAAGCTCAAGGTCTCAAGGGCTTCCCAAAAGAAAAGGTCAAGAAACGTGTAGGGTAGGGATGTATGTAAGGTAATGTGGTGCTAGAATCCGGGAAAAGGATGAACTTCACTTTCACTTTGACTTGCAACATCTTCCACCAATAAGCTTCGCTTATCTCACACTTTTTCTTTTTACTTTACTTTTTGGGATGCATGGACAGAGGTGCACAATAACCGAAGCCTAGGAAATCTGCAATCATCAATTTCTCGAGATGCATCAAACCCTTGATGCACATACCATGACCCGTTAGGAATATCGCTCAATCCGACTTTGGCAAGACACAAACACCCGGCTATGTGAATGGTGCCGAGTTACTCATCTTCATGATTGACTTCCCCAAACCTATTATTGCTTTCTAACACTTTCACTTCCAGCCACTTCTCAACTTTAACTCCACTTGCTTTCACCACTTCGCTTGCTTCCAAATTCCCGGATAGGTAAAGGGAGGCAAAATGTATATGAGGGGCTAAGCATGATCAAGAAGAAGAAGAAGAAGATGAATTGCCTTGGTCTTTCCAAGAAGAAAGTGAGAGAACTTAACCTGCGGTGTCAACCTTCAAATTCAACATAATTTGGATAAAAATAAAGTATTAAACATGCCAATAATTTCAAACAAAGCATTTAGCAACTTAAACATATCATAAAACATTTCAAACACATAAAGAATTTAAAACCAGTAGGTAAACAGAATCTTCACTGAGATCATATCCAGATAAGTAACACAAAATCGTTTTCGAAAACTTTCTGTTACGCACCTCGGTCGAGGTGTTCGTAGGTCAACCGAGGTGAAACACCTCGTTCGGCCAGTACTGACTCGGTCGAGGTCAAAAAAATTTTTTTTAAAACCAATTTTTTTTTCGGTTTCGACGTTTTTCTCAATCAAATAACCTGTAGGTATGCATGTAATATCAGATAATCATATAAAGGCAACTGAAGCATAAATATGAAAATATCCGATACATCATAAGTCGAATAATACATCATAAGTCAAATAAGTCAGATAAATACATCAACTACCCCATACTTGAGACACACTGTCCCAGTGGGTGTAAATAAAGTCTGAAAGAAAGGAGGACTCACCGGATAAAGAGCCGAACTGCATAAAAATAAAATAAATAAAATCCTGCAGCTCCTCAGAAGTCCTGATCCGGTGGTGGTGGTGGCATGTAGGGGTACAAAGTAGGGTCATAGGGATAAAATACCCCATACTTAGCCCTTGCTTGTCCCTAAGCAAGTTCCTCATATAGAAATTAAGATAGAATGGATTATAAGTCAAGAAAATCAATGAGAAGTCCTTCAAAAATATTTTTATGGTGTGCAACTATCATAGATCACTCTAAGAGAGTACTTCCTGGAAATTAAAAAACTCAATATGATCAAAACATTTTATAAATATAGGAAAGTTGTTCATCTTTGCATAAAATCATAGAATGCATAATAAATCATAATTATCAAAATTAATCATGTATAATCCGATTTAAACCGCTAAGTCAATCAACAAGCTCAAGGTCTCAAGGGCTTCCCAAAAGAAAGGTCAAGAAACGTGTAGGGTAGGGATGCATGTAAGGTAATGTGGTGCTAGAATCCGGGAAAAGGATGAACTTCACTTTCACTTTGACTTGCAACATCTTCCACCAATAAGCTTTGCTTATTTCACACTTTTTCTTTTTACTTTACTTTTTGGGATGCATGGACAGAGGTGCACAATAACCGAAGCCTAGGAAATCTGCAATCATCAATTTCTCGAGATGCGTCAAACCCTTGATGCACATACCATGACCCGTTAGGAATATCGCTCAATCCGACTTTGGCAAGACACAAACACCCGGCTATGTGAATGGTGCCGAGTTACTCATCTTCATGATTGACTTCCCCAAACCTATTATTGCTTTCTAACACTTTCACTTCCAGCCACTTCTCAACTTTAACTTGCTTTCACCACTTCGCTTGCTTCCAAATTCCCGGATAGGTAAAGGGAGGCAAAATGTATATGAGGGGCTAAGCATGATTAAGAAGAAGAAGAAGAAGAAGAGAATGAATTGCCTTGGTCTTTCCAAGAAGAAAGTGAGAGAACTTAACCTGCGGTGTCAACCTTCAAATTCAACATAATTTGGATAAAAACAAAGTATTAAACATGCTAATAATTTCAAACAAAGCATTTAGCAACTTAAACATATTATAAAACCTTTCAAACACATAAAGAATTTAAAACCAGTCAGTAAACAAGATCTTCACTGAGATCATATCCAGATAAGCAACACGAAATTCATTTCGAAAACTCTCAGTTAACACACCTCGGTCGAGGTGTTCTTGGTTCAACCGAGGTGAAATGCCTCGTTTGGCCAAGACTGACTTGGTCGAGGTCAAAAAATTTTTTTTTTTCGCCGCGTCCTAGGTGTTCGCCTCGGTCGAGTCGGCGTCTCTGGATCACCTCGGTCGAGATGAATCTCTGGTCAACCGAGGTGAGTCACAACTGAATGTGAAATCTCTCAAAACTGGTCCAAAGTGAATCTTTAATCCATGGCTATGCTCCCTGGATGTAGCTCCAAATGACTCATGACTCCTTTTGCTCCTTTTTGATGCAAAACGCGCCATTTTACCTACAATTACAACAAAACTAGGTGTAGACCTCGATTCTCGCAAAGGTAGATGAAATGGTAATATAATCACATATAACACATACAAACATGCAGATTATTGAAGATAAAACGTCCAAACAAACCCTAAAATATAGACTATAATTCATGCTATCAAAATACCCCATACTTAGCCCTTGCTTGTCCCCAAGCAAGTTCCGCATATAGAAGACAAGATAGAATGGATTAATAGTCATAAAAATCAATAAAAATCCTTCAAAAACATTTTTATGGTGTGTTACAATCATAGATCACTCTAAGAGAATACTTCATGGAATTTAAAATCTAAACATGATTAAAACATTTTATAAATATAGAAAAGTTGTTCATCTTTGCATAAAACCATAGAATGCATAATAAGTCATAATTATCAAAATTAATCATGTATAATCCAGTTTAAACCACTAAGTCAATCAACAAGCTCAAGGTCTCAAGGGCTTCCCAAAAGAAAAGGTCAAGAAACGTGTAGGGTAGGGATGTATGTAAGCTAATGTGGTGCTAGAATCCGGGAAAAGGATGAACTTCACTTTCACTTTGACTTGCAACACCTTCCACCAATAAGCTTTGCTTATTTCACACTTTTTCTTTTTACTTTACTTTTTGGGATGCATGGACAGAGGTGCACAATAACCGAAGCCTAGGAAATCAGCAATCATCAATTTCTTGAGATGCATCAAACCCTTGATGCACATACCATGACCCGTTAGGAATATCGCTCAATCCGACTTTGGCAAGACACAAACACCCGGCTATGTGAATGGTGCCGAGTTACTCATCTTCATGATTGACTTCCCCAAACCTATTATTGCTTTCTAACACTTTCACTTCCAGCCACTTCTCAACTTTAACTCCACTTGCTTTCACCACTTCGCTTGCTTCCAAATTCCCGGATAGGTAAAGGGAGGCAAAATGTATATGAGGGGCTAAGCATGATCAAGAAGAAGAAGAAGAAGATGAATTGCCTTGGTCTTTCCAAGAAGAAAGTGAGAGAACTTAACCTGCGGTGTCAACCTTCAAATTCAACATAATTTGGATAAAAACAAAGTATTAAACATGCTAATAATTTTAAACAAAGCATTTAGCAACTTAAACATATCATAAAACCTTTCAAACACATAAAGAATTTAAAACCAGTAGGTAAACAGAATCTTCACTGAGATCATATCCAGATAAGTAACACAAAATCGTTTTCGAAAACTTTCTGTTACGCACCTCGGTCGAGGTGTTCGTAGGTCAACCGAGGTGAAACACCTCGTTCGGCCAGTACTGACTCGGTCGAGGTCAAAAAAATTTTTTTTAAAACCAATTTTTTTTTCGGTTTCGACGTTTTTCTCAATCAAATAACCTGTAGGTATGCATGTAATATCAGATAATCATATAAAGGCAACTGAAGCATAAATATGAAAATATCCGATAAATAAAGTGTCATACATCAAAAGGTAGTCAAGCAAATACATCAAGTAGTCAAATAAATACAAACACCCCATACTTGGGACACACTGTCCCAATGAGTCAAATAAAAGTCTGAAAATGAGAGAACTCACCGGATAAATAGCTGAATTGCATAAAAGTCTGAAAATGAGAGAACTCAGTAATCTCGATCCGGCGGTGGTGGTGGTGGCACGTACGGATACTGTGTCGGGTCGAACGGATAACCCATGACACGCTCGAACTGAAGCTGAGCCATGACGTGCTGATAGTGCTGCCGCTTCTGCATCTCGCGGATATCCAGCGATAATGCAGCATATGAGTCGATAACCTGATCCGTCAGGTCATCGATCCGTCGGTGAGCAGCTCGATCTCTCACTCCACGCCTCCTGCGTCTAGCAGGTCTGACTGGAGAAGTCTCAGCTGGTGCAGGCTCCGTCTCCTCCTCATCATCCAAATCGATGATCGGTGGTGCGCTCATCCCTGCAGTATTCGTCCTTGTATCCATCGGGACACCACCCTCTCTCTCATCCATCGTCTCCTCGTCGTCATCCTCCTCCTCCTCAGCAGGGGCGGCTGCTGCCTCTCTGTGATCCTCCATCAGTGGAGCCCAAGCTGTCTGCCAGTAATGCGGATCAAAAACTGTGAACTGTGCAGACCAGCGGATCCCCTGTGGTGCAGTCCGCTCCCAAGGCATGGCGACGTATGGAGTGGTCAAACCACGGGGAACTAGAATCCTCCGTGTGATCATCTCCTGTAATCCCAGCGGCTTCGGAGCCGCCGCCATCGTGCAAACACTGAGGTCCATCCCGTGGTAGGTAGCGATATGGGTGACTAGACCTCCGCAGCAAATGTCTCCCTTCGCCTTGGCCTTGATCCTGTGCAGATCCTCTGCCAGGAGCAAGCCAAAGTCTGGGAAGCCTCCTGTAACCATGCAGTAGAGGCTGAAGAGCTCGCCCTGTCTGATCTTCTGGGGCGTCTCAGTACGCGCCAGAAGTGTCTCGCTAAAAATCCTGTGGGCTAGTCTGAAGGCCGGATGAAAGATGACCTTCTCCCTGGAATCTCCAGGGCGCCATCTGTCTGCGTGCTCGGTAATATGGGCAATCTGCCCCCAGAACTCCCTAGCTACGGATCGGGAGGGGAAGTCGGTGGCGGTGGGCTCAGAAAAGCCAAAAATCTCTCTCCATATCTCTAAGGGAACTATGAAGTTCCGGTTCATCAACCGGTACTTCACAGACTGGTCTGTGGGGAGGTAGGAGAAGGAGCTAACAAACTCTAAGGTCGGCTCCAAGTAAGCTGGGGCTCGGATCTCAGTAAACTGATCCAGCCCGACAGTAGCAATCATCCTCCTAAGGTCAGCATCTAACCCTAGGCAATCAAAGGCCGACACGTCCAGAAATCGTGGTGCGATAACTGGACGGCTAGCTATCCGCTCATAGTCTACCCGGCATCTCTCGTGGATAACCGGGCGGTAAGGACGGGAAGAAGAGGAAGAAGGGGAGGGTGAGGATCTGTCTCTAAGGGCTAGGCGACGATCTGAACTCATTTTCACTCAACTCTGTCAGACCACCTCGGTCACTGACAAGTCCCAAAAATCACCTCGGTCGAGATGCAGTTCGACCGGACCGAGGCGCAGCAGTTGCGATTCCAAATCTCAAAATTCAGTTCTTTTCCCCCCAAAATCACTACAATTGCTTCCTAAGGGGTACTTAAGCCTTTCCTCAGCAAAATCAGGGGCAACCAAAGCCCAAATCAAAGCGAACGAACGAGTTAGGGTTTCGACTTGTTTTACCTCGTTTCGGTCGATTCGCTCGATTTCTTTGCAGATCTGTTGTTGCAATCGGTTCCTCTACCCTTCAATCACAGTTTAGAAGCAGAAATCTTCGAAAACGAGCAAGATCTGAGAGGGAGCGAAGTGGAAGTCGCCGCGGTCGAGGTGGGTAAAGTAAAAAAGTGAAAAATAAAATTTTTTCCCTTTTTATACTGTTCCTGGATCTGCTGTCACCTCGGTCGAGATGGTCTCGACTGGACCGAGGTGGTATGGACAGAGGTGGTTCTGCAGAAACCCTAGTCGCCTCGGTTGCTCAAGAATCAACTCGGTCGAGGTGCTCTGACAGTAACCGAGATGCTTCTGTCTTCTCAAAATCTCGAACTTCTGTCCTTCCAGTTATGCTCCTTCCTTAGATATTCCCTGTTGTCTGTCCAGAACGCCAAAAACAAAGCAAAGCAAAGCAAAAACAAAAACTATCTAAGCTAGACTAGAAAACGGGAAAAGAAAGCAATACCTTGGGTTGCCTCCCAAGAAGCGCTTGATTTAAGGTCGCTAGCTGGACCATTCTCCATAGAATTACTCAATGTACCTTGAACACCATGGAGTGCTCATCACATCCATCATAAAATTCTTCCAAAAAGGTTCCGGTTCCTAATTTCACCGGCAAATGGTAAGATCTCCCACGTACAAGCTTGTACGGTTTGATTCTCACCGGAATCCTTCTAGTCTTCCTGCACTTCAATGGGACGTAATCTAGCCTTGCGTCCCATCCTTTCCTTGATCGAGAAAATAGTTTCTCGAGAATCATAGCAGCTTCCCCATTTATAGCTTGGGGATGGTACAGGGTCCTGAGCATGCGAGGGACCCCATACTTGAACAAATAACACTTCGTTGCCTTAGCGGTGAAGCGCTTGTTAACTTCACTCCTTATAATCCAAGGAGCATCTTCCTCCAACAATTTCAAGAGAGATTTCATCTTGATCTTAGGAGGTTCTTTCGGAAGAGACCTCCAACTCTCCGGTGCATTCCTGAAAAATTCAGAAATATTAATAGGGAATTCAAATGAAGTAGGAGAATGTACCTTGCAAAGTTCTCCAAAGCTTGAGACAAGTTTCGTGTTGGGTTGATAATCCACCCACGAAATCTCTCTCAGTTCTGCTGGTCTTTCTTCCACCTTGACCACAATCTCAGTAATTTGGCCAAGGTTCTCTGCATCTTCCACTTCTGGTTTTGCAGATTCTTCTTCCATCTCGGTCGAGATCTCTTCCACCTCGGCCGAAGTCTCAACAGTCGGATCGAGATCCTCCACATCCTCCTCTTCCACAAAAACTTCAGGAGAAGCTTCCGGTCCGACCAGAGGAATACTTGGAACGTGCAACACTTCCTTATGCTCCTCTTCCGGCTTAACATAGGATATGGTGCTTTCCTTGAGCTCCTCCACCTTCTTCATCAACTTCTCCAATCTTGATTCGAGAGAGTCTTCAAAAGGTTGCTCACAAATTTTTTTAGGGACATTCAGTTCATCCCACATTGCAAGTTCATGCTTAATGGCCTCTTCTCTTTCCCATTCATTGTTGAACCAAAAGAAGGAGTACTTCTCCTCCAAGTATTCATAATGGTCCGCCCTAGCACTTTGCCTTGCTATCCTGGCTGGATCAAATGTAGTCATCGGAAATCCTGAAAACTACAAAACTCATAGAAAGAGTAGTTAGTAGCAACAGGGGCAAGTGCCCCGAAAGCAAACCGCAACTGGCTCGGTCTAGACCAAGTCCCCGGCAACGGCGCCAAAAACTTGTTCGCTCCAAACGGTGTGTGCAAGCTTTAAATTTATAACCCTAGACTTAAGCTTAAAACAAGGATGCGAACCCGCAGTGTACGGGTCAATCGTAGTAAAAGCAAGAAAATTCCAGGGGTCGATCACAGGGACTCGGTGAAACAAAGTCAATACGGTGTGCTTATGTCAATACTAACCACAAGAGCGATTAACACAATCAAAGATGAATAAGAAGTCAATAAAGCAAACATGCAATTCTAGGGATTAAAGCATCTAGTTGTGGTTCCAACTCAAGATCTATAGATAAGCGGACAAAGCTGAGATTTTTGCGTGGGGAAGGTGTTACTAAAGTGGAGTAGATCACCGGGTAAGTCTCACTACACATTAATCCTAAACCGTAACTCCTATTACCGGGTAAGTCTCAAGGAATCAAGATAAAGAACTATAACCTCAAACTAACACACCATCTAAGGGAATAGAATCAACCTTTACCGGGTAAGTCTCAGGCTAACTCACAAAGATGGGATGGAAGCACACTCAAACCCCAATAAAGGGTAAACCTTTATTACCTACACTTATGATCGTTAATACACAAACTAAGGAATTACCGGGTAAGTCTCATCCTAAGCTTGCTTTGAACCAGGAAGGTGTAATAAGAATAGGATTTAGCAAACTCTAACACTTAACTTTCTGTTTTAGGTCGGATAAGTCACCTCGGTCAGAAGAATTCCACCCCGGCCGAGATGTTCATCAACCGAACGAGATGCTCAGGGTTAAGGTTAAAGACTCGAACTTTCAGGATCCTACTAGAATCTAAGATTATTCTATCATTGTTTTTCCCACAACCTTCAGCCAATCACCCTAGAATCACACAAGGAAATTAGCCACTCATCATCATAATGAAAGTATTAAAATATATGGAAGAAGGTGAATATTTGAACAAAGAAGAATTTAATGAAAAGACTTCAATAACTGAATCAAATATCACAACAAAGCGTTCCTTGGATAACAATCCAAAAAGACAAGACAACAATTGAGGGAATTAAAGACAATCTTACAAAACCCTCCAAAAAGCTATAAAAGCTATAGACTTCAATCTTCCTTCAACCTTCAAAAAGGTTCTTCAAAACTCCCAACTGGAGTATGCTGCTGCTGCTGCGTATGCGGGATGTCCAGCTGTAAGCGGATGCCGGAATTATGGGAAATCCGACCCTTTTTATAGGAAAATAAACCCCCAAAGATAATAAATCTTAGAAAGATATTTTCCCATAAATATAGGTAAAATATATGATTCTGCATATCTCCTTCCTTCCAGGAGCCAAGCCCAAAAATATAAGATCACTTTCCAAATTTAAAAAGATCTCATCCAAGAATAAAATATTCTCGCCGCGTCCTAGGTGTTCGCCTCGGTCGAGTCGGCGTCTCTGGATCACCTCGGTCGAGATGAATCTCTGGTCAACCGAGGTGAGTCACAACAGAATGTGAAATCTCTCGAATCTGCTCCAAAGTAAATCTTTAATCCATGGTTATGCTCCCTGGATGTAGCTCCAATTGACTCATGACTCCTTTCGCTCCTTTTTGATGCAAAACATACCAAATTACCTGCAATTACAACAAAACTAGGTGTAGACCTCGATTCTCGCAAAGGCAGATGAAATGGTAGTAAAATCACATAATGCACATACAAACATGCAGATTATGAAAGATAAAACGTCCAAACAAACCCCAAAATATAGACTATAATTCATGCTATCAAAATACCCCATACTTAGCCCTTGCTTGTCCCCAAGCAAGTTCCTCATATAGAAGACGAGATAGAATGGATTATAAGTCAAGAAAATCAATGAAAAAGTCTTTCAAAAACATTTTATGGTGTGCAACTATCATAGATCACTCTAAGAGAGTACTTCCTGGAATTAAAAACTCAATATGATCGAAACATTTTATAAATATAAGAAAGTTGTTCATCTTTGCATAAAATCATAGAATGCATAATAAATCATAATTATCAAAATTAATCATGTATAATCTAGTTTAAACCACTAAGTCAATCAACAAGCTCAAGGTCTCAAGGGCTTCCCAAAAGAAAAGGTCAAGAAACGTGTAGGGTAGGGATGTATGTAAGGTAATGTGGTGCTAGAATCCGGGAAAAGGATGAACTTCACTTTCACTTTGACTTGCAACATCTTCCACCAATAAGCTTCGCTTATCTCACACTTTTTCTTTTTACTTTACTTTTTGGGATGCATGGACAGAGGTGCACAATAACCGAAGCCTAGGAAATCTGCAATCATCAATTTCTCGAGATGCATCAAACCCTTGATGCACATACCATGACCCGTTAGGAATATCGCTCAATCCGACTTTGGCAAGACACAAACACCCGGCTATGTGAATGGTGCCGAGTTACTCATCTTCATGATTGACTTCCCCAAACCTATTATTGCTTTCTAACACTTCCACTTCCAGCCCACTTCTCAACTTTAACTTGCTTTCACCACTTTGCTTGCTTCCAAATTCCCGGATAGGTAAAGGGAGGCAAAATGTATATGAGGGGCTAAGCATGATCAAGAAGAAGAAGAAGAAGAGAATGAATTGCCTTGGTCTTTCCAAGAAGAAAGTGAGAGAACTTATCCTGCGGTGTCAACCTTCAAATTCAACATAATTTGGATAAAAACAAAGTATTAAACATGCTAATAATTTCAAACAAAGCATTTAGCAACTTAAACATATTATAAAACCTTTCAAACACATAAAGAATTACCAGTAGGTAAACAAAATCTTCACTGAGGTCATATCCACATAAATAACACAAAATTGTTTTCGAAAACTTTCTGTTACGTACCTCGGTCGAGATGTTCTTGGTTCAACCGAGGTGAAATGCCTCGTTTTGCCAGAACTGACTCGGTCGAGGTTGAAAAAAATTTTTTTTTTTTTTAAAACCATTATTTTTGTTTCGGTTTCGACGTTTTTCTCAATCAAATAACCTGTAGGTATGCATGTAATATCAGATAATAATATAAAGGCAACTGAAGCATAAATATGAAAATATCCGATAAAATAAAATACATTAAAAGGTAGTCGAATAAATACATCACGTAGTCAAATAACAATAAATACCCCATACTTGAGACACACTGTCCCAGTGGGTATAATAAAAGTCTAAACAAGAGAGAACTCACCGGATAAAAGCCGAACTGCATAAAAGAAAATAATAATAAAATCCTGCAGCTCCTAGTAGTCTCGATCCGGTGGTGGTGCATAAGGATACTCAGTAATATGGGCAATCTGCCCCCAGAACTCCCTAGCTACGGATCGGGAGGGGAAGTCGGTGGCGGTGGGCTCAGAAAACCCAAAAATCTCTCTCCATATCTCTAAAGGAACTATGAAGTTCCGGTTCATCAACCGGTACTTCACAGACCGGTCTGTGGGGAGGTAGGAGAAGGAGCTAACAAACTCTAAGGTCGGCTCCAAGTAAGCTGGGGCTCGGATCTCAGTAAACTGATCCAGCCCGACAGTAGCAATCATCCTCCTAAGGTCAGCATCTAACCCTAGGCAATCAAAGGCCGACACGTCCAGAAATCGTGGTGCGATAACTGGACGGCTAGCTATCCGCTCATAGTCTACCCGGCATCTCTCGTGGATAACCGGGCGGTAAGGACGGGAAGAAGAGGAAGAAGGGGAGGGTGAGGATCTGTCTCTAAGGGCTAGGCGACGATCTGAACTCATTTTCACTCAACTCTGTCAGACCACCTCGGTCACTGACAAGTCCCAAAAATCACCTCGGTCGAGATGCAGTTCGACCGGACCGAGGCGCAGCAGTTGCGATTCCAAATCTCAAAATTCAGTTCTTTTCCCCCCAAAATCACTACAATTGCTTCCTAAGGGGTACTTAAGCCTTTCCTCAGCAAAATCAGGGGCAACCAAAGCCCAAATCAAAGCGAACGAACGAGTTAGGGTTTCGACTTGTTTTACCTCGTTTCGGTCGATTCGCTCGATTTCTTTGCAGATCTGTTGTTGCAATCGGTTCCTCTACCCTTCAATCACAGTTTAGAAGCAGAAATCTTCGAAAACGAGCAAGATCTGAGAGGGAGCGAAGTGGAAGTCGCCGCGGTCGAGGTGGGTAAAGTAAAAAAGTGAAAAATAAAATTTTTTCCCTTTTTATACTGTTCCTGGATCTGCTGTCACCTCGGTCGAGATGGTCTCGACTGGACCGAGGTGGTATGGACAGAGGTGGTTCTGCAGAAACCCTAGTCGCCTCGGTTGCTCAAGAATCAACTCGGTTGAGGTGCTCTGACAGTAACCGAGGTGCTTCTGTCTTCTCAGAATCTCGAACTTCTGTCCTTCCAGTTATGCTCCTTCCTTAGATATTCCCTGTTGTCTGTCCAGAACGCCAAAAACAAAGCAAAGCAAAGCAAAAACAAAAACTATCTAAGCTAGACTAGAAAACGGGAAAAGAAAGCAATACCTTGGGTTGCCTCCCAAGAAGCGCTTGATTTAAGGTCGCTAGCTGGACCATACTGCGTCTCAAACGAGGTGGGAGGTGCCCTCACCCCATACTTCACCTCCATCGTGGGGTGAAGTAAGTAAATCCATCAAACGCTCCAACAAGTGTAAGTGCTCATCGGGGAATGAATCGTCTATGGGTGGGTCATCCGTCTCGCGGGAAGATTCCGGTAGCCGGCTGAGGTGATCCGCAACTGAGTTCTCGGATCCTTTCTTATCGCGGATCTCTAGGTCAAACTCTTGGAGCAAGAGAATCCATCGAATAAGGCGCGGCTTTGCATCTTTCTTAGCCAACAAGTAACGAATGGCCGCATGGTCGGTGTAGACAACGACTTTCGCCCCCACTAGATAGGAACGAAACTTCTCGAAAGCATATACAACCGCCAATAACTCCTTCTCGGTGGTAGCGTAGTTGCGTTGTGCTTCATCTAGCGTCTTGCTAGCATAATAAATAGCGGTGGTCCGTCCATCCTTCTTCTGTCCAAGCACCGCTCCTACGGCTACATCACTAGCGTCGCACATGACCTCAAAGGGCAAGGTTCAATCCGGAGGTTGGATAATGGGAGCGGAGGTCAACGCTTCCTTAATCCTGTAAAAAGCATCAAGACACTCCTGCGAAAACTCAAAAACAACATCTTTATTCAAGAGGTTAGTTAGAGGTTTAGAAATCTTAGAGAAGTCCTTGATGAATCTCCTGTAGAAACCTGCATGCCCGAGAAAACTCCTCACACCTTTAACAGAACAAGGAGGAGGGAGCTTCTCAATAGTCTCGATCTTAGCTCGATCGACCTCAAGACCTCGATTAGAAACGAGGTGTCCTAGCACAATGCCTTCATTAACCATAAAATGACACTTCTCCCAATTCAAGACGAGATTAGTGTCTTCATATCTTTTAAACACTAGAGAAAGGTTAGATAGGCAATCATCAAAAGAGGAACCATATACAGAAAAGTCATCCATGAATACCTCCATGATCTCCTCTATGTACTCGGAAAAGATAGCCATCATGCATCGCTGGAAGGTAGCGGGTGCATTGCACAATCCAAATGGCATCCTCCGATAGGCAAACGTCCCCCAAGGACAAGTGAAAGTGGTCTTCTCCTGATCATCCGGATGGATAGGAATCTGGAAGAATCCACTATATCCGTCCAAGTAGCAAAAGTGTGAATGCTGGGCCAAATGTTCGAGCATTTGATCGATGAAGGGAAGCGGAAAATGATCCTTCCGAGTTGCCGTGTTCATCTTCTTATAATCGATGCAAACTCTCCAGCCCGTAACGGTCCTCGTTGGGATCAACTCGTTGTTCTTATTCGTCACAACGGTCATCCCTCCTTTCTTCGGAACGACATGCACCGGGCTAACCCACTTGCTGTCCGAGATAGGATAAATAATACTTGCATCCAACAACTTAAGAACTTCCTTCTTCACAACCTCTTTCATGATCGGATTTAACCGTCTTTGAGGTTCTCGTGAAGTCTTATGATTATCTTCCATTAGAATTCTATGCATGCAGAAAGAAGGTTTAATGCCAATAAGATCATCCGTGGTGTAACCTATAGCTTTTCGATGCTTTCTCAGGACATGCATTAACTTAGACAATTCAGAATCGGAGAGGGAAGCACTAGCAATAACGGGATAAGTAGAATCCGGCCCAAGAAAGATATACCTCAAGTGACTAGGGAGTTGTTTAAGCTCCACAACTGGGGGTGCTTTCTGAGAGGGATCTCTGCTTCCTCTTTCCAGTGGAGTGGTGTCAGAAACTGGACTCGATGCAGTCTCAGTTAGAATCGTCTCGCCATCGACCTCGGTCGAGGCGCAGAGGCGTTGACCGATGTGTTCTTCAGTCGCCTCGCTCAGTCCAGAAAGTGCCTTGGTCGAGGTACTGCTACTGGATCCGAGACTGGAGATCTTCGTCTCCTGGATTAGCTTCTCAGTTTTAGCCCTTGGATCCTCTTCCAGTGCCTTCAGGCTCCGTATATCTGCATCACAAGAAGCATCTATACCTTCCTCCATTAAACTGAAGCTAATAACCCTTTCGAGTGGGTCATTAATAAGGATAGAGCTCACCAATTCTCTTGATTCTTCTTCATCGTAGATGTTGAAGATATCATCAGTTAGCTGCTCCCCTTTCATGGCTGCAAGTAGTGCGAACTCCACCTCATCGCCACCAACGTTGAATTTCAACTTGGCGTTCTTGCAATCCACGTTGCAACCCGAAGTTGCTAGAAATGGCCTCCCGAGAATAATAGGTACAGGATAATCTGCGGGAATGTCAAGTACAACAAAATCTATGGGTAGATAGAAGTTACCTAACTTGACCGGAACGTCTTCCAAGATGCCCACGGGATGGGTAATGGAGCGATCCGCCATGTAAAGTCGAATCTTGACCGGCTTGGGCTCTCCTAGACCGATCTTAGTGCATAGCTCCAGCGGGATGATGCTCACGCTGGCTCCTAGATCACAAAGGGCTTCACAAGTTACGTCCCCAACTTGAATGGGAATGCAAAATGAGCCGGGATCTCTTAACTTAGGTGGCATCTTTTCCTTCATGATCTTGATAAGCTCCGAAGATTTAGATGTCATCCTAACTTCACCGACATCCTCCATCTTCCTCTTCCTTGATAAAATTTCTTTTAAGAACTTCCCATAGGCGGGCATACCTAAAATAGCATCAAGGAAAGGAATATTAATATGTAGCTTATTCATCAAGTCAAGAAACTTACCAAAGTGCTTGTCTAGATGTGCTCTGGCTCTGGACTGAGGGAATGGAAGTGGTGGTTTGTATGCAGGAGGTGAAACATAAGCTTCTGTCGTCCCTCCTGCTTTCTGTTGCTCCGCCTCGGTTGGCATCTCGGTCGAGGTGTTCTTCGACTGGATCTGGACCGAGGTGGTCTGCGTCGAGCGAGGTACTGGATCTGCAGTTTTAAGTCCACTCCTCGTCGTTATGGCCATGCACTGGCCCTTAGGGTTAGTTTCCGTCTTTGCTGGAAGCTTCCCTGGATCTCTTGGTGCTTCATTCGCCCTACTAGCAAGTTGTTGTTCGAAGGACTTTTGGGCCCTCGAAAATGAAGTCATAGAATTCTCCATAGCGCTAAGCTTGATCAAGATTGCCTCCAGAACTGCGTCTTTCTTTTCTGGCTGAGACGAACTTGATCCTTGCCCTTGGCTCTTCAATGGAGTAGAAGAAGAAGAAGGGGAAGAGAGGAAAGGGTTAGAGGAATCGTTAGAGTTGGAGTTTGAATTATTGTTACCATAATTTTGGTTATTCGCCCTCTAGTTGTTGCTATTGGATCCTCTATTGTTGTTGTTGTAGTTGTTGTTTCGGGGACCGTTGTTGTTGTTACGGTACCCGTTATTGTTGTTGTTCCTTTGCCCTTGCTCTTCCTTCTTAGTTTGAGCCATCAAGAGCTCCTTCAATTGCTTCACGTCATTTTTCAATGACGTGAGTTGATTGTTGTTGGATTGAGTCTCTTGAAAGTTGACTCTTTTAACTCCACATTCAGCTCCTTGGTGGGTATATTTCTCCATGTGCAAGGCTTGCTTCTCAATGAAGTCCCAAGCCTCATCAATCGCCATGTCCATGAAGGTACCGACGGAGAGTAGTTGGAGATTGAACTGGGTGCTTCCGTCCAGCCCTTTGAAGTAGATCTCCAACAACTCGATCTTTGGAATCCCATGATGTGGGCAATCCAAAAGGATATCCTTGAACCGCTCCCAAGATTTGGACAAGCTCTCCTTGTCCTTCATAATTAAAGCATTGATCTTCCCTCTCATTTCGGCGGTCTTTGAGGGGGGAAAGAATTTGGTTAAGAATTCCGTAGTCATCTCCTCCCATGTGCTAATTTTTCCTGGAGGAAGAGATTGATACCAAGTAAGAGCTCTATCTTTTAAAGAAAAGTAAAAAGGTCTTAGCTTGTAGTTGTTATTTTCAATTCTGGAAGGTCGCAAGGTTTCCATCAAGATCTCGTAGTTTTGAAGATGTTGATGTGGTGACTCCTTCTCTAGCCCTCCGAATTGGCATTGGCGAATCATGGACAGAACTTGCGGTCGAAGTTCGTAGTCATGATCCGCTGGATCTCCTAGGTTCACCCCTGGACGCCTCAGCTGTTGATTAGGGTCCATCCTTTGACCTAGGGTTTGTGGGATTCCTGCAAGAAGAACATCTCGGACTGGCATCCGAGGTGGAAGTACTTCGATCGGGGCGTCAGGTACTGGAATCTGACTCGGTCGCGGGTCAACTACTGGATCCTGCATCGGTCGAGGATCAACAGGAGGATCTTCCCTCGGTCGAAGTAGAATCTGGTCTCGTATGACTGCTATCTCAGCTTCGATTGCTGCAGTCTTGGTGCGATTCTCTTCTTTCTCTTGCCTAAGTTCTTCCTTGCTGAGGCGTAGCAGCTCTAGCGCCTCTTTCAATTGGGCCGCAAGATCGCGATCGTCTTGTTGGGCCATCTTCGCTTCTCTTAAGCGTCGCTTGTATGTCTTTTCTGGTTCGGGATCGTAAGGAACGATTTCCTTCCCAGCGCGGGTTCTTCGCATATACCTAAGAAAGAACCTGCAAAAGGTCACTCAAGTAGAGTGGTTAGATGAAACGGGGCAAGCGCCCCAAGAGCAAACCGTACCGGCTCGGTCTAGACCAAGTCCCCGGCAACGGCGCCAAAAACTTGTTCGCTCCAAACGGTGTGTGCAAGCTTTAAATTTATAACCCTAGACTTAAGCTTAAAACAAGGATGCGAACCCGCAGTGTACGGGTCAATCGTAGTAAAAGCAAGAAAATTCCAGGGGTCGATCACAGGGACTCGGTGAAACAAAGTCAATACGGTGTGCTTATGTCAATACTAACCACAAGAGCGATTAACACAATCAAAGATGAATAAGAAGTCAATAAAGCAAACATGCAATTCTAGGGATTAAAGCATCTAGTTGTGGTTCCAACTCAAGATCTATAGATAAGCGGACAAAGCTGAGATTTTTGCGTGGGGAAGGTGTTACTAAAGTGGAGTAGATCACCGGGTAAGTCTCACTACACATTAATCCTAAACCGTAACTCCTATTACCGGGTAAGTCTCAAGGAATCAAGATAAAGAACTATAACCTCAAACTAACACACCATCTAAGGGAATAGAATCAACCTTTACCGGGTAAGTCTCAGGCTAACTCACAAAGATGGGATGGAAGCACACTCAAACCCCAATAAAGGGTAAACCTTTATTACCTACACTTATGATCGTTAATACACAAACTAAGGAATTACCGGGTAAGTCTCATCCTAAGCTTGCTTTGAACCAGGAAGGTGTAATAAGAATAGGATTTAGCAAACTCTAACACTTAACTTTCTGTTTTAGGTCGGATAAGTCACCTCGGTCAGAAGAATTCCACCCCGGCCGAGATGTTCATCAACCGAACGAGATGCTCAGGGTTAAGGTTAAAGACTCGAACTTTCAGGATCCTACTAGAATCTAAGATTATTCTATCATTGTTTTTCCCACAACCTTCAGCCAATCACCCTAGAATCACACAAGGAAATTAGCCACTCATCATCATAATGAAAGTATTAAAATATATGGAAGAAGGTGAATATTTGAACAAAGAAGAATTTAATGAAAAGACTTCAATAACTGAATCAAATATCACAACAAAGCGTTCCTTGGATAACAATCCAAAAAGACAAGACAACAATTGAGGGAATTAAAGACAATCTTACAAAACCCTCCAAAAAGCTATAAAAGCTATAGACTTCAATCTTCCTTCAACCTTCAAAAAGGTTCTTCAAAACTCCCAACTGGAGTATGCTGCTGCTGCTGCGTATGCGGGATGTCCAGCTGTAAGCGGATGCCGGAATTATGGGAAATCCGACCCTTTTTATAGGAAAATAAACCCCCAAAGATAATAAATCTTAGAAAGATATTTTCCCATAAATATAGGTAAAATATATGATTCTGCATATCTCCTTCCTTCCAGGAGCCAAGCCCAAAAATATAAGATCACTTTCCAAATTTAAAAAGATCTCATCCAAGAATAAAATATTCTCGCCGCGTCCTAGGTGTTCGCCTCGGTCGAGTCGGCGTCTCTGGATCACCTCGGTCGAGATGAATCTCTGGTCAACCGAGGTGAGTCACAACAGAATGTGAAATCTCTCGAATCTGCTCCAAAGTAAATCTTTAATCCATGGTTATGCTCCCTGGATGTAGCTCCAATTGACTCATGACTCCTTTCGCTCCTTTTTTATGCAAAACATACCAAATTACCTGCAATTACAACAAAACTAGGTGTAGACCTCGATTCTCGCAAAGGCAGATGAAATGGTAGTAAAATCACATAATGCACATACAAACATGCAGATTATGAAAGATAAAACGTCCAAACAAACCCCAAAATATAGACTATAATTCATGCTATCAAAATACCCCATACTTAGCCCTTGCTTGTCCCCAAGCAAGTTCCTCATATAGAAGACGAGATAGAATGGATTATAAGTCAAGAAAATCAATGAAAAAGTCTTTCAAAAACATTTTATGGTGTGCAACTATCATAGATCACTCTAAGAGAGTACTTCCTGGAATTAAAAACTCAATATGATCGAAACATTTTATAAATATAAGAAAGTTGTTCATCTTTGCATAAAATCATAGAATGCATAATAAATCATAATTATCAAAATTAATCATGTATAATCTAGTTTAAACCACTAAGTCAATCAACAAGCTCAAGGTCTCAAGGGCTTCCCAAAAGAAAAGGTCAAGAAACGTGTAGGGTAGGGATGTATGTAAGGTAATGTGGTGCTAGAATCCGGGAAAAGGATGAACTTCACTTTCACTTTGACTTGCAACATCTTCCACCAATAAGCTTCGCTTATCTCACACTTTTTCTTTTTACTTTACTTTTTGGGATGCATGGACAGAGGTGCACAATAACCGAAGCCTAGGAAATCTGCAATCATCAATTTCTCGAGATGCATCAAACCCTTGATGCACATACCATGACCCGTTAGGAATATCGCTCAATCCGACTTTGGCAAGACACAAACACCCGGCTATGTGAATGGTGCCGAGTTACTCATCTTCATGATTGACTTCCCCAAACCTATTATTGCTTTCTAACACTTTCACTTCCAGCCACTTCTCAACTTTAACTCCACTTGCTTTCACCACTTCGCTTGCTTCCAAATTCCCGGATAGGTAAAGGGAGGCAAAATGTATATGAGGGGCTAAGCATGATCAAGAAGAAGAAGAAGAAGATGAATTGCCTTGGTCTTTCCAAGAAGAAAGTGAGAGAACTTAACCTGCGGTGTCAACCTTCAAATTCAACATAATTTGGATAAAAACAAAGTATTAAACATGCTAATAATTTTAAACAAAGCATTTAGCAACTTAAACATATCATAAAACCTTTCAAACACATAAAGAATTTAAAACCAGTAGGTAAACAGAATCTTCACTGAGATCATATCCAGATAAGTAACACAAAATCGTTTTCGAAAACTTTCTGTTACGCACCTCGGTCGAGGTGTTCGTAGGTCAACCGAGGTGAAACACCTCGTTCGGCCAGTACTGACTCGGTCGAGGTCAAAAATTTTTTTTTTAAAACCAATTTTTTTTTCGGTTTCGACGTTTTTCTCAATCAAATAACCTGTAGGTATGCATGTAATATCAGATAATCATATAAAGGCAACTGAAGCATAAATATGAAAATATCCGATAAATAAAGTGTCATACATCAAAAGGTAGTCAAGCAAATACATCAAGTAGTCAAATAAATACAAACACCCCATACTTGGGACACACTGTCCCAGTGAGTCAAATAAAAGTCTGAAAATGAGAGAACTCACCGGATAAATAGCTGAATTGCATAAAAGTCTGAAAATGAGAGAACTCAGTAATCTCGATCCGGCGGTGGTGGTGGTGGCACGTACGGATACTGTGTCGGGTCGAACGGATAACCCATGACACGCTCGAACTGAAGCTGAGCCATGACGTGTTGATAGTGCTGCCGCTTCTGCATCTCGCGGATATCCAGCGATAATGCAGCATATGAGTCGATAACCTGATCCGTCAGGTCATCGATCCGTCGGTGAGCAGCTCGATCTCTCACTCCACGCCTCCTGCGTCTAGCAGGTCTGACTGGAGAAGTCTCAGCTGGTGCAGGCTCCGTCTCCTCCTCATCATCCAAATCGATGATCGGTGGTGCGCTCATCCCTGCAGTATTCGTCCCTGTATCCATCGGGACACCACCCTCTCTCTCATCCATCGTCTCCTCGTCGTCATCCTCCTCCTCCTCAGCAGGGGCGGCTGCTGCCTCTCTGTGATCCTCCATCAGTGGAGCCCAAGCTGTCTGCCAGTAATGCGGATCAAAAACTGTGAACTGTGCAGACCAGCGGATCCCCTGTGGTGCAGTCCGCTCCCAAGGCATGGCGACGTATGGAGTGGTCAAACCACGGGGAACTAGAATCCTCCGTGTGATCATCTCCTGTAATCCCAGCGGCTTCGGAGCCGCCGCCATCGTGCAAACACTGAGGTCCATCCCGTGGTAGGTAGCAATATGGGTGACTAGACCTCCGCAACAAATGTCTCCCTTCGCCTTGGCCTTGATCCTGTGCAGATCCTCTGCCAGGAGCAAGCCAAAGTCTGGGAAGCCTCCTATAACCATGCAGTAGAGGCTGAAGGGCTCGCCCTGTCTGATCTTCTGGGGCGTCTCTGTACGCGCCAGAAGTGTCTCGCTGAAAATCCTGTGGGCTAGTCTGAAGGCCGGATGAAAGATGACCTTCTCCCTGGAATCTCCAGGGCGCCATCTGTCTGCGTGCTCGGTAATATGGGCAATCTGCCCCCAGAACTCCCTAGCTACGGATCGGGAGGGGAAGTCGGTGGCGGTGGGCTCAGAAAAGCCAAAAATCTCTCTCCATATATCTAAGGGAACTATGAAGTTCCGGTTCATCAACCGGTACTTCACAGACTGGTCTGTGGGGAGGTAGGAGAAGGAGCTAACAAACTCTAAGGTCGGCTCCAAGTAAGCTGGGGCTCGGATCTCAGTAAATTGATCCAGCCCGACAGTAGCAATCATCCTCCTAAGGTCAACATCTAACCCTAGGCAATCAAAGGCCGACACGTCCAGAAATCGTGGTGCGATAACTGGACGGCTAGCTATCCGCTCATAGTCTACCCGGCATCTCTCGTGGATAACCGGGCGGTAAGGACGGGAAGAAGAGGAAGAAGGGGAGGGTGAGGATCTGTCTCTAAGGGCTAGGCGACGATCTGAACTCATTTTCACTCAACTCTGTCAGACCACCTCGGTCACTGACAAGTCCCAAAAATTACCTCGGTCGAGATGCAGTTCGACCGGACCGAGGCGCAGCAGTTGCGATTCCAAATCTCAAAAATTCAGTTCTTTTCCCCCCAAAAACACTACAATTTCTTCCTAAGGGGTACTTAAGCCTTTCCTCAGCAAAATCAGGGGCAACCAAAGCCCAAATCAAAGCGAACGAACGAGTTAGGGTTTCGACTTGTTTTACCTCGTTTCGGTCGATTCACTCGATTTCTTTGCAGATCTGTTGTTGCAATCGGTTCCTCTACCCTTCAATCACAGTTTAGAAGCAGAAATCTTCGAAAACGAGCAAGATCTGAGAGGGAGCGAAGTGGAAGTCGCCGCGGTCGAGGTGGGTAAAGTAAAAAAGTGAAAAATAAAATTTTTTCCCTTTTTATACTGTTCCTGGATCTGCTGTCACCTCGGTCGAGATGGTCTCGACTGGACCGAGGTGGTATGGACCGAGGTGGTTCTGCAGAAACCCTAGTCGCCTCGGTTGCTCAAGAATCAACTCGGTTGAGGTGCTCTGACAGTAACCGAGGTGCTTCTGTCTTCTCAGAATCTCGAACTTCTGTCCTTCCAGTTATGCTCCTTCCTTAGATATTCCCTGTTGTCTGTCCAGAACGCCAAAAACAAAGCAAAGCAAAGCAAAAACAAAAACTATCTAAGCTAGACTAGAAAACGGGAAAAGAAAGCAATACCTTGGGTTGCCTCCCAAGAAGCGCTTGATTTAAGGTCGCTAGCTGGACCATACTGCGTCTCAAACGAGGTGGGAGGTGCCCTCACCCCATACTTCACCTCCATCGTGGGGTGAAGTAAGTAAATCCATCAAACGCTCCAACAAGTGTAAGTGCTCATCGGGGAATGAATCGTCTATGGGTGGGTCATCCGTCTCGCGGGAAGATTCCGGTAGCCGGCTGAGGTGATCCGCAACTGAGTTCTCGGATCCTTTCTTATCGCGGATCTCTAGGTCAAACTCTTGGAGCAAGAGAATCCATCGAATAAGGCGCGGCTTTGCATCTTTCTTAGCCAACAAGTAACGAATGGCCGCATGGTCGGTGTAGACAACGACTTTCGCCCCCACTAGATAGGAACGAAACTTCTCGAAAGCATATACAACCGCCAATAACTCCTTCTCGGTGGTAGCGTAGTTGCGTTGTGCTTCATCTAGCGTCTTGCTAGCATAATAAATAGCGGTGGTCCGTCCATCCTTCTTCTGTCCAAGCACCGCTCCTACGGCTACATCACTAGCGTCGCACATGACCTCAAAGGGCAAGGTTCAATCCGGAGGTTGGATAATGGGAGCGGAGGTCAACGCTTCCTTAATCCTGTAAAAAGCATCAAGACACTCCTGCGAAAACTCAAAAACAACATCTTTATTCAAGAGGTTAGTTAGAGGTTTAGAAATCTTAGAGAAGTCCTTGATGAATCTCCTGTAGAAACCTGCATGCCCGAGAAAACTCCTCACACCTTTAACAGAACAAGGAGGAGGGAGCTTCTCAATAGTCTCGATCTTAGCTCGATCGACCTCAAGACCTCGATTAGAAACGAGGTGTCCTAGCACAATGCCTTCATTAACCATAAAATGACACTTCTCCCAATTCAAGACGAGATTAGTGTCTTCATATCTTTTAAACACTAGAGAAAGGTTAGATAGGCAATCATCAAAAGAGGAACCATATACAGAAAAGTCATCCATGAATACCTCCATGATCTCCTCTATGTACTCGGAAAAGATAGCCATCATGCATCGCTGGAAGGTAGCGGGTGCATTGCACAATCCAAATGGCATCCTCCGATAGGCAAACGTCCCCCAAGGACAAGTGAAAGTGGTCTTCTCCTGATCATCCGGATGGATAGGAATCTGGAAGAATCCACTATATCCGTCCAAGTAGCAAAAGTGTGAATGCTGGGCCAACCGTTCGAGCATTTGATCGATGAAGGGAAGCGGAAAATGATCCTTCCGAGTTGCCGTGTTCATCTTCCTATAATCGATGCAAACTCTCCAGCCCGTAACGGTCCTCGTTGGGATCAACTCGTTGTTCTTATTCGTCACAACGGTCATCCCTCCTTTCTTCGGAACGACATGCACCGGGCTAACCCACTTGCTGTCCGAGATAGGATAAATAATACTTGCATCCAACAACTTAAGAACTTCCTTCTTCACAACCTCTTTCATGATCGGATTTAACCGTCTTTGAGGTTCTCGTGAAGTCTTATGATTATCTTCCATTAGAATTCTATGCATGCAGAAAGAAGGTTTAATGCCAATAAGATCATCCGTGGTGTAACCTATAGCTTTTCGATGCTTTCTCAGGACATGCATTAACTTAGCCAATTCAGAATCGGAGAGGGAAGCACTAGCAATAACGGGATAAGTAGAATCCGGCCCAAGAAAGATATACCTCAAGTGACTAGGGAGTTGTTTAAGCTCCACAACTGGGGGTGCTTTCTGAGAGGGATCTCTGCTTCCTCTTTCCAGTGGAGTGGTGTCAGAAACTGGACTCGATGCAGTCTCAGTTAGAATCGTCTCGCCATCGACCTCGGTCGAGGCGCAGAGGCGTTGACCGATGTGTTCTTCAGTCGCCTCGCTCAGTCCAGAAAGTGCCTCGGTCGAGGTACTGCTACTGGATCCGAGACTGGAGATCTTCGTCTCCTGGATTAGCTTCTCAGTTTTAGCCCTTGGATCCTCTTCCAGTGCCTTCAGGCTCCGTATATCTGCATCACAAGAAGCATCTATACCTTCCTCCATTAAACTGAAGCTAATAACCCTTTCGAGTGGGTCATTAATAAGGATAGAGCTCACCAATTCTCTTGATTCTTCTTCATCGTAGATGTTGAAGATATCATCAGTTAGCTGCTCCCCTTTCATGGCTGCAAGTAGTGCGAACTCCACCTCATCGCCACCAACGTTGAATTTCAACTTGGCGTTCTTGCAATCCACGTTGCAACCCGAAGTTGCTAGAAATGGCCTCCCGAGAATAATAGGTACAGGATAATCTGCGGGAATGTCAAGTACAACAAAATCTATGGGTAGATAGAAGTTACCTAACTTGACCGGAACGTCTTCCAAGATGCCCACGGGATGGGTAATGGAGCGATCCGCCATGTAAAGTCGAATCTTGACCGGCTTGGGCTCTCCTAGACCGATCTTAGTGCATAGCTCCAGCGGGATGATGCTCACGCTGGCTCCTAGATCACAAAGGGCTTCACAAGTTACGTCCCCAACTTGAATGGGAATGCAAAATGAGCCGCGATCTCTTAACTTAGGTGGCATCTTTTCCTTCATGATCTTGATAAGCTCCGAAGATTTAGATGTCATCCTAACATCACCGACATCCTCCATCTTCCTCTTCCTTGATAAAATTTCTTTTAAGAACTTCCCATAGGCGGGCATACCTAAAATAGCATCAAGGAAAGGAATATTAATATGTAGCTTATTCATCAAGTCAAAAAACTTACCAAAGTGCTTGTCTAGATGTGCTCTGGCTCTGGACTGAGGGAATGGAAGTGGTGGTTTGTATGCAGGAGGTGAAACATAAGCTTCTGTCGTCCCTCCTGCTTTTTGTTGCTCCGCCTCGGTTGGCATCTCGGTCGAGGTGTTCTTCGACTGGATCTGGACCGAGGTGGTCTGCGTCGAGCGAGGTACTGGATCTGCAGTTTTAAGTCCACTCCTCGTCGTTATGGCCATGCACTGGCCCTTAGGGTTAGTTTCCGTCTTTGCTGGAAGCTTCCCTGGATCTCTTGGTGCTTCATTCGCCCTACTAGCAAGTTGTTGTTCGAAGGACTTTTGGGCCCTCGAAAATGAAGTCATAGAATTCTCCATAGCGCTAAGCTTGATCAAGATTGCCTCCAGAACTGCGTCTTTCTTTTCTGGCTGAGACGAACTTGATCCTTGCCCTTGGCTCTTCAATGGAGTAGAAGAAGAAGAAGGGGAAGAGAGGAAAGGGTTAGAGGAATCGTTAGAGTTGGAGTTTGAATTATTGTTACCATAATTTTGGTTATTCGCCCTCCAGTTGTTGCTATTGGATCCTCTATTGTTGTTGTTGTAGTTGTTGTTTCGGGGACCGTTGTTGTTGTTACGGTACCCGTTATTGTTGTTGTTCCTTTGCCCTTGCTATTCCTTCTTAGTTTGAGCCATCAAGAGCTCCTTCAATTGCTTCACGTCATTTTTCAATGACGTGAGTTGATTGTTGTTGGATTGAGTCTCTTGAAAGTTGACTCTTTTAACTCCACATTCAGCTCCTTGGTGGGTATATTTCTCCATGTGCAAGGCTTGCTTCTCAATGAAGTCCCAAGCCTCATCAATCGCCATGTCCATGAAGGTACCGACGGAGAGTAGTTGGAGATTGAACTGGGTGCTTCCGTCCAGCCCTTTGAAGTAGATCTCCAACAACTCGATCTTTGGAATCCCATGATGTGGGCAATCCAAAAGGATATCCTTGAACCGCTCCCAAGATTTGGACAAGCTCTCCTTGTCCTTCATAATGAAAGCATTGATCTTCCCTCTCATTTCGGCGGTCTTTGAGGGGGGAAAGAATTTGGTTAAGAATTCCGTAGTCATCTCCTCCCATGTGCTAATTTTTCCTGGAGGAAGAGATTGATACCAAGTAAGAGCTCTATCTTTTAAAGAAAAGTAAAAAGGTCTTAGCTTGTAGCTGTTATTTTCAATTCTGGAAGGTCGCAAGGTTTCCATCAAGATCTCGTAGTTTTGAAGATGTTGATGTGGTGACTCCTTCTCTAGCCCTCCGAATTGGCATTGGCGAATCATGGACAGAACTTGCGGTCGAAGTTCGTAGTCATGATCCGCTGGATCTCCTAGGTTCACCCCTGGACGCCTCAGCTGTTGATTAGGGTCCATCCTTTGACCTAGGGTTTGTGGGATTCCTGCAAGAAGAACATCTCGGACTGGCATCCGAGGTGGAAGTACTTCGATCGGGGCGTCAGGTACTGGAATCTGACTCGGTCGCGGGTCAACTACTGGATCCTGCATCGGTCGAGGATCAACAGGAGGATCTTCCCTCGGTCGAAGTAGAATCTGGTCTCGTATGACTGCTATCTCAGCTTCGATTGCTGCAGTCTTGGTGCGATTCTCTTCTTTCTCTTGCCTAAGTTCTTCCTTGCTGAGGCGTAGCAGCTCTAGCGCCTCTTTCAATTGGGCTGCAAGATCGCGATCGTCTTGTTGGGCCATCTTCGCTTCTCTTAATCGTCGCTTGTATGTCTTTTCTGGTTCGGGATCGTAAGGAACGATTTCCTTCCCAGCGCGGGTTCTTCGCATATACCTAAGAAAGAACCTGCAAAAGGTCACTCAAGTAGAGTGGTTAGATGAAACGGGGCAAGCGCCCCAAGAGCAAACCGTACCGGCTCGGTCTAGACCAAGTCCCCGGCAACGGCGCCAAAAACTTGTTCGCTCCAAACGGTGTGTGTAAGCTTTAAATTTATAACCCTAGACTTAAGCTTAAAACAAGGATGCGAACCCGCAGTGTACGGGTCAATCGTAGTAAAAGCAAGAAAATTCCAGGGGTCGATCACAGGGACTCGGTGAAACAAAGTCAATACGGTGTGCTTATGTCAATACTAACCACAAGAGCGATTAACACAATCAAAGATGAATAAGAAGTCAATAAAGCAAACATGCAATTCTAGGGATTAAAGCATCTAGTTGTGGTTCCAACTCAAGATCTATAGATAAGCGGACAAAGCTGAGATTTTTGCGTGGGGAAGGTGTTACTAAAGTGGAGTAGATCACCGGGTAAGTCTCACTACACATTAATCCTAAACCGTAACTCCTATTACCGGGTAAGTCTCAAGGAATCAAGATAAAGAACTATAACCTCAAACTAACACACCATCTAAGGGAATAGAATCAACCTTTACCGGGTAAGTCTCAGGCTAACTCACAAAGATGGGATGGAAGCACACTCAAACCCCAATAAAGGGTAAACCTTTATTACCTACACTTATGATCGTTAATACACAAACTAAGGAATTACCGGGTAAGTCTCATCCTAAGCTTGCTTTGAACCAGGAAGGTGTAATAAGAATAGGATTTAGCAAACTCTAACACTTAACTTTCTGTTTTAGGTCGGATAAGTCACCTCGGTCAGAAGAATTCCACCCCGGCCGAGATGTTCATCAACCGAACGAGATGCTCAGGGTTAAGGTTAAAAACTCGAACTTTCAGGATCCTACTAGAATCTAAGATTATTCTATCATTGTTTTTCCCACAACCTTCAGCCAATCACCCTAGAATCACACAAGGAAATTAGCCACTCATCATCATAATGAAAGTATTAAAATATATGGAAGAAGGTGAATATTTGAACAAAGAAGAATTTAATGAAAAGACTTCAATAACTGAATCAAATATCACAACAAAGTGTTCCTTGGATAACAATCCAAAAAGACAAGACAACAATTGAGGGAATTAAAGACAATCTTACAAAACCCTCCAAAAAGCTATAAAAGCTATAGACTTCAATCTTCCTTCAACCTTCAAAAAGGTTCTTCAAAACTCCCAACTGGAGTATGCTGCTGCTGCTGCGTATGCGGGATGTCCAGCTGTAAGCGGATGCCGGAATTATGGGAAATCCGACCCTTTTTATAGGAAAATAAACCCCCAAAGATAATAAATCTTAGAAAGATATTTTCCCATAAATATAGGTAAAATATATGATTCTGCATATCTCCTTCCTTCCCGGAGCCAAGCCCAAAAATATAAGATCACTTTCCAAATTTAAAAAGATCTCATCCAAGAATAAAATATTCTCGCCGCGTCCTAGGTGTTCGCCTCGGTCGAGTCGGCGTCTCTGGATCACCTCGGTCGAGATGAATCTCTGGTCAACCGAGGTGAGTCACAACAGAATGTGAAATCTCTCGAATCTGCTCCAAAGTAAATCTTTAATCCATGGTTATGCTCCCTGGATGTAGCTCCAATTGACTCATGACTCCTTTCGCTCCTTTTTGATGCAAAACATACCAAATTACCTGCAATTACAACAAAACTAGGTGTAGACCTCGATTCTCGCAAAGGCAGATGAAATGGTAGTAAAATCACATAATGCACATACAAACATGCAGATTATGAAAGATAAAACGTCCAAACAAACCCCAAAATATAGACTATAATTCATGCTATCAAAATACCCCATACTTAGCCCTTGCTTGTCCCCAAGCAAGTTCCTCATATAGAAGACGAGATAGAATGGATTATAAGTCAAGAAAATCAATGAAAAAGTCTTTCAAAAACATTTTATGGTGTGCAACTACTCAATAATTGTTAACATACCATCAGCAGTGCACTCTATTCTCCACCATGGTTATCAGACCGATAATATCCCTCTGACTCAAAATGCAACTAGGCTCTATTCCGATATAATATTACACACAAAATCTACTCCGAGAATATGCTTTCTTAAGCACAGTTACTAGGTTGCAAGTATGCTCTTGTCGCTTCTCTTTCTTATGTATGTTTGACTCAGGATGGTAGTTACTCACTTTGAGCTTTCTAGTGCAGACCATGCATAATACTTTTATTATGTCGTCAATTCTTTTCTCAATCCATCGGGAAGACGACTCTATAGTCCTTTATTCGGTACCCACATTACTTATCTGTCGACATGTGACGAAGTCGTCATGTTTCACTTGGATCCATAAAGGATACCACTTTTTTTCTATAACCTCTATATGCACATACTTCCACGTCTACCTTGTGGTGATACTGTTCTTCCACAAAATTTTTAGTCACTCAGCGTAGCCTAGCTCGTGTTCCTTCCAAACAGAATGCATCTCACAACCTGTCATTCTTTGAAACTTGACACGTTATTTCTCTGTACCATTGAGCTTCCTGCTCTATGGGTTAGGACCCACCACGCTTCCGCTGCGCTACTCTGCTTATCCTGTTGTCACTCATTAATCCTAAGGACCTTTTCTGTAAGTATAAAATGATTGACCCTAAAACACTTTCTTTCAATTACACCATGAGTCTTATACGGATGAAGTACCAAGGACCTTCTTTACTTCCCTTGAGAAAATAAAACAACGATTGAAAAACAACTTCTTCCGCTTATTTTCTTAATTCTGCTACCCGGGATCCAACTACTAGACTCGACCGGTATTTGATCTTAACCAACCAAGAAGTAACCTCTAACACGATTTTCTATACCTTTAGTTGTCTAAGAAGATTGTTGTTGCATACTTCAGGAAATCCTTCCAGGCGTCGGTAGAACTATCCCATAAATCCACAGTCGCAATTATCTTTTCTTAGTGGTACATAACTCGTCAATACCAAACAACACTTGCACATCCTCAGCTGACGTCGTTCAGTCTATATTTGACTCATCTTTGTATCCCGAACTTACTCTTCTCATACCCCGTCTGGTATCAAAATTCTTTGGTAAGCATCACCTACTCAATTAATGCTTTTATACTTCTTTAGTTTGTTCTATCTTTCACCCTTCCGCTTCCTTTGGGCTAACTCCATTCCTCTAGTCCGATTGGGTCATCCATCTGACATAAATAGTCATTTCAAGTTTTCCACGATAGCTTGCAAGCGTCTTTGCAATTCTTATGGCCGTAATGATCATCCACTTGCAGTTCCTCTTGCATGGACCGTCGGTGTGGATGGCTTAGGACCCGTGATAATTGGGGTTACCCTAGACTCTCGAGTCCATCAAGGCCGTTCTCCCATACACATTTCTTCACTGGAGTTGGTGGTAATATCGCCTTCATGAAGCTCCGTTGACCCTGCTACAGGCTTCCATTCTTTGGATATTCGCGTTGCGGTTTCTTTCAACTTCTTATATCTCTGAGGAGGTCAAAACCTCCCCACGCTTGTGGGGTCTTCCTTTTCGCTTTTACACACAATTGTAGGTCTACATTCCGTGCTCCTTAGATTCTCACACCCGGATTGACACTCTGCCTCTTCTAGTTTCTCATGCCCATAAGGGTCTATGGGCATCCGCCTCGATTGTAATGTCCTTGATTCCGCAATGTTTGTTGTACTCAATTCTACTTGCCCCGTTCCAATATTGTTATCTCTACTCCGCACTCTTGTAGTCTCTTGCATGGTTCTTCTAATTCCGTCTCTCGGCCTCGTATGCCCGAGTTCCTTCTACGACCTTCTATTCCTTCTAAATGAACTGGCTCAAGGATTTCTAACTCATCTGATTGTGCTTGTGGAAAAAATTTATATTCACAAATTTACTTCCTTGATCACTTGTTCTTCGGATGATTTGTAAGGATCACCAAGCAACCTACCCGAGTACAATACTCAATTCAAGGTCCGATTCCATTGCCTCGTTTTGGAGACTCTTCAAGTCCGCTACTGATTTATCAAGAGGCGATAATCGCTTCGTGATATCACGACTAAAGGATATAAAATATCCTTTAGGATACTAACAAGCTAAGCATACACATGTATATAACATATAATAGTGAACCTCATAAAAAGTCTATATACTCACTCCTATCGATCCAAGTTCCAGAGATCCACGGAGAGCGATGGTGGTCCGACGTACTACTAACCCAACAACCTGACTATGCGTGTGTGTCAAAACAAAGATCCGTTTGGTTCTAGTTATTTTATACATTTGGTCTTTTAGAAGATTTCAAGTGTCATTGTTGCCAACCCAGACCTCTGATACCATATTGTAACACCCCAAATTTTGAGAACTCGGGGAGCTACTGGTTAGGACCTCACAATGGGTCCCGACCTTAGTTTTACAACAATTTCACTAGGATCTTACAACAAGGCACAAAAGTATTTAAAATATTTGAAAACTTTAAACAATATATACATGAAGAATATGTATCAGCCTTACAAAGTAAAGGTACCAAAACGACACATATGAAGAACAAAAGACATCCCCATCCCCAACAAAATGAGTACGTGGACCCGGCTGACCATTTCCTCCGGATCTCTCTACAACTGTATTAACTTGCAAGACATCTACAAGCGGTATAAAACCATTAGCTAACATTCTATGCATAAGCGTAAAGGTAAAAGCACAAACACACAACATACACATTCAACATGCAACACTCAATCCTTTTATTATCTTTAATTAGGTGATAGGTCATTACTAATGATACTTATTTTGTGAAACGAGGGATTCCCAAATCTCGCCCCTGTCCCCGTATACCAACGCGGAATGGTACTAATGCATCTGACCGTCTACCGAGCTGGGCTGGTCGCACGGAATCTCCTAGACTCTCGCAAGAGCTAGGCAATTGATGTCACGACCCGTTATCATACACTTGGGTCAATTACGTAAATAATAAAGTCGGCCTAATCCAGTTTCGTTGTTTATCATAACTAACAAACACCACTCATACACATTACACTCATACAAGAAGCCAGCTAAGTAAGTCCGTGGACTTACCTGAATCAGATCTTGACTCTCTTAATCACAACTCAATCTGTAACTGTATAACTCGGTTGCCAGTCAAAGGAGGCAAGTGTGTCAGCACACTTTCTTGGTAATTAGAAGTCTAAGACTTATAAGGTAGTAGACCCTATTAGAACAGAATTTAATACAATACCAATTTATGATAAAATGACTATTTTACCCTTGGTCCCGAAACTTCCAAAAATTCCATAATTCAAGCCTAAACTCTTATTTGAGACTAAAAAGTCATATTCTAACTCCTAAAGATGATTTTGGTTACAAACTGGCAATTTACCCATTTTCCTATTTTCCGAAAGATCGTTAAGGTCCAACTTCGGCATCAAATAAGAAATTCGAATAAACTTATAAAAATTCCGAAATAATTATCTATATCATCTATGATATCTCATCTACTCCTAGGAGCAAGAATTTCTTAAAACTGTTCACCCTTCGCTTCTACAAAAATTTCCAAAGTTGGTTACAACACTTGAAGTTTCCGATACTTAGCCAAAATCTTAGTACACTTTGAAAAATCATAACTCCTAAACCACTCGCTGGATTTATCCCAAATTTTGATATGTTCTACTATAATATGTCAACTATATCATATCAAAAATTCAAGTCCAACAGAGATCAAAAGCCTATTCAAAACTATCTCCCAAAACAGCATCCCATGCTGTCTTTCTTAACTCAGCACATTTATAAAAAAAAGTGTATGAGGAGTCACTTTGCAACATCATAACTCTCAAACCGTAACTCCGATTCTTCCCAAATTTTAGTATGATCTACTATGTACTACTGACTACAACATATCCAAAATTCAGCAACAAAGAATTTGTTTAGCATACCTAAATCTGGCCCTGAAGTTGGGTACCCGACACAGTTTTGAAACTTCAGAAACAGTAAAACGATTTAACTGTTTCTCCTTGCTCGACTTGAGTGAGTTAAGGACAGATATGGTAGCATCTATTAGCTCATATGTATGGAGGGAAAGGTAATCAAAAGAGGTATGGGTCTTACTCGATTCTAAGGTTCGATCATTGGAGGTTGCGGCTACTTGACTCCTCCTGTTGGTTTAGTGATTGCTTGCGTGCAGAGAATGATGCAGCAGGAAGGAGAGGCCTCTAGTTGTGCAAGAAGGGAGGCTGTACATGCTTATCTTGGGGCTGCTGGTTGTTCGTTCTAGATGAGGATGCATCAAGAGATCCGCCAGTCTGCTTGCTTGACGAAGAGGAGAGGGAAGGCTGGACAATTTATGAGATGAAGACCCATCCTCAGGACACATTCTTTAATCGACAGAAGGGAGGCAAGAACAGAAGGCTTACCTCGTCCTTCTTGTTGGCGGTAGCGATGCATAAGGGTGTGGGAATAGCCAGCAGCGGAGGAGAGACGGAAAGCAACCCTTGGTTATGGCGGCTCGGGATGGCAACGTGAGAAGATGGGAGGAGGAGTGTGGTGAGATCTACAGCGTATAACCCGGGCATGTATCTGGACACGAAGTGAAGGAGTGTGACAGATCCGGTGCTTAATTAACTAAAGACTCTTCGAGATCCAGTAGTTATGTTCTGAAGGGGAGAGAGAGAAAGAGAGAGAGAGAGAGAGAGAGTTCCAAAATTCAGCAGCAAACTGACATGGGCAAGGCAGTGCTGGGCTGGTCTGAGGCAAAGAATTGTTGGGCTGCATGTGAGGCAAGGAAGTGTCGGGCTGGACGTGAGGCTAGGTTAGATGCTAGCAGTCCAAAGCTAATCCTTACATGAAGAGATGGGCTGAACCAAGGGGAAAGAACATGGGCTGAAAGTTTGTCAAAACTTGTCAAAACTCGTCATGACTTTGTCAGGCCCATGCATGACTTCGTCACAGAGTTGTCAGGCTTCGTCATGACCTCGTCTCAGCTCTGTCATGGTCTCGTCACAGCTTTGTCATACTCTCTCAGCTCAGCCTTGTCATGATCTCGTCTAAAGTCGTCGTTAAGGATTAATTATAAGAATTAGGGTTTGATATAATTCTATCATTTTATGTGAATTAAATTCTACATAAAATGATAAATAATTATAAGAATTAGGATTTGATATAATTCTATCATTTTATGTGAATTAAATTCTACATAAAATGATAAATAATTATAAGAATTAGGGTTTGATATAATTCTATCATTTTATGTGAATTAAATTCTACCTAAAATGATAAAATTTGTAAAGAAAGTAATACTAGATATAACGGGAACCGTCAACGTATCGATGTCCGAATTGATTCGGAATTAAACGGAATAAAAATTCCGCATATTACAAACACCATATCATCTTTGTACTCTCATGCCCATATTTGCTTATGACGTCGTCCACCTTAGTTGCACTGTCATTTTACCCGCCAAGTGTAGTTGTACTATACCCCGCTTAATTTGTATTCTGATATTGTCCTCTTCAATCTGTGCTTCTTATCAGTCCTTACATGCATCTTGGAGTTTCATCTCTCGTCTTCAATCCGTTAAGTCCCTTGAATGGCTTCATATTACTTTTTTTTGAGTTGATATACTATTATTTCACATCAAATTTTTATTGTGGTTAAGAATCATCTCGCAATCCTCATCTTCTTGTCCACCCGTCCTTCAGAATACTTGTAAGAGTCACTATAGTGTCTGCTAGATCTAGTACTCTACTCCGAGGTCTGTTTCCAATATCTTGTATTGATACTCCTAAAACCTACTAACATTTTATCACGAGGCAATGTCAACATCGTGATATCTCAACTAAAGGATAATAGGAATTATCCTTTAGGGTGCTAACATACTACATGTATATATATACATATCCAAATAACATACATAAGTGCAGTGTTCCAAAATACGCCGTCCAGGGCCGTCTAGACGGCGTCTGGATGCTGGACAGTGGTCGGCCGTCCCATTTTAGGCCAAAACGGTGATGGATGTACGGGTTTTGAAGAAAACGGTTACCATATGGCCATTATACTGGCGGGACGGGTTTCTGGACGGACAAGACGGGGCAGGATGGGTTAGACAGGGTGGGACAGGTTAGATAGGGTGAGACGGGTTAGACAAGGTTTCAGTGAAAACCCAGCAGTACCAACTCGTCCTCTCTACTCCAGTCTTCTCTCCCCCAACGTGCGAAAATCCGACTCTTGCTTAGTCCCTCCGGTGACATCGCTCTCCCCCTCCGGCAAGTTCTGATTACTTTTTCTTCTTTACTTCTTTTCTTCCAAGAGTTCTCTGCAGCGGCGGAGTGATGTAGTAGGAGAGGGAAGAGTATTCTAGGATTTTATGATTTTAGTTTTATTACTAAATAACACCCTAATTGATTAAAATTTTCAATAATATCCCAAACAAAACCAATTTTACATAAATCACCCTATTTAATTACCAAACATTACTCTAATTTATTAAAATTGTCCATATTGTGGCATATTTAATGTATTTTATCAAATACGTCTTGTCCGTCTAGAATCCGTCTAGACGGCCGTCTAGCCGTGTAGACGCTAGACGGTGCCCCTCCGTCCCATCTCCGTTTCACGTATTTTGGAACATTGCATAAGTGTACAATCTTATAAGTCCATAAGCTATTTTAGTAATCTTATTAAGTTGCAGAGATTCACGAAGGGTGATGGTGGTCCAACGTACTACTATCCCGACAACCCGACTATGTACATGATTTTGAAGTAGAAATTCATTTTGAAAATTTCAGACCCCTTTCGGGTTCTAGTTATTTTCTACATTCGGTCTTTCAGAAGATTCCAAGTGCCATTGTTGCTAACCCAGAGCTCTGATACCATATTGAAACACCCCAAGTTCTTGGAACTCGGGAAGCTACTGGTTAGGAACTCACAATGGGTCCCAACCTTCGTTTAACAACAACTTTACTAGGATCTTACAACAAAGCACAAATGCATGTAAAACAATTTTCAAAACATAATACTTTTATGGTATGAATGTACAAATGTGACAGCCTTACAAACATATATATATATATATATATATATATATATAGGTACATAATATGCATGCCGTATGGAAGACTCCCCCGTCCCCATCTAATGAGTACGTGGACCCGGCTGACCATCCGTCCCGAATCTCTCTGCAACTGTTTATCTCTACAAAGTCTACAACACGGATAAACCGTTGGCTAACAATCTAAATATAAGAAGAATAAAGATAGCACAAACACAACCAAGATAACATAAAACAATCATCATGTTGACACACAAACCGGTTATTATCTCGCAGTTAAGTGATTCACCTTATTCCATTTTACAGTTGTGGCACGAGAAATCTTAAGAGTTCTCGCCTCCGTTCCTTATCCAGCTGGTTGTAGGTCTAGCTTACCTCCGCCGGTAGCATCACTACAAACCGAGTGTGGACTAGTCCCTAAAGAAACCCCCAGCGCCCTCAGGCTAACTGAGCAGAATGCCACCGCCCCTTACTCTTAGGCCAAAGTATAGGTCGGTTGATAATTATTACTAAAATATAACTATAAACATCTCATTCACACACCACTACCATTATCCATACTCATATCTAGAAGTCAACTAAGTAAGCCCTAAGGACTAACCTGAATCGAAACTCGATTCCCGTTATCTCAACTCGGTCCGCAACTGTTGGGACTCAACTGCCTGACATAAGGGCGCGTGAATCAAAATACATCCCATAATATTAGGAGTCTAGAACTTCTAAGATGTACAATCCCTTCAAGAGAAATTACTAAAAAGCCCTCCTAAGGTAAATGACCATTTTACCCCTAGTCCCGAAACTCTCAAAGATCCTATAATATATGCCCAAACCTTTCTCTAGGACTTTATTTCATAAACTAACTCTTAAGAATTAGTTTAGGTATAACTTATAGACTACATATTTTTCTTAACTTTTAACAAAGTCACTAAGGTCCAACTTTAGCCTATGATACGAGTCCCGAATAAAAATATAAAAAGTCTACAAAAATCCCTAAGACTTTTATAGTATGCACTATATCCATAACAACAAGAATTTCCCAAAAATACCTAATAATCACTTCTGCACAAATTCCCGAAGTCTAACAAAAATCCCTAAGTCTTTTATTAACTGCTCAACCAGTCCACTTTGGACCTTCATAGATCTAAATCCAACCGTTGGATCAAACCCAACTTTTGATATATTACAATATGCATGACACTCTATAACATACTAAAAACGGAACGGTGAATTATGATTTTAAGGTATCCAAACTTAAGCTCAAACATGACTGCACAACACCAGATATTTCCAGCACTTAGCAATTTCAGCAACATCCAGAAAACTGTTTAAGGTCTCAATTTCGAAAAATCATAACTCCTAAACCACTAGCTGGATTCATCCCAAATTCTAATATGTTCTACAGCAATATGTCAACTATATCATATCCAAAATTCAAGTCCAACAGAGATCAAAAGCCTAATCAAAACTACCTCACAAAACAGCATCACATGTTGTTCTTCTCAACACTCAGCCCATTTATAAAATCTGTATGAGGAGTCAACTTTGAAAAACCGTAACTCTCAAATTGTAACATGGATTCGTCTAAAATTTTAGTATGATGTTCTATGCAATACCGTCTATAACATATCTAAAAACCAGCCAAAAAAAGAAGTCTAACTTACCCAAATCTGGACCCGAAGATGACTGTTCGTCACTTCATGAAAATTCAGAAAACTGCATGAATCCTTACTGCTGATCTATGGCTGTTCTAGTAGGCTTAGGAGACATCAAACGGCACTCGTTAGGCATGTAATACCTGGACAGAAGTGCAATGGAGAGAGGGGTATAAGCTTACCCGATTCCGAGACTCGAAGGTATGAAAGGCGAAGGCCCGAAAGTTGTTGCTGCTTGCTGTGGCTGGGCGCATTTGCTGCACCTGCGTCTAGGCCAAGGCATCCCCGTGGTCTGGGTTCACGGCCGCCCCTGTGGCTAGGTCCAGGCGCACCTACAACATGTTGTTGTCGTTGCTGAAGTGCGTTTCTGATCCGAAGGGAAGGCTCTCCAGCAGCCTGTCTTGCGTGACTCACCCCTGTCGTGAGTGCCAAAGGGAGTGCATCCTTGCCTCTCGTTGTTGTTGTCCTCCGACTTCTGTAGATGGGACCGCCTCAGCCTTGGGAGGGAAACAGATCCGTGTAGGAGGCAACGACATCAGGTTGCTGGCTAGGATCGAAGATGGACGAAGGAAGGCGGGAACGAGTCCTCATCGGTGTACCTGCTTTTGTCGTTCGATTGATGCTAGGGACGGAAACCTGGCGCCAGATTTGTTGTTGTTGCAGTTGCGTGCAGAAGGGCCGGTGGCTGTTGTGGATCTGAGGCGGTTGTTGTTGTGGATGTGAGGCGGCTGCTCCTAGGGTTGTGAAGGGGAGAGGAAACACGTTTTTGCTTCACGTAGAACGCAAGGAGGAGAAGGAAACTGTTGTCATACTATCAGCAAGGAAATGGGCCAGCTGACTAGCTTAATGGGCCCGGATGGCAAGTCTTTATTGGGCCCGGATGGCTTGTTAAAAGGATTGAATTTTGTTTTTGACGGTTAAGGAGCGGTAGATCGGTTCCGTATTTTTATGTGAGTAGAGACCTCACATAAAATAATAAAAATTGTTGAAGAACTAAGTGTCACATGAAGTGACAAAAACAAACAAAAGACGGAAAGGTCCATCCAGTCAAGTTCCGGTTTGTCTCGGAAATTAAATTTTCGGGTGTTACACTAATCCTCAAACAAGAATACTTTAGCCCAAGCACAACACAAATCTATTTCCTTTCCTACTACCTCAGACCGTAGTCTTTCACTCAAATCTCTCTTTTATGAGGACGGAGGAAATATAATCAAGAAAGTAAATTATTTAAAATTTCAATAAAGTAGTTTTTCCTTACTTAAAAACAAACTTTTATTGAACTTGAAAGAGGATTACATGCACTAAAATATATTGGAAATTGAAGAGTCAACTCACTTCAAGGTAGAAAGATCCATCAAGAGAGAAAGAACCACTACTCTGTAAGCTCAAAATCGTTTCTCTTTCTCGTTCTAGTTTTTGTGTTTCTCACTCTTACACTCTATGGCTTTCGATACTTTACAATGACTCACAAGGGGTCTATTTATAGAGTTGGAGGGACATCGGATGCATTTGCACTATTACCATTTTACCCCATTATTGTTATGGACTCTGACTCTCTTCACATGGCCAATAGTGTCAATGTTCAATAATTCAAAAGGCAAAAGAAAAAGTTACAAGAAAGTGACAGACTGTGACACAACAATGACGAGATTCCTTCAGGCTTGTGATGATGATGTTTATGACTAATCCATGCAATAATTATATGGTACATTCCCTCTTCCCCAATGTTATCTTCATAATCTACATCAATATCCTCATTAAGGGGTTCATAAATGTTTTTTTAAAAATTCATCATCCCAACTTAAGAGGGTGTCATAGAACAAATCTTGGCACTCTAAAGAGATGAATTTTCCCAATTTTAAGTCCCTTATGTTGTTTGACATTGAATTTGAGAACTCGATAGCTTTTAAGAAGTATGGTCGTAAGATTTCAGGGATTACAACCATAGTAAATCCAACCCTGAATATAATATTGTTCTTATCTTTCTAATGTTGTTTGATATACTCATAGATGTAGAAAAACCCATTTGGCTTGGCTTGGATATGATTCTGGATGCTAGGTTGGTTTACTATAATAAGATTTTGAGAGAATTTATCAGTTATTATTCGGATCTTCTTCCAATGCTTCCCCATTTCTTCTTGAGTTATACCTAGTTATTGTTATCATAGACACAAAAACGCAAAATCTATACTAAACTGATCTAGAAAGCATGAAAGAAAGCAATGCTTTGGGTTGCCTCCCAAGAGACTCTTGTTTTAAGGTCTCTAGCTGGACCTAATTCCTTAGGATCATTTGAGATGCAACGGCACAATCTCCTAAACCGGAACTTCCGGTGTATACTTCTTCAGCCCATGACGTTTAACCTTGAAGTTTCCGCTATTTTCACCCCATACTTCAACAACACCATGAGGAAAAACATGTTTCACAATATAAGGTCCGGTCCATCTAGATTTCAACTTACCAGGAAAGAGGCAAAGGTGGGAATTAAAGAGAAGAACAAGATCGCCTTCTTTGATCTCTTTTGGAATAAAATGTTTGTCATGCCATTTCTTCATTCTTTCTTTATAGATTTCCGTAACCCTTGCAATCATCCTGCAAAGTGGTGATTTTGTACTTCTAGAATCATCTTTTGAAGCTTCGGAAGCTTCGGAGAGGGTAAGGCTAGTGTTTGTAATGATCACAATCACCGAACGAGGAGGTTTTGAAGATTCAGACATCTCGTTGCCCCAGAATTGTCTCGGTCGAGATGGTTTGTCCGAGGTCGAGACAATTTTTGTGTCCTCTTCAAACCCATCAAAATCAGCCTTTGGATCTTCTTCCAAGGCTTCTAAGCTTTGTATTTTTGCATCACAAGAAACATCTACACCTTTCTCCATCATACTTAAACTCAAAACTCTTTCTAATGGATCTTTAATTAGGATGATCTCACCAATTGTCGAGATTCCTCTTCATCGTATACGTTGTAGATGTGTTCCCCAAGGTCTTGTCCTTTCATCAAAGATGAGAGTACAAACTCCACACACTCTTCTCCTATGTTGAAAGACAATTTGGCATTCTTGCAATCCACCAAGCAACCGGAAGTTACAAGAAACGGTCTCCCAAGGATGATTGAGATTGGATAATCTACAGGAATGTCCAATACCACAAAGTCTATAGGAATGTAAAACATACCAAGCTTTACGGGGATGTCTTCCAATATGCCAACGGGTCGAGTGATGGATCGATCCGCCATATACAATGTCATCTTTACCGGTTTAGGCTCTCCCAAACCGACCTTCACACACAAAGCAAGTTGAATGATGCTCACACTTGCTCCTAGATCATAAAGTCCATCATATGTGATCTCTCCATTCTTGTGGGGATGCAAAACGATCCAGGATCCCGCAACTTTGGTGGCATGTTCTCCCTCATGATATTGATGAGTTCCGATGATCTAGAAGTCATCTTTACTTCACCAAAATCCTCTAGCTTCCTCTTGTTAGAGAGGATTATCTTTAAGAACTTCCCATAGATTGCTGAAACGGTAGTGGAGGCTTGTAAGCTGGAGGAGGTACGTAGATCTCATCCTTCTCCTTTTCTTTTTCAGCTTGCACCTCGACCGAGACGGACTGCTTCCTCGAGTCGTCTGTCCGAGGTGTGGGATCGGTGGTCTTCACACCACTCCTTGCAGTGATCGCCATCACTTGGCCTTTCAAGTTATTCTCCGTCCTTCCGGGAAGCTTCCCTAGATCTCTAGAAACTTCTCCGGCCTTGCTAAATACTTGATTTTCTAAGGCTTTTTCTGCCTTAGAAATCGAAGTAACAGAACTTTCCAATCCATTCAGTTTTCCCATCATAGTTTCACTCATCGCTTCCAACTTATCTTTTGGTGGCTGACTGGAACTTGAAGATGGTTCCTGACTTTTCAATGGAATAAAAGTAGAAGAAGAAGGTGGAGTTAGTGCATTGTCGGCATGAGAATAAGGGTTACCGAAAATTTTTTGATTGGATCTCCAATTGTTGTAGTTCCGGTTGTTGTTGTTGTTATTGTTGTTGTAGTTGTTGTTCCTATTCCCTTGATAATTTCATCTTCCCACATAGCCAACATCTTGCTCCTTTCGCGCTTGTTCTTGTGACTTCAAAAGCTCTTTCAAAGCCTTAACCTCATTGTTAAGAGTGGTGAGTTGAGAAACACTGTAGTAAGATTCAACTCTTGAGCTCCGGATCTTCGACTTCCACCATCAACCCTCTGGTGGGAATATTTCTCAATAGTTAGAGCTTGTTTCTCAACAAACTCCAATGTATCATCAACTCTCATATCCATAAATGTCCCAGGAGAAAGGAATTGGATTCTGAATTGAGTTTCATCATCCAAACCTTTGAAATAAATTTCCAGCAGGTCAAGCTTTGAAATCCCATGATGAGGGCAATCCAACAAAAGGTCTTTGAACCTCTCCCATGATTTAAATAAACTCTCATTGTCTTTCATAACAAAAGTATTTGTTTTACCTCTCAACTCCGCTGTTTTTGATGGCGGAAAGAACTTGGTGAGGAATTCCGAAGTCATCTCCTCCCATGTATTAACTCTTCCATATTGAAGTGATTGATACCAAGCAAGCACCTTATCCTTTAAAGAGAAAAAGAAAGGCCGCAACTTATAGTTATTATTCTCCACTCTTGTAGGTTTCAAAGTCTCCATGAGAATCTCGTAGTTCTGTAAATGTTGATGTGGAGATTCTCTTTCGAATCCTCCAAATTGGCTTTTTCAGATCATAGTAATAACTTGAGGTTGAAACTCATAATCATGATCAGCCGGATCTCCTTGGTTAATGCCCGGATGGCGTGTTTGTTTAACAGGATCCATCCTTTGACCTAATGTTTGCGACTCATCCAGAAACGAGTAAAATCTTTCAACCCTTGCTGGAAAGCGAGGTGCACGTGGTGGCACAATGATAGGTGCCGGTGGATCAATTACAACTTTGGAATTTCCTGCTCACTCTTCATTCATCACTCGGACGGCCTCCTGAATCTCGGCCATGGTGGCTCGAAGCTCGTCCTCTCTAGCGCGTGCATCTCCTCTCTCTTTTATTAGAGCATCATCTCATAACTTCAACTGATCTAGAGCATCATCCAACTCAGCTTGTAGATCTCTATCATCATTCGTCACAACCATCTTAGCTTCTTTTATTCTTCTTCTGTATGCCTTTTCTGGTTCAGGATTGTAAGGAACGATTTCTTTACCAACTCGAGTTCGTCGCATAAACCTAAAGAAAGGTCCTGCAAGAGCACTCAAGTAGAATGATCAATAACAACAAGGGCAACAACCATAAGATAACCAAATACCGGCTTGGTCTAAACCAAGTCCCCTACAACGGCGCCAAAAACTAGTTTGCTTTGAAGTGTGTGCGGAATAAGTCTTAATTTTATAACCAATAATAAACCAAATACCGGCTTGGTCTAAACCAAGTCCCCTTTAGTTCTTGCACGAGTCTCGTCTTTCTCTCTCTGCAGTTCTTCTTTACTGAGGCGAAGTTGTTCCAGTGCCTCCTTCAATTCGGATTCAAGATCTCGATTATCTTGATCGGCCAAAACTGGAATCTCTTTAGTTCTTGCACGAGTCTCGTCTTTCTCTCTCTGCAGTTCTTCTTTACTGAGGCGAAGTTGTTCAAATTCCTCCTTCAATTTGGCTTCAAGATCTCGATTATCTTGATCGGCCATCTTAACTCCTTTCAAACTTCTTTTGTATGTCTTTTCTGGTTCGGGATCGTAAGGAACGATTTCCTTTCCAGCACGAGTTCTTTGAATAAACCTAATGATAGCATGTATTATAGTCTATGTTTTGAGCCTAGTTTAGACGTTTTATCTTCATAAATCTGCATGTATAGATGTATATTCTTTGATTATATTGTTGTTTTGTCTACCTTTGTGGGAATCGAGGTCTACACCAAGTTTCGTTGTAATTGTAGGTAAAATGGCACGTTTTGCATCGAAATGGAGCTAAGGAAGCTAAGGAGTCATTGGACTACATTCTGGAGCTTAAGAAATACCCCACGAAGCATGGAAATGATTAAGAAGATTGACTTCGGACCAAATTCGAGAGATTTCACATTCAGTTGAGATTCACCTCGGTTAGCTACAATGCCACCTCGATCGAGGTGATCTTGAGGAGCGTCCCGACCGAGGTGAATACCCTGCCGCCGGCGAGATCCATATTTTGGCTGAGATCTTTTATTAATGGAAAGAAGATATCTTATATTTTTGGGATGGATTTCTGGAAGGAAGATATGATTTCTAATTAATTTATTTTGAGAGAGATATATATATTTTATAGGAAATTATCTTTTTAAGATTTTTTATCTTTGGAAGATAATTCTCCTATATAAAGGGTTGGATTTTCCACAAGTTCAACCATACTTGGAGCATCCAACAATTGAGGGATTTTCTGGAGGGTTTGAAGGAAGTATTGAAGATTGAATTTCAAGGAAGGAGGGAATCATAGTTGAAGTTAGCTTTTGAAGAATTTTGTAAGATCTTCTTAGATCTCTTTTGGTTTTTGTCTTTTCTGATTTGTTGACGGAGGAACGCTTGTTTGTTGATTGATTGATTCAGTTATTGAGACCTTTTTCTTAAGGTTTTCTTGTTCGAATATAGATTCCTTTTCCATTAAATTGATTATTGTTATCATGATGATTATTGGCTAAGTTTCTTATGCGATTCTAGGCTGATTGGCTGAAAGTTGTGGGGAAGACGATGATAGAATGATCTTAATCCCAGCAGGACCCTGAAAGCTCGAGTCTTTAACCTTAACCTTAGAACACCTCGCTCAGTCGTTGAACATCTCGGCCGGGGTGGAATCTGACTGAACGAGGTGACCTTTCCTGAACCTATTCTGAAGTTAAGTGTTCTAGTTTGCCAAATCCTATCCTTATTACACCTTTCCTGGTTCAATGCAAGCCTAGGATGAGACTTACCCGGTGATTCATTTGCTTGTTTACCTAAGATCATGAGTGTAGGTAATAAAGGTTTATCCTTTATTGGGGTTTGAGTGTGCCTTCATCCCATCTTTGTGAGTTAGCCTGAGACTTACCCGGTAAAGGTTGATTCTATAACCTTGGGTGGTGTGTTGGTTTGAGATTATAGTTCCTTACCTTAGTACCTTGAGACTTACCCGATAATAGGTGCTTTGGTTTGGAATAGTGAGTGGTGAGACTTACCTGGTGATCTATTCTCTCCTTAGAAACACCTTCCCTTTGCAAACCTCAGCTTTGTCCGCGTTATCCTTTGAGATCTTGAGTCGGAACCACAACTAGATGCTTTAATCCCTAAAATCCGCATTTCCCCTTACTTGACTTTATATCATCTTTGATTGCTTTAATTGCTTTTGGTTAATTGCAATATTTGACAATCTGATTTTGTGCTTTGTTTCACCTAAGTCCATTTGATCGACCCCTTGAATTCTTGCTTTTATTACAATTGACCCGTACACTACGGGTTCGCATATTTGTTCAAGAATACTTCTTGGGTTATAAATATTAAAGCTTGCACACACCGTTTGGAGCGAACACCTATGGAAAGATCCTGCGAAATCGCTCAAGTAAAGCAACCAATAGCAACAAGGGCAGCAGCCCCAAAAGACAACCGAATTCGAACTTGGTCTTGACGAAGTCCCCAGCAACGGCGCCAAAAACTTGTTCGTTCTCAGACGTGTGTGTATGGTGAACGATATAGCTTTAAATTTATAACCTATAATATAAGCCTGAAACAATATGCGAACTCGCAGTGTACGGATCAATTGTAATAACGGGAAATACTCCAGGGTCAAACACAAGGACTATGGTGATACAAAGACCGGTAATTCAGGTTGTCAATCAAAAACAAGCAACAAAACAAAGATATCAAAGATGATGTAACAATCAGGTAAAGAGAATGCGGATTCTAGAGATTAAAGCATCCAGTTGTGGTTTCGACTCAAGATCTCAAAGGATAACGTGGACAAAGTGGAGGTTTACAAAGGGAAGGTGTTTCTAAGGTGAGAATAGATCACCGGGTAAGTCTCACTACTCACTAACCCAAACCAAAGATCCTCTCGCCGGGAAAGTCTCAAGGTACTAAGGAAAGGAACTATAATCTTAAACCAACACACCACAAGGGATAAAATCAACCTTTACCGGGTAAGTCACAGGCTAACTCTCAAAGATGGAACGAAGGCAAACTCAAACCCTAATAAAGGATAAACCTTTATTACCTAACACTCATGATCTTGGGTATACAAACAAAGGAATCACCGGGTAAGTCTCATCCTAGGCTTGCGTTGAACCAGGAAAGGTATAACAAGGATAGGATTTGCCAAACTGAAATCTCAACTCAGATAAGGATCAAGAAAGGTCTCACCTCGCTCAGTTAGTGTCCCATCACGGTCGAGATGTTCTACAACTGACCGAGGTGTTCGTCGGTTAAGGTAAAGGCTCGAGCTTTCAGGGTCCACTGGGGTAAAGGCTCATTCTTTCATCGTCTTTCCCACATCATTCAGTCAATCACCCTAGAATCGCATAAAGAACTTAGCCAACAATCATCATGATAATGATAATCAAATATATAAGAAAGGAATTAATATTCAAACAATAAAACCTTAACACAAAGGTCTCAATAACTCAATCAAACAATCAAACAAACAATCAAACTGTGTTCCTCAATCACAACCAGAAAGACAACAAATCAAACAAATCTAAAAAAACCTTATAACTTCCTTCAACCTTTCTTCTAAGCTAACTTCCTTGGATCTTCAACCTTCCGAAGTTCCTTCAACTTCCAGCTCTACGACTTGCTTTCTGATCTCCCCGGGATGTGGAGATATCTCCTATTTAGAAAATACACCTATATATATAGGAGAATCACCTTCCTAAAATAAAATATGTTCAAAGCCAACTTCCTTCCTTAGAGTATCTTTCGATCTTCCAAATAAATCAGCCAAAAGACCTGCTTCCATCCAGAAAATCCATCCTAAAATATAGAAAAATCACTTGCCAAAAATAGAAGATCTCAGCCAATAATAAAGATCTCGTGGCCGATGGATTATTCGCCTCGGTCCGGCCCATCATGAAGATCACCTCGGTCGATGTGATGTTGTGGCCACCCGAGGTGAATCTCAGCTACGTGTAAATCTCTCTAATCGGATCCAAAATCAATCTTCCATCCAATGTCCATGCTTCTTGAGCCTTTCTTGTTGCTCCTCAATGCTCCATAATGTAGCTCCAATGACTCCTTAGCTTCCTTAGCTCCATATCGTTCCAAAACGTGCAATTTTCCCTACAATCAGAACGAAACTAGGTGTAGACCTCGATTCTTGCAAAGGTAAACAAAACAACATAATGATCAAAGAATATACATCCATACATGCAGATTTATGAAGATAAAACGTCCAAACCAATCCCAAAACATAGACTATAATACATGCTATCAGATCCCTAGCTACATTTTCGCAGCCGATGCTAGAGAGAAGTGGAGATCATTTGCAAGATTACATTGTGAGAAGATTTTAGAAGGAAGATTTGGAGAAGTACGCACTTTGATATTGCGAAGTTGGAAGATCTTCGGGTTTCACTTTGAAAGCGGATGGACATCCCGTTCTTCTTTCTTCTTTAAGATTTGTGAGAGATTTCTTACTCTGTTATATATTCATTGAACACAAGTACTGATTTGAGTTTGATTAGGATTGGTTTTGTGTTTGCTATTGAGATTTCAAGGTTTTATCTTTTCCTTCTTTCAATTTTGATTATTGAATTGATGACAATGATTGTTGGCTAAAACCCTTAAGCGATTATAAGGTGAAGGGTTGATAGTTGTGGCATAGATGATGATAGATTGAACCAAAACAGATTGGACCCTGAGAGTTGCGAGAAACCTCGTCGTCGAGGCTTTCCACGGCTTGTTCTTGAGTTCCACGGCCGTCGTTCTTCAAGATCTGACCGTGGTTTTCCTCTGTCGTACGTTCTTTGATTTTTCTTTGATCCAAAGTTAAAGATTTGGCCCTAACCTAGCCTTGACTTACCTTTTCTAGGTAGTAGTGAGACTCAACACCCTCTACTTCGGTTTCGAGTGTCACAACCTTAACTGTTTTGGCTTATCTTTGATTTCCTTGGGGTTGGGCATGGGTATTTGAGAGTTTAATCTTATCCTTCGATTCTCTTTATAACGAGACTGAACATCCTTTATTGAGAGAGCCTTTGTGTGAGACTTATGGGTTTGGAACTTCACCGTACAACACCCTACCTTAGATCTATACCTTTTCAATCCTAACTCTATACTTGTATCTTTAGAACATCTTGAATCGATTGCTACAATTGGATACCTGAATCTTTAGAATCGTTATTTTCCCAATTATCTTTACAAAAGCTTTTTATCTTGCGTGACAATTTACGAACTGAGTTTGATCCTCCAAATCCCTGAGTTCGATACTTTGGAATTCTTGCTTTACTATACCGATCCGTACACTGCGGGTTCACTTTGCTTGATTTCAGTTTTTATAAATTTAAGACTTAGTGGCGCACACTTTCGAGCGAACAAACATCACCAATGAAGTTATATGAATTATAACGGATTTTACCTATACCAATGATGTTACACTTTCCTTTATCATCAAGAGTAATATTTTCAGAGGATTGCTTCTTTAAATTTGAGAATAGTGAAAATTTTCCACTCATATGTCTTGAGCAACCATTATCTAATATCCATTTATTATCCTTAATCTTGGTGATATCTTGCAAAATAACAAACTTCAACCTTTCCGGCTACACCAAATGGCAAATTTTGGTCCATACTCAGGTTGAACCACGCTAGGTGGTCTAGTCCCTTTAGGAACCCAAATTTGCTTAACCTTTTATCTTAGACATAGAGGATAAGTCTTTCGTATGATGTAGGGATCATTTCTCCTATATGGGCAAGTCGATTTAACATGTCCGTTTTTACAACAATATAAACATGTGGGTGTACGTGAACTGCCTTTAGCTTTAACAAAAGTGGTAACCGTTTTTTTAGGAAAATTTTTATTATAACCAATACCACTCTTGTCAAAAGAGGATTGTTGTTCACCCATCATCCTTTTGATATTAGCTTTAGAACGAGTGAATTGAATGAGTGCAGCCTTCTGTTCTCTACACGTCATAGTTAGATCAATCTTCTCTTTCTCTAGATTAGTATAATCTTTGATAACTCCACCTTGATTATGATGAATTGTTTTATATGAATGATGGAAGACTTAACATTTATATGCGGTTTTATAAACTAAAAAATATCGATATATTTCTAATTTGCATGTTTTGGTTTGTTTGTTCAAATGTGTGCATACATTGAAAAGCATATCAAAGGAAGAACTCGGACCCTGAAAAGCATTTCAAAGGACGAACAAGAAAGTCTTGAAAAGCATTACAAAGGAAGGATTTGGCCAAGGACTTCACTATAAGATACGCATATCTCAACAACCAAAACAAGAAGATCTCAACCGAAGGAGTTAGAAGATTTGAGAAGATTCGATTAAGAGAAGTTCTCGGCATAACATGAAGATAAGATAAGATCTCAAGGAGAAGATCTCGACACATCTACAACAAGAAGATCTCGGCTTTCTAAAGGAAGATCTCCAACCGCTACCAAGTGAGAAGATCTCGGATCTTAAGTAAAGATCTTCAACGCTATTTCCAAGAGAGAAGATCAAGGTGACCAAGATCCTCAACGAGTGTCAAAGTGTAGAAGTAGAACAGAGAAGATCTAGAAGAAAGAAGATCTTACAACGGCTACTTCACTTCAACCAAACAACGTATTCCATAGATAAAGAAGAATGTCAAAACGGCTATCTTACAACGGCTAAGAAGATCTCCATAGAAGGCTATAAATGAAGATGGCAAGTGAAGAAGAAAACAACAAGCTTACACAGATAAGAAACCATGTCTTCAAGCGATCAAGCATCTTCATTGCTCCAAAAGTTTTTCTTCCTCTTAGCTTACAAACATTTGGGGCCCGCTTGGTTTTAACTCCAGAATTGGGATCGGAATGGAATTGAATTTAGTCCATACGTATAACCTTGTCCATGAAAGTTTTTTGAATCATTCCTTGTGGTTTGAAGTAATTGGAGCAGAGTTTGATTACTTTTGATACCCTATAGGGAAAAAAATATGGCAAAGCAAGTGCATTTTGCATTAAATCACAAGGAATGATTCCATAAAATTTCCTAAATAAGGATATACATATTGACTAAATTCGTTTCCGTTCCGTTTCCGAGTCCGGATTTGGAATCAAACAGGCCCTTACATTCTTAGAGAGAGAAAAATACTAGAGCTCTATTGGTATATCTAGAGAGTGTTATAGTCGAGTGTGTTATTCAGTGATGTAACTAGGCTATTATTGCTAGAGTAGAGTTGACTAGATCGTAGAGGCTACATTGAGAGGAAACGGGGATTTCTTCTACGTTGTATCTAGGAATCTTTGAGCCGATAATAGATAGTTAGATCCTAGGGTTGAGAAACCCTAGGAAGGAGAAGTAGGTTGTTAGAGTTGAACTTCGTAAACATATTGTCGTGTCGATCTTTTCTATTCAGCACTTTCTATTGCTTAAATTGTGACTAACCTTATTTTGTAAGATTTGTAGTCAAGGCCTTGAAATCCCTTTCAAAGCCTTGAGAACCAGTTTTGTCACTAAGCGCATAGATCGACTTCAAGGCCTTGAGATCAGTTTCAAAGCCTTGATATACGATATTGCAAAAAGTTCCCTTACTCTAATCAACCCCCATTCTAGAGTATTTATATCCTTATTATTCACCTATTCGGTTCCACAATAGGTTTCAGAGCTAGACTCACGTATATTGATTTAACCATGAGACTAATCATAACTCTGTAGGTGATTCGGAAAATGCGATTCTCAAGGGCAATCTCTCTTCTCTACATCAAGATTATATCATTATAGAGAAAGAGAAGGTTGATCTAACTATGACGTGTAGAGACCAGAAGGCTACACTTATTCAATTCACTCGTTCGAAAGCCAATCTCGAAAGGATGATGGGTGAACAACAATCCTCTCTTAACAAGAATGGTATTGGTTATCACATGAATTTTCCTAGAAAAACAACTACTACTTTTGTTAAAGCTAAAGGAAGTTCACATATGCGCACATGTTTCTATTGTTATTAATAGGGGCATGTAAAATCAACTTTTTCATATAGAAGAAATGATCCCTACATCGTTAGAAACACTTATCCTTTATGTCTAAGGAAACAAGTTAAGCAAATCTTTGTTTCTAAAGGTACTAGACCACCAAACATGATTGAACCTAAATATGGACAAAAATATGTCATTTGGTCTACCCAAAAAGGTTGAAGTTTGTTGTTTTGCAGGATATCACCAAGGTTAAGGAGCATAAATGGATATTAGATAGTGGTTGCTCAAGACATATGAGTGGAAAAAGCTCACTGTTTTCAGATTTAAAGAAGAAATCATCTAGAACCATTACGCTTGGTGATAAAGGGAAGTGTAACATCATTGACATTGGTAAAATAGGTTATAATTCATCTAACTTTATTGTTGATGTCTATCTTGTTGACAGTTTAAAGCATAATTTGCTTAGCATCTCCCAAAATTGTAACAAAGTCAACAAAGTGATTTTTGATTCGGATAAATGTGAAGTTCAAGATAAGTTATCGGGTGATGTCGTGCTTACAGCTCCTACATGTAACAATTTTATTCAATGAGCACTAACCAAGTTTCAGGAACAATATTAACGTGTCTCAAGGCCTTGACAAACGATCCAAGGCTTTGGCATAGATGACTTGGTCACATAAGCATGCATACGATAAAGAAACTTCTTTCAAAGGTTTTGGTACGTGGTCTACCAAACCTAAATTTCAAGGTTGATGAACTATGTAAGGCTTGTACACAAGGTAAACAAACAAGAGGTTCATTCAAACCAAAAAAGGTTGTAAGTTCTACTCGACCCATTGAACTTTTAGATATGGAATTATGTGATCCCATTATGTGTGTCAAATCTCCCAAGGGAAAACAGTACATCCTTGTCATTGTGGATGATTTTTCTCATTTTACATGGATCTCATTCTTACGGGAAAAATCTGAAGCTTTGTTTGAGTTTTCAAAACTTTGTAAGGAGTTGCAAACTTTGAAAACCTTCCTATCGCTTCTATTCGAAGTGATCACTGTAGAGATTTTGATCAACTTAAGTTTGATTTGTTTTGTGCAAAATATGGTATTTCACACAACTTTTCAGATCTTAGAACACCTCAACAAAATGGGGTTGTGGAACTTCAGAACCGTACCTTGGAGGACATGTCTAGGACTATGCTTTTAGAAAATAGTTTGCCAAAATGTTTTTGGGCTGAATCCGTTAACACGGCTAATTACATCTTAAATAGATGCTTAATTCACCCTATTTCGAAAAAGATTTCTTACGAACAATTTAAGGGTCGAAAACCTAATATTTCCTATTTTTAAACCCTTTCGATGTACGTGTTTTGTCCATAATAATTGCAAAGACAACCTTGGTAAGTTTACGTAGTGATGAAGCTATCTTCATTGGATATGCTTTAAATAGCAAAGTTTATTGAGTTTACAATAGACGTACCAAAATTGTTGAGGAAAGTATTCATGTTATTTTTTATGAAAGCAATTATGGTACTTTGAGTGAAAGTTTTGCAGACCTGAATCTTAATCAACATGGAGATCAAAATTCTGATGGAGAAGAAAACCCAAGGCTCAAGAAAAGAACATGCAAGAAGAAATTCACGATACCGGAGAACAATCTCAAGAATTGGAAACGCATCTTCAAGACCTTGAAACAACAACACTGTTGGAAGTCAATTTCAAGGTCTTGAAACCCAAATTCAAGGCCTTGACATAGGATCCAAAGGCAATAATCCAACGGTACCTGAATCAAGTCGAGTAAACGAGCGTAAATCATCAGAATACATTCAAGTTTTCAAAAGAAGAAAGTTTCAACATTCTTCATATCATCCACAAAAGAACGTGATCTCAGATCCAAAAGCAAGTGTGCAAACCCGATCTATGGTAAACAACTTGTGTGCTTTTTCTGCGTTTGTGTCTCTTGTACAGCCCATGAACTACGTTTAAGCACTTCAAGAACCTAATTGGATCATGGCCATGCAAAATGAGCTAAATAAATTCGAGATAAACAAAGTTTGGACTCTCACGTCTAGACCTAAGCAACAATCCGTCATAGGCACAAAATGGGTGTTTCGAAACAAGTTGGATGAAAACGGCAAGGTCATTCGAAACAAAGCACAACTTGTAGCTCAAGGCTATAACCTAGAAGATGGTATTGATTATGAAGAGACTTTTGCTCCGGTTGCGAGGTTAGAAGTTATACGTATGCTGCTTGCATTTGCATCTTTCATGAACATAAAGCTTTTTCAAATGGATGTTAAATGTGCTTTTCTAAATGGCTTCTTAGAAGAAGTCTACGTTGCTCAACCTCCTGGTTTTGAAAATGATGATTTACCGGATCATGTTTTTAAATTGGACAAAGCTCTTTATGGTCTTAAGCAAGCTCCTCAAGCTTGAGGATCTTGGTATGAAAGATTTACCAATTATCTCCTTGAAAATGATTTCAAAAGAGGTTTGATTGACAAAACTTTATTTGTCGAAATGAGAGGCAACGATTTATTAGTAGTACAAATTTATGTTGATATTATATTATTTGGTGTTAATAACGATTCCCTATGCATGAAAATTTTCAGATATTATGTGTAGGGAATTTGAGATGAGCTTGATGGGAGAGTTGAATTTCTTTCTTGGTCTTCAAGTCAGTCAAGCTAAGAAAGGAATCTTTTCTTAATCAAAGAAAGTACACCAGGAATTTGCTCATGAAATATATAATGGATCAATCCAATGCAGCAAAAACTCTTGAGTTCTACTCTTTCACTAGATCAAGACAAGAATGGTAAGAGTGTCGTACAAAAGGAGTATCGAGGTATGATCGGTTCTTTGTTATATTTAACCGCTAGTCGACCTGACATTATGTTTAGTGTGTACATGTGTGCAAGATTTAAAGCTAATCCCAAAGAGTCACATTTGATAGTTGTGAAAAGGATATTTCGGTATCTCAATGGCACTAAGGACTTAGGGTTATGGTATCCACGTCAAAACTCGTTTTACCTCGTTGGCTATTCAGATACACTTTTTGCAGGTTACAAGGTCGATAGAAAGAACACTTTTGGATGTTGCCAATTCTTAGGGTCATCCCTAATCAGTTGGCACTCCAAGAAGATAAATTTTGTTGCCCTATCCACATTTGAAGCTGAATACATAGCTGATGGAACTTGATGTGCACAAATCCTATAGATAACTCAACAACTTTGTGATCTTGTTTTGATCTCAAAGGGGTACCTACTAAATGTGATAATACTAGTGCTATTTCGATTACTAAAAATCAAGTACAGCATTCAAGAACAAAGCATATCGATGTAAGACATCACTTCATACGTGATCATGTTGAAAAAGGTGATGTTTTGATATCTTTTATTTCGACTAACTTGCATCTTGCAAATATATTTACTAAGCCTCTACCTGAAGATCGATTCAGTTTTTATTAGATTGGAGCTTGGTATGTTGAACAAGGAAGCATTATCTTAAGGGGAGTAAATCATTTTATATTCTCCTTATAATGCAGTCCACTTTTCCATTTCAAGGTCTTGAAATGTAATACAAGGTCATGAAACGGATTTCAAGGACTATAGAGATAGCCACTGATCGGATTTATGGTTTCCATCTTTTTAGATGATTAATCATTAACTCATTTTGAAGAAGGATTTTTAAAATGATTTCAAATCTTTTGCACCAAGATTTAGTTTTCAAAAACTCAAATCTTTTTGAAAATTGGTTATGATTTAATTGGAAAACATGCAAATCAATTTCGGTTTTCAAGATCTTGATTCTCTCAAGATCTTGATAAGCTTTAAATCGATTTGACATGTCCCCTTTAAATACAATCATCCCTTCCTCTTCTCTCCTTTCCTTCCTTCAATATGTTATAGTACCTTATATGTTTTACTCTTCAAATTCAAAAAATCTCTTTGTTGCTCTCACAAACTCATCCATGGAACCTAAGAAATCCTCGAACCGTATCGCTTCGACTCACAAAGCAAATACAACTCATATATCCTCTACATCGGAAGAGCCACACTTTCCGGAGGATGTCGAAATCTCATCTCACACTGGGCTTCCAACAACGTGGTTCAAAAATTTCAAAGCCACATGTAACTGGTTGGATGGATTCCACAATCGCCCACTATGCATGTGCAATTCGGTTGATATGGAGTTCCTGCAGACGCTTCAACTACCATGCGTCTCAATGCTTAGTGTAGAAGGTTCTAAACCCTAAAGAAGTTGCTTTCACGAGACTCACCGGATTGTTCTATGTCAACCTCTCTGCAAAACGGGACAAGGGAACCCTCAAACTTGAAACATTAGTTAAAGGTACACCCCTTTCTCTCACTCCTACAGTCTTGTGCGAGATTTTAGGGCTTCCCACCATTACTACCTTCAAACACCCATCTAGATCTGAAAGCATTAGGCTTGCCAAGGAACACTTTTTGATGCCTAACTCCAAATCTCGACAGCTCACTCACACCTCTCTAACCCTAGAATCCAAGATCGTATTTTTGTTTTGGTTAGGTGTGTGATTCCCCGAGCCAACTCAAGGGAACTATTTACAGATCAAAATCTGGAGGTGATCTATCACATTTTGTCTAGTTTGGATGTTGACTTGCCTAACCTGAATTTAAACCACATGGTCTATACCATTAACTCCACCCGAGCTATCCCCCTTCCTTATGGAAATTTGCTCCCCAAGATTTTTTCTCATTTTTCCATCGACACCTCTACTGAGGACCTGCAGGTGTCAATTGGAAAAATCGATGAACAATGTCTGGAATGATTAGGAGTGGAGAAGACTCTTGCTGGAGATGTTGTGACATCCTCTTTCAAGGCTCCTTTCGTATAGAGACTAGGTTAGATGGACTTGAGCTGGAACTAAATACTCTTAACAGAGAACTGGCTGACTTTCAGCTGGCTATGATGAGAAAAATGGACGCCAACCATGAATTTCTATATGTGATGCATGAAAAGATTAATCAAATGTATCTCCTGAATGCCCTTACCCTCACAACCACTGGAAAGATTATGCCACTAATCGAGGATGTTGCTCAGCACACTCAGAAGAAGGTTGAAAATGTACTTCTGAACTGTAAACGCAGTGTATAAAACAAACCCATCCTTTACCCTATGCATGTCGAGCCTACCATTTTTGCAACGGAAGAATATGTTGTTGTCAAGGAGTATCACCTTGCGGAAAGGAAACGGAGAATGGAGGCTGAAGTCAGGGACAGAAGCAAAGGAACAACTCAGTCCAGATAGAGGAAGAAGTTCTATGAAGACAATCATGAGTAGCTTTCAAATTCTTGAAAAGGATTTCAAGGCCTTGAAATGGATGTCAAGGCCTTGACATGAACTTCAAATTTTCCTTGGTTTTGTTTTCAAGGCCTTGATTGTGATTGTGGGATATGTTTTTAAACTCTGTTTTTGAAATACTTTGGGTCTGTAATATTTTTCAACTCCCATACTTAATTATTTTTCTCCCTTTTTGAAAGACAAAGGGGGAGAAATTATATGTGATGTCGATCCGATATTATTGCATTCTGCATTTTTGATATAATTGTTGCATGCATATATCTAACATTAAATGCAAGTATGAAAATTTTTTTCTTTTCCATCAAGGGGGAGATTGATAACTCCACCTTGATTATGATGAATTGTTTTATATGAATGATGGAAGACTTAACATTTATATGCGGTTTTATAAATTAACAAATATCGATTATATTTCTAGATTGCATGTTTTATTTTGTTTGTTCAAATGTGTGCAGACCTTGAAAAGCATTTCAAAGGAAGAACTCAGACCTTGAAAAGCATTACAAAGGATGAACAAGAAAGTCTTGAAAAGCATTACAAAGGAAGGATTAAGGGCTTCACTACAAGATACGCATATCTCAACAACCAAAACAAGAAGATCTCAACCGAAGGAGTTAGAAGATTTGAGAAGATTCGATTAAGAGAAGTTCTCGGCATAACATGAAGATAAGATAAGATCTCAAGGAGAAGATCTCGACACATCTACAACAAGAAGATCTCGGCTATCTAAAGGAAGATCTTCAACGGAAACCAAGTGAGAAGATCTCGGATCTTAAGTAAAGATCTTCAACGACAAAGATCTTCAATGGCATTTCCAAGAGAGAAGATCAAGGTGACCAAGATCCTCAACGAGTGTCAAAGTGAAGAAGTAGAAGAGATAAGATCTAGAAGAAAAAAGATCTTACAACGGCTATTTCACTTCAACCAAACAACGTATTCCATGGAGAAAGAAGAACGTTACAACGGCTATCTTACATCAGCTAAGAAGATCTCCATAGAAGACTATAAATGAAGATGGCAACTGAAGAAGAAAACAACAAGCTTACACGTATAAGAAACCAAGTCTCCAAGCAATCAAACATCTTCATTGTTCCAAAAGTTTTTCTGACCCTTTAGCTTACAAACATTTACATCCTTAGAGAGAGAGAGAGAAACACTAGAGCTCCATTGGCATATCTAGAGAGTTTTATAGTCGAGTGTGTTATTCAGTGAAGTAACTAGGCTATTATTGCTAGAGTAGAATTGACTAGATCGTAGCATTGAGGCTACATTGAGAGAAGAAGGGGATTTCTTCTAGGTTATATCTAGGACCTTTGAGCAGATAATAGATAGTTAGATCCTAGGGTTGAGAAACCCTAGGACGGAGACGTAGGTTGTTAGAGCTGAACTTCGTAAACATATAGTCGTGTCGATCCTTTCTATTCCGCATTTTCTATCGCTTAAATTGTGACTAACTTTATTTTGCAGGATTTGAAGTCAAGGCCTTGAAATCCCTTTTAAAGCCTTGAGAACCAGTTTTGTCACTAAGCACATAGATCGACTTCAAGGCCTTGAGATCAGTTTCAAAGCCTTGATATACGATATTGCAAAAAGTTCTCATACTCTATTCAACCCCCGTTCTAGAGTATTTATATCCTTATTATTCACCTATTCGGTTCTTCAATCTTGATGTAGAGAAGAGATTTTCCTTAAGAATCGCATTTTCCGATTCCAAGGCCTTGACATTGGCGTCAAGGTCTAACTTTGAAGTGTAGAGATTTTCAACTTCCAAAGACAATTCACTCACTCTTTTCTCTTGTTTGATTAGCCTTTCTCTTGAGAGACTTATTCCAACTCTATGCTCTTTATCACTAATGATTATATCTTTTAGGAATTTAGCATGCTCTTCGCTAGGTTGAGACATTAGGGTTCTTACCACTCCTTCAAGATATAAGTTGAGATCTTCTTCTTGATCGACCATCAAGCATAAGTTTGCTTGATCGTTTTCATCATCCGACTCATTTGAAGAATCTGAGTCACTCCATGATGTTACCATAGCCTTCTTCTTTCGATCATTCTTCTTGTAATTGTTCCTCTTCTTTTGTGGACAATCCTTTACAAGATGATTTGTTTCACCACATTCAAAACAAGTTAGTACTTTAGTTTTCTTATTAGGGTTAGAAAACTTACATTTGGGTCTTGATGATCGTGGGTATTCTTTGTTTGCAAATTGCTTCTTCATTTGTAGAATTCTTGCAAGACCTCTTGAAATCAAGAAAAACGGGTCTTCTTCCTCATCATCACTCTCTTCATCATCCTATGGAATATTATCCTTCTTGGATATTAAGGCAAGATTCTTTGCGTTTAAAGAGGGATCTCCATCTTATTCACCAAGAACCATTTCGTGAGTGATTAGCTTTCCAAGTAGGTCATCGAGAGGCAATGCTGAGAGATTTTGAGCTTCCTCGATGGCGGACACTTTTGGTCCCCACTTAGCTTTAGGAAAACTCCTTAGGACTTTCCTTACTTTTTCTTAATTTGTGAAGATCTGTCCAAGTGAGTTAAGATTATTCACCATTTCGGTGAATCTTGTGAACATCTCCTTGACCGTCTCATTTGAAGTCATCTTGAATAACTCATATTGCCTGAGGAAGATGTTAATCTTTGTCTCCTTGACTTGACTTGTTTCTTCATAGTAACAATTAACTTGTCCTATATTTCCTTTGCACTTTTGCATGATGAGACACGATTGAATTTGGTAGCATCTAAACCAAAATAGAGCAAGTTCATGGCCTTGTAGTTTTTAGTCACACTATCCAAGTCCATTTGAGTGAAGCCAACTTCCTTCTTTTGAGCTTGGACTCGTTCAACCGTGGTAGTTGGTATTTTTAGTCCAGTCTGAACAATGCTCCATAGTTCCATGTCTTGCTCAATTATAAACATTTGCATTAGTGCTCTCCAATGGGCAAAGTTGTTACCGTAGAAGAGGGGTGGTCGAGATGTGGATTTTCCTTGAGCGAATCCTCCATCACCTATAGAATTCATGATTAGTCTTATTGTTGGTTAAATCAATATACGTGAGTCTAGCTCTGATACCAATTGAAGAACCGAGTAGGGGATTAATAAGGATATAAATACTCTAGAATGGGGGTTGAATAGATTATGAGAACTTTTCGCAATAACGGATATCAAGGCTTTGAAACGAATCTCAAGGCCATGAAGTTGATCTCTGCGCTTAGTGACAAAAATGTTTCTCAAGGATTTGAAGTGGATCATAAGGTCTTGACTTCAAAACCTGCAGAAGATTGTTAGTTACAATATAAGCGATAGAAAGTGCGGAAATAAAAAGATCGACACACGATATGTTTAAGAAGTTCGGCCCTAACAACCTACTCTCCGCCTAGGGTTTCTGACCCTAGGATTCTAACTATCTATTATCTGCTTGTTGGGAGTCCTAAATACAAACAAGAAGAACTTCCCTTCTTCTCTCAATGTAGCTCAATGCTACGATCTAGTCAACTCCTATTCTAACAATAATAGCATAGTTACTTCGCAGAGTACCACACTCGAGTATAGCACCAACTAGTTCAGTACCCGCACCTTATGCGGGATTCTTAAAAAAAATAGTTTATGATATTATGAATTTTTAATGGATTATATACATTGAGATATTTTACCAATATGTCACCCCACACTTAAAAATAATTTTTATGAGTGAGGATTTTTCTAATCAAATTATTCGATACATTTACTAAAAGGAGTTTCACCTTTAATTTTATAATATTACAAAGACGAAGAGAGTGTTCATATTTGGGACGAAGGTGGGCAAAATTACGTATATGAGCGGTTGGAACCTTCATTTCTGTATAAATTGATTGAAAACGAAGAGTAAGTTTTGAAAAGATTTCACACTACTTTTTGAGAACTTTGTCCATAAAAACTAATTTATAGATGCTTATAGTTAAGGAATTTAAATAGGGTGCATAAGTTATTCCTAATAATAGTAATATAATTGTTTAATTTTGTATATTTTTGTTTGTAAAATTATAAATTTGGAAATTTGATTCGAATGAAAATGAGATGGAATTCGAACAATTTACGTATATTTTTTTATTTGAAGTAAATTAATAGTCATATATCTTTATAGTACAAATTAGTTTAAAAAAAACTGCTTAATTAATTTTTAATTAAAAATAAATAAATTACAAGATGAGATTCTATCAACTAATTATATCCTACTTGAACTAAGATTTTAATAATAATTAATCTATAAAACAAAATTAGTTATAGCTAAATTTAGGTCAGAATGACAAATTTAATAACATATGGATATGTGGATATTTGATAACTAAATTTAGATTAGTATGGAGGTAAGATAGAATAGAACAAATATATAATTTGGATGACTAGATTAATAGATTAATGTGGTTGGTCATTTGCATACACTGCACTGCACAACATCATTTGCATACATATAAATGAAGACAATACATTCAAAATAAGAGTAAATCGACAGTGCATTCATGTATAGGTTTTATATGAATAGAAATGTGGTTGCTCATTTGCATACATATAAACGAAAATCGATGGTGCATTCTAAATGAGAGTAAATTGACTCATCAAAATGAACGTGCAAAGAAAATGAACGGTGATTATTTGTTGGGAGAATTTGACCTATTAGGCCTTTTTGAGTTTTTGTTTAAGAAAGTGTACACCAAATTTTTTACCACTTTCATTTAATAGTAGGTAAAAATTATTAACTCTTCTATTTAGAAAGAAAGAATAAATGATGTTTTTTATTTGTTATAAGAAGTATAAGTTTTAATTTTTAATTACTTAATTTGTTTTCTTTTATTATTTTTCTTGCCTTTTTTTATTTATTTTTTATTTTCTTTTTTTTATTTTCTGGACTGAATTTCTCATACCGAAATTTCTCATACCAGAATTTTCATACCCGAAATTTCATACCCGAAATTTCATACAAGAAATTCCGGTATGAGAATTTCTCAAATATATACCGGACATTTTACATACCGAACATTTACATACCGGACATTTACATACCGGGCATTTTATATAAGTTGTCAAGCTCTAGTGAGAAAAATATAATCAGTATCTTCAACAAGGATGCCACTGAGTGATATTCCGGACATTTACAAGGAATGTTTGATGTATAACGGGATTCTGGTATGTTACTGGTTTTAGGTTTTTTGGTATTGAATTTTTTTGTGTTCTCTTTATTGTTGTCGTAGTTCCTGTAGATGTATTTCGGGCAAATTATGCCCTATGCAAAATGTGTAGTAGGATGGCTTGAAAGTGGACCGGTTAACTTATGATTCTTAATTAGACTTGCAAGCTCTATTTTTTTCCCTAAAATTTACATTGCGTGCAGATTGTTTTCAGTACATGTTATAATGTTCTTGATCAACACAATATAAAAAGCCTTCTTTATTACCAAAAATAAGTTGTCCTTTTGCAATTTTATGTTTCGTTTCAATGCGATCTTAACTTTGTATTTCTCCCTCAAGCCGCATGTATTAACAAGAAAGTTGCATCAACCATAGGCATAGCTGTTGATCACATGCACAAGAACCGCTCTATTGGGTCTCTTCAAGCCAATGTGCAGAGGCTGAAGACCTACAAGGCCAAGTTGGTTATCTTCCCAAGGCGTGCCAAGAAAATCAAGGTGAGTTGACCATGTTTATTTCGATCTTGTAAGATCTTGTAAGAAAAGAAAGAACAAATGCCTTATGGTTTATGTAATTGTTGTTAGGGTAGTGATTCATCTCCCGAGGAGTTGGCTAACGCGACCCAAGTCCAAGGTGACTACCAGCCAATTCAACGTGAGAAGCCAACAATTGATCAACAACTTTACATCATAGACGCCAACTGATAATGCGGCCACATAAAATTTGTACTGGAAGTGATGGGAAGAATAGAGGGCAGGTAAAAATTTAATTTGGGGTAATTAACTGCTTTTTGGATGGTAAATTTAGTTTGGGTATATTTTGTTAATGGAAAATATGAAAAAGCCTACTTTCTACTATATGTTTTCAAAAAAGCCTAGTTATCTAATTTGCCCTTATTTGTTCGAGTACTTTGACCAATACTAGTATATCTATTATACGCCTAATAAAACTAAATAATTATTATTCGATAATGGATTAAAGTAGTTTAGATTTACCCTAGTTCACAAAATCTTTAGTAACTAAAATTTAAACAATATTATCCGCATTGTAGTTTCGATAAGTTGTTGGATAAAAAATAGGAACTTAGTTAATTACTTATTGGAAGAAAAAATAGGAACTTCCATAATTTAAAATTTTAGGTTATAACTCTTTAAGATTGTTACCATCAAATAGGATTAGAAAATATTTATATAATCAAAATAACTAACGACTTTTTAAAAAAAATTGAAATATAAATTCTTTATTTGAATTACGTATATAAAAATTAATTCTTTAGGTTTGTTACCATTAGATTACGTATTTACAAAAATTAAGATAAAATATAAGATAAGATTTAGTCGTTTAAGATTATTTGAAATAGTATCCAATGCTAACAATCTATATCTATAATATAACTAAACGTAACAAAAAATTGGGCAAATTTGGTTAGTAGGCTATTTAGAGAAATAGTGATAGTAAGTAGGCTTTTTTGTTTTTCAATTAAGTAAATATACCCCTCTTATTTTTTTTTTACCATCAAACCTTCTCCATCCTTATTTTATTCTTTCTTCCGAATGCTTTTTAAAAACTGAATTTCTTTTTTTATTTTCTTTTATTAATTTTTTTTGTCTTTTTTATTTTCTTTATTTTTTATTTATTTTCTAGAATGAAGAATTTTTTCACACACCGGAATTATCACATACCGGAATTATCACATACCGGAATTTCCACATACCGTAATTTCACATACCGGAATTTTCACATACCGGAATTATCACATACCGGATTTTCACATACCGGAATTATCACATACTGGATTTTCACATACCAGAATTTCACATACCAGAATTTCACATACCGGACATTTACATACCGAAATTTACATACCGGAATGAATTTTTAATTGTCTAATATTTAATTTTGCAAATTTTAGGGGGCTCGTTGTAATTTTGCAATTTTTTTTATTATAATTTGCGTATATGATGACGGTTTGCAAAAATGGGTCCATCACCGTCTCTTTTGGTTTCCAAAAGACTTGTTCTTTTTTCCAGTTGACAATGACAAATTGACAAGACGTGGAATTATAAGATTTTATATTAAATCTTATAATTCCTTTTCTTATACACCCGTTGATTTGTAAAATATAGGGCGATTTCACGGTGTACTACTACTGAGATTTTGTCCATTTTAATGCATAATAAAAAGCCACAGCTAAAAAACTACCATTTACCAACGTAAGACAATGAAACTCACATAAGCTACAATCAGGGTATCTAGACAATATACCTCTGATCTCGAAACAACCAGGGTATAGAGTATGTTGCATATTTTTCAATGACCAAAGTATATGTATCACATGTTTTATACGAACCGAGGTATAACGTTGAGCATTATTTGAGTGGAGAATTATATGTTAAAATTGTCTCAAAATAAAAGTATTATGTAAACAAAAATAAATAGCAGACGGAAAGCACAAGGATCAAGTGCTGATTGTGCCGCTAGTTTTAATTCAGAAATTTCTGGAATGAAATTTCTGGTAAGAACTTTTCGTATGAAATTTCTGGTATGAAAAATTCTGGCATGAAAAAATTTTAGTATGAAAAAAATTCTGGTATGAAAAAAATTCTGGTAAGAAATTTCTGGTATGAACTTTTCGTATGATGATTTCTGGTATGAAATTTATGGTATGAGAATTTCCGGTATGAGAAATTCAGTCCAGAAAATAAAAAAGAAAATAAAAAATAAATAAAAAAAGGCAAGAAAAATAATAAAAGAAAACAAATTCAGTAATTAAAAATTAAAAATTATACTTATATAACAAATAACAAACATCATTTATTCTTTATTTCTAATAGAAGGGTTAATAATTTTTACCTACTATTAAATGAAAGTGGTAAAAAATTTGGGGTACATTTTCTTAAACAAAAACTAAAAAAAGCCTAGTATGTCAAATTCTCCCCAAAAAATTTATTTTTATTAATAAAACTTCAGGTTGAATTTTGATGAAGATATGTAAAAGTAGATTGTTTAAAAAATTTTATTTCGGTGATTGTTAAGAAAATAGATTGTTAACAAAATCTTTGATGAAGATATCACAAAACAGATTGTTTACAAAATCTATTTTGTTAGATGATGTGTAAAACAATAATAATAAGTTATTTATTTAGTATATAATGGCAAATTTGTAATTGTTGAGTGGCATTAGTGTAAATAAATCGGAAAAAAAAACAACCGTGGATAGCCTTATGAGTTGACACGTGTGCAAAAAGGGGATTGTTTTAGTAGTGTATACAAATATGATATGTCAATGTAGCTCTTGTGTTTATCTCACTCTAACGAATAAACCTAAGTAAGCTCAAAGAGGAAGATAAACTTTGGGATCACTGAAGATGTCTTCAATTGATCGCTTGTAGACTTGGTGTCTTCATCTTCAATCGATGTCTCTTTTATAGTCTTTTATGGAAAACTTATTCTAGATGTTATCTTCTAGCCGTTGCAACTTCTTCCTTCCACAGAATTTTATGTTTGTTGAACAAGATCTTCTCATGTGTCGTTTGAGTACTAGCCATTTGAGTGGAATCTTCAAACACGATCTTCTCCAAGATATTCTCTTCAAACGTTTGTTTGGTAGCCGTTTGATGTCTTCAAGGAGATCTTCGCCAAGATCTTCTCCACAACCGTTTCGAGATCTTCAACAAACTTCTTCACAGCCTTTTGAAATCTTCAACAAACTTCTTCATAGCCGTTTGAAATCTTCAATGAGATCTTCTCCACGATTCTCTCCTTAAACGTCTATCTTCTCCAACAAGATCTTCTTAGTTGGTCGTTTAGCCGTTTAAGGTCTTCACTCTCCTAGATCTTCTCGTTTGTTTGTTTGATTGTTGTAGTAAAGCTTCAGTCGAGATCTTGTTTTGATATTGTCCATGGCCTACACACATATTTAACAAACAAACCAAGACAAGCAATCTAGAAATATAATCGATATTTGTTAGTTATAAAAACTGCATTTTATGTTAGGTCTTCCATCGTTTAAATAAATAAATCAATTAATATCAAAGGTGGAGTTATCACATACCAATCTACCACAATACCATACAATCTATCCTTGATATATTAGGAAATTTGCAGATCTCCATTCAGCGTTCATGTTTAAGACACCCATCATACTTTTCTTCCAAAAGTCTAACACATCCTTTGGGATTCTTTCTCCGTCTAGATTAAGCTTATATCCGGTTTCCTTCATGGCTTCAAGTAAAAGTTCTCTTTTTTTTCGGTATATGATTTGGCATAATCCTAACTCCTAATTTAGTTGTTCTTTCTAAAATTTCTTTGGGTTTTAGATTAACTCTTTGACCCTTGTTCATATTCTCGATAACAAGATGTAGTGGCCTTGTTAACTTCTTGTTTTGGAACTATTTCTTCCTCCACTTCATTAACACCTACATCTGTAACACCCCGAATCCGCGGGACTTGGGATGTCACATTGGGCTAGGATCTCACAATGGATCCTAGCCCTAGCCTGACAAAAAGTTCACTAGACCTTACAACATGGCACTGACAGATATAAAACAAATACATAAAACCGTATAAAATGTACAACCAAAGGTAAATAACAACAAAGCCGAGTATGAAACGACATCCTCACACAGGAGGTAAACAAGACATCATCCTCACGCAAGAAGGAAAACAAAAACAACCCCAAAACCAACCACCTAATGTACGAGAGTCCTCGGCTGTCACTTTGCCAGATCACCCAGCAGCGCCTATCCTGCAACATCTACAACACCGTATGAAACCGTTAGCTAACCATACATATATGAGGTAATGCATAAGCACAAGCACAATCATGAAAGATAAACACATCAGCATGCTATCACACATTTACCCATTTATTATCTTTATATAATAGTCATTCACTCAAATCCCGTATATATAGATAGATGAAACTATGTGACACGAGGACCGTATCATCCCCGCCTCTGAGTCCTATGTCCAGTTGTAGGAGTATCGGTCACACAATCTGTGTACTCTGTGGGAGTGGATTAAGCCCCTCCTGTAAACCAGTCTGGTCTGACGTCAAAGAACCTCCCAGACTCCATGACAGGATGAAAGGGAAAGGTTATCACAACCACGCAACGGGGCAGTCAATAAAATATAGGTCAGTATAAATGATAGCTCATGCTATCATAGCAAACATGTAACACACACCACTCATGAAAACACCCAATATAAGAATGGTAGCTAAGTAAGTCCTACGGACTTACCTCAACCTCGTACACAACCCAAACACAATCAACCTCCAATCCTGAGAGAGGGGCACTGCCTAATAACAAGACATAGAAAAATATCAACCTCTATTCATCAAAGGGGTCACACCTAGACCCAAGGGATACATAGGATCATCCTCAACTTTAACCTCACAACCTATAATCCTCAAAAGCAGTATAAGGCATAACATGATCATATATCATCCAAACACTCTCATCTAGCCCTAGCATGCTACTACACTCTCACAAGAGGAAAGGAAGAGGCAATGTCATCCATAGGCAAGCCTAGAAGCAAGACACACCTGCAGAACCAAGTGCAACACCAAGCTGGTGCAGGTGGCCGCATGGACGGCTAGGAGGTAGCGCAAGGGCGGCTCACTGCCGGCGCTGGGGTGGTCCATGAGTGGCGCAGGGGCGGCTGGTGTGCAGAAAGTGCACCTCTGGCTGTCCTTTGCTTATTCACTCGATCTTCTTCACTCCTCCATGCAGCAGCCATACACATACATGTACATACATATATACATCAATAAAAGCCAATCAAGGCTGCCACAAGATCCAACTTGTGGAACCTAAGCTCTAGATGAAGAAAAGAAGAAAATATGCAAGATAGAAAGAGATGGGAGATAGACTCACCAAGCTGAACCCAATCAAGATCAGAACACCATCAAAACCTCAAGGCTGGCTATCAACAAGCACAGTAGCATCCACAAGAATCAACCTCAAGCAAAGCGAAGCTTATAAGCTTCCAATCTAACACAACTCAAACATGAATCAAGAAGAGATCCAAAGGAAGAAGAGAGGAGAAGATGAACGTAGGGAGAGAGATGGGTTGCAAATGGGGAACCCTCATCAGAAGGAAAGAGAAGAAGCTTATAAAAGAAGGAAAAGGGTAAATAACGGGTCAAAGGGGTCAACAAAGACGGTCGCAGCCACATAGAGCCGTAGGGGCGGACTCTGTGAGCCGCAGGTGCGGCGTAGGCAAACCGCAGGGGCGGCCTCTGGGTCACGCAGGGGCGGTTTAAGCTAGATCCAAGTCCTTAGCTCACATACTCAGCAACTCAGCAACTAGGCTCTTACATCTCACCCCCCTAAAAATAAGTTTCGTCCCGAAACTTGCAAAATCTCAAATCCTCTCAGACCCATAAGCCGAGGTATAACTCTCACTCTCTCTATCGGAGGTATCACATCTCCGTTCAAAAGATCACAACCTATATCAATCTAAAACCTCAATCTTGCACATGGAGGAATCATCATCTCTAGAATACGGGCCATAACGTTACCCAAAGGTGTAAAGGAATCACATCTCTCGCCCTACCCCATCACAAGGCATAGAGAAAGTACATCTCTAGCCGAAAACATACTCATAAACATCGCATGGAGGAATAACATTTCCACTGAAACTATGTCCATCAAAGTAGTATGGAGGAAAGAACCATCTCCAACAATATCCTAATCACACTCAAATAGCATGGAGGAAAGAACCATCTCCAGCCATAAATATAAATCATAGTCAAATAGAGTGGATGAAATAATAATCCCCAGCTATGACATACATCACGCTAGCACATCAGGATCTACTTAGATCATAAATCACATCATAACTAGCATGGAGTAAACACATCAAGGTATATAAGCACATAAGCACAACATTCATCGAGATAGCACTAAGGTCTACTCGTGCTTCCAAAGATGGATCTGTCCCGACATAAACTCTGGATAGTTCCTCAGGATACTATCCTCAGTCTCTCATGTGGCCTCCTCAGGTTCTCACCTCGACCACTATGTCCTCAATATGGGAATGTCTTTCGAATGCAAGCATCTCATATGTCATTCTAAGAATGTAATCAAATGCTCAACAAAGGTGTGGTTCGGCTCAACCACGAAATCATCATAACTCACCAAGTGTCTCGGATCTGGTATATATTCCCTCAGTTGAGACACAAAAAATACAGGGTGAACACCCTCTAAACTCGGAGGCAAAGCTAATTGTTATGCTGCCTTCATAATTCTGGTCAAGATCTCAAGTAAACAGACATTTGGGAACTCAGTTTCCCTTCTATGCCAACACGTCTGACGTCTCCCATCGGAGATGAGCTTTCACTCTGAACTTTAGAGGTCGACGCCTCTCGTCTGTATATAACTTCTGGTGACTCTGTGTATGCAACATTCCTTCTCTAATCAACGTTACTCGGGTTATATAACCCTGAGTCTGATTAGGTGCTATCTCACTGATACTACTAGGTTAATTTTGGCATTGAGGTATACGGCATCCACTTCTATATAATGCCTCATAGGGGCTATCCTAGTAGGTGCACGTCAATCATTGTTATATAAATCAATTAATGGGAGGTAATCTAACCATCCATGTTTTCAATCCAACACACAAGCTTATAGTATGTTCTCAAGGGTCTAGATGGTCCTCTCTAACTGACCATCGGTCTGGGGGTGAAACGCAGTCATGAAGTGTAGACTCGTACCGAAAGCAATCGGTGTCTGCTGCCAAATCTCGAGGTAAATCACCCATCTTGATTAGAGACGATTGTCTTTGGTATACCAAGGAGTCTCACTATCTATTTAGTGTACTCCTCCGCCAATCTACTCACTGGTCACGTCTCTCAGATAGGAATGAAAAGTGTTTGATTCATTAATTTGTCACCAACAATCCACATACATCAAAACTCCTATTGGGCCTCAATCCTATCACAAGGTCCATGGAGATGTCCTCCCACTTCCACTGCGATATTGGCAGTGGAGGGAGCTTATTGCTAGGTATGCAACATTCTATCTTGACCTGCTAATAGGTTACACACTGTATCACAAATCTAGTTACATCGGTTTCAATCTTCTTCATCAATATAATCGTCTCACCTCGTGGTACATCTTACTCGTACCTGGATGTACTGAGTAAGGTGTATAGTGAGTGTACTATAAGATTCTCTATCTCAGCTCTGCATCAGTAGATACACAGATGCGGTCGCGGCGTCTCATCATCCCATCTACTCCATTGGGGAATTGTGGCGCCTCACCATGAGCCATCCTCTCTCTAAACCTCATCAAAGTTGGACAGGTCCCCTGCTTCTACTGGATCTCATCCGACAAACCAGGTAGAACCTCTAAAGCGTATAACTGGGAATCCTCATCAGGGAACTGGATGTCCAGCTCTAGCCAAGCTAGATTCTTCTAAAGGTGAGGCTGAATAATCAGTCTCGCAATTGTCTTCTCTTGAGGCGTCTTTCTGTTCAAGTTGTCGGCGACAACGCTCAACTTCTCTGAATAAGATGGAATCTTCAGGTTAAAGTCTTGATCCACTCGAGCCCTTAATGTTGGCAGTTATTCAACTCCCGCTGCGTAAAAATGTAATTCAGAATCCTATGATCTGTGGAAATCTGATATGAAATATCACACTGGTACTGTCTTCAAATCTTGAAGGCTTGAGCTACCACTATTAACTCTAGATTATGAGTCAGGTAGTTCTCCTCATACGTCTTTAGTTGTAGACACACGTATTAATAACTCCACTCCTCTGTACTAATACACATCTTAAACTTAGCTGGGATGTATCACCGTAATCACGGGATCCTCAAAACCTTCTAATTAGAAGAGAATAGAAGAAGAGGTCAAGTGCCTCCTCCACTCTTCAAAGCTCTCGCATACTGCTTTGACTATGCAATTCTGGTGGTCTTCCTCAGAAGACTCGTAAATGGATACACAATCACATAAAATCCTTCCTCAAAGCATAGGTAGAAATCGAATGAGCCGAGAAAACTACGCATTCCCTTAATGTTCATCAGTATCGTCCATACTACAACATACTCAATCCTCGCTAAATCAACCATGATCTCACTGGCGAAGACAACATGGCCTAAGAAGGCTACCTCTAGCATCTCAACTCGCATTTAGAGAGCGTAGCATACAACCCTCTATCTCTCAGGTTCTGCAAAACCGTCCTCAAATGACCGATATGTTCCTCTCTGCTGTGAGAGTACACCAAAATGTCATCAATGAAGAAGACCACCACAGATCAAGGAATTCGATGAAGATATTGTTCATCAACTCCATAAAGACTATTAAGGCATTCGTCAGCCCAAATGGCATCACTACAAATTCGTAGTGTCCATAACGGGTACGAAATGCTATCCTATGCACATCATGCTTCCACACCCTCAACGGGTGATATCCTGAGTGCAAGGAAATCCTGAAAACACAATTGCCTCTTGAAGTTAACCCAACAAGTCGTCAATACGAACAATAAGTACACTAGGGCGAATGAAGCCCGTCTCAAACAACTCTTCAAGTTGCTTCTTCAGTTCTAACATTCCAACAGGCTCCATATGATATGGGCCTTCCCAAACAGTCTCGTACCACCCTTCAACTCGATATCAAAGTCCATACTCCGCTGAAGCAGCAAATCAGACGGTTCAGTGACGCGTCTATAAGCTCATAGACCACTGGAATATCCTCCAATGTGAAACCATCTCTCTCCTTCATGGCATAATACTAGAAAGTTTCACCTCCTTGTGCTATCAACCTCGCTACTCGTATGGTACTAATGACAGAATCCATCTCTTTAAGGTTGTAACCTTGGAAGACCTCTATCTAATCTATCTCAGTAGAGACTATAACAGCCTTCCAATTGATATCTAACACATCATGATATCTATTCGTCCAAACCATACACATAATGACCTTCTCATGCACCTAAGGCATGACAAAGAAGTCTACAAGTCATACACAAGTCCACGAATAAATGGGACAATCACATATCGCGCGGGTACCTCAGACCCCTAACTGGTAATCCTGTAAACGGAAGCTTACCTTCTACTGTTTCCACATTCAACTATTAACGCATGTATCGAAAGACAAGAAGTGCATAACACTCTCAACAAACAAAAATCCACTAGGTAATCCATTAATGAGAATGGTACCTGTAATAGCGAATGTCAGAAACTCCAGTGCATATCATCACTCAACCTCAGACATATGCTCCTCAGGTATCACTGAGGTCATCGCCATAGCCCCCACTTCTACTCTTTCTGCACCGGAAAGAGGAAGGTCTTGCTGAGAAGAAACACTACCTTGCTGACAGAGAGGGGCGAGATGGCGTAGTTCACCACAGATGAAGCAAGCTATCGGTGCCAAGGGGCACTCAGAGCGCAAATGATCTGGATAGCCACAAATGAAACATACTCGTCCCATTCGTGTAGCCTGTGCAACTAAAGGGTAACTCGATCTTCGTCGTCCACCTTTAATGATCTTACTCTGGGAGGGAACTTGTAGAGGCAGCACCTTGCCATGTCGACAAAACTTCGCTCTATGCCCTACTTTACCACACTTAAAGCATATTATTGGCGTCTTTGGGCACACAGCTCGCTGGTGTCCAAACTTATCGCAATTAAAACATTGTAGTTCCTTGCCAGTCGTCTTCATGGCCAAAGGATCGCTTGATTGTCCTGATATCTGACTTGGTCCAACATTCATCATCTTTGCTTCTCCACTAACTGATTTAGTCTATTGCTTCTTTCCTGATCCAGAAGCTTCAATTGGTCCCAAAGATGTTGGTAAATCCGGTGTAGGTCTACCCGCTCTTACAGCCTCAAACACTTGGCGCATATATTCTTGAAACTCGAATCCACTCATGGAGACATGATCAGCCTCTTCAAACTCGTTTTCTGTCATAGGCGGAACAACAACAGAAAATGATCCCTGACTTGGCGCTACTGGAGGAAGAGGGGGTGTACCCCTACCTCGTCCCACTACAGATACTGCTCTAGTTTGAGCCATCTGTAGGATATACGCACCTAATCTTATAAGGCTATATATATTCCATATGTATCGATATATTAATATATATATATATATATATAATACATCCACATAATCCATAATGCACATATATATACATATCTACGCTACAGAGATCCATGGCAGAGGTGACGACTTCTCGTACATTCTAACCAAAAACCACACTTAAAACCAAAAAAAAAAATTTAAAAACATCAGACCCCTTTCGGGTCTTGTTTATTTTACCTATCAAACCTCATTACAGGTACCAAGTACCATTGTTGTCAACCTAAGGCTCTGATACCAACTCTGTAATACCCCGAATCCGCGGGACTCGGGATGTCATATTGGGCTAGGATCTCACAATGGATCTAGGCCCTAGCCTGACAACAAATTCACTGGACCTTACAACATGGCACTGACAGATATAAAACAAATACATAAAACCGTATAAACTGTACAACCAAAGGTAAAAAACAACATAGCCGAGTATGAAACGACATCCTCACACAGGAGGTAAACAAGACATCATCCTCACGCAAGAGGGAAAACAAAAAAAACCCCAAACCAACCACCTAATGTACGAGAGTCCTCGGCCGGTCACCTTGCCAGATCACCCAGCAGCGCCTATCCTGCAACATCTACAACACGGTATGAAACCGTTAGCTAACCATACATATATGAGGTAATGCATAAGCACAAGCACAATCATGAAAGATAAACACATTAGCATGCTATCACACATTTACCCATTTATTATCTTTACATAATAGTCATTCACTCACATCGCGTATATATATATAGATGAAACTACGTGACACGAGGACCGTATCATCCCCGCCTCTGAGTGCTATGTCCAGTTGTACGAGTATCAGTCACCCAATCCGTGTACCCTCTGGGAGTGGATTGCGCCCTTCTTGTAAACTAGTCTGGCCTGACTTCAGAGAACCTCCCAGACTCCATGGCAGGATGAAAGGGAAAGGTTATCACAGCCATGCAACGGGGCAGTCAATAAAACATAGGTCAGTATAAACGATATCTCATGCTATCATAGCAAACATGTAACACACACCACTCATGCAAACACCCAATATAAGGATGGTAGTTAAGTAAGTCCTACGGACTTACCTAAACCTCGTACACAACCCAAACACGATCAACCTCCAATCCTGAGAGATGGGCACTGCTTAATAACAAGGCATATAAAGATATCAACCTCAATTCATCAAAGGGGTCACACCTAGACCCAAGGAATCCATAGGATCATCCTCAACTTTAACCTCACAACCTATAATCCTCAAAAGCCGTATAAGGCATAACATGATCATATATCATCCAAACACCCTCATCTAGCCCTAGCACGCTACTACACTCTCACATGAGGAAAGGAAGAGGCAATGTCATCCATAAGCAAGCCTAGAAACAAGACACACCTGCAGAACCAAGTGCAACACCAAGCTGGTGCAGGTGGCCGCAGGGGCGGCTAGGAGGTAGCGCAGGGGCGGCTCACTGTCGGCGCTGGGGCGGTCCAGGAGTGGCACAGGGGCGGCTGGTGTGCAGAAAGTGCACCTCTGGCTGTCCTTTTCTTCTTCACTCGATCTTCTTCACTCCTCCATCCAGCAGCCATACACATACATATATACATCAATAAAAGCCAATCAAGGCTGCCACAAGATCAAACTTGTGGAACCTAAGCTCTAGATGAAGAAAACAAGGAAAGATGCAAGAAAGAAAGAAGATAGAAAGAGATGGGAGATAGACTCACCAAGCTGAACCCAATCAAGATCAGAACACCATCAAAACCTCAAGGCTGGCTATCAACAAGCATAACAGCATCCACAAGCATCAACCTCAAGCAAAGCGAAGCTTATAAGCTTCCAATCTAACACAACTCAAACATGGATTAAGAAGAGATCCAAAGAAAGAAGAGAGGAGAAGATGAGCGTAGGGAGAGAGATGGGTTGCAAATGGGGAACCCTCATCAGAAGGAAAGAGAAGAAGCTTATAAAGGAAGCAAAGGGGTAAAGCACTAGGTCAAAGGGGTCTAGAAAGACGGTTGCAGCCACATAGAGCCATAGGGGCGGACTTTGTGAGCCGCAGGTGCGGCCTAGGCAAACCGCAGGGGCGGCCTCTGGGCCATGCAGGGGCGGTTTAGGCTAGATCCAAGTCCTCAGCTCACATACTCAGCAACCCAGCAACCCAGCAACTAGGCTCTTACAATATCTCTTTTTCCCATCTTTTTATCTAGTTTTCTTTTAACTTCACTTAAGGGTATGACTTCTAGATCTTTCAGTTTGATTTATCCCATTTATTGATACAGTTCTTCTTCATCAGTGTGGTAATCAGATTCGTCACTACTCACGAAGTCATTTCTTTATCAGGCATATCAAGTGTCTCCTTGATTTTCGGATTCTTCTTCTGGTTTTTCTTTCATATTGGGTTGTTTAGTTAAACTTGATACTGAAATTTTCTTTTGGGGATTTTCATTTTGAAAAGGATACTTATAAGGAAAATCGACTTGCTTTTTTGTTGGAGGGTTTAGGAAAGGTGTTGCTCCCAAATGTCTAATTTCATTGGTAATTTGAATAACTAATTATTTACTTAGATATTTCCTCCCTATATTTTGCAAGAGTTGTTCGCAACTTAATTAATCTCACTTTTAAATTTGTATTATCGTCAATTTTAGTATTTAAAATAGCTTCATGATGACCTTGTCCAACGCTTAAATGTTTTGCATGTGGTATTGACTTATGTGGACAATTTTCGGAAAACACTTCAGTTTTACTTATTTTTTTAGATTTTTTATTAATTTTTTAGATTTACTTAAACACTTGGCTTTGATACCAAATGACAAGATCACACTGTAATTACAAAATGACTTAAAATTTTAAATAAGGATATAAATATAACTCATTATAAGCTAAGTACCAATAAATATAAATTCTAGAAAGTTATAAGTAAAAATAAATAAAAATACAAAAATATAAATAATTGATGGAACTAATATGGGATGAAAATAAGTTATCCCTTATTATTAACATGTTAGATATATACTTACAAATGTTGGGTTGTGAAACATAACACCACAACATTTCCTCCCTATAAAATATCAATGCACGGCTTCAACACAAAATAGCTATGTTGCCAGAAAACAAATTGTAACATGTTGCACGCAGTAGTTGATCATGCAGCATAAATTTTTGAGAAAACTACACGAATTCATCCATAATAATCACTATCTTGGAAAGAACCACCCTTTATAAAAAATTTAGCATGAAATCACCCATAATTTACATCTATGTGCAATAAACTACCCGTATAATATTTTTTTTTATATAAAACCACCCATAATTTTTAAACGTTTGCAACTAACCACCCTATACTACTTAAAATTAAATAAAATAATTCAAAATTGAAGCATAGACAAGATATATTTACATTATTAACATTAATACCATTAATAGTTTCGCTAATTTGATTAAATATTACAATTTATAATAGAAAATAATCAAAAATAATAATATAAGTTATTACCTATCTACAAAAAATAATTTAATTTCAAAAATTATTAAACTACATACAAACTAACGAATACAAAATCAATTCTATTACAACGTCAATTCCGACTAAATTGATGACTAATTACCGGATTTAGTTTATATTTAAAAAAATTTCACTTGTTTAGTTGACCAATAATCACGTTGTTTCCATTATTTTCATTTAAAAAAACTGAAAAAAAAACTATACGTTAAAAAATTTCCAAAATGGTAATGAAAATTTTAAAATGAAAAGGTTTTAAACTATTGAAAGTTTGAAACTAACTATGATATTAATATTAATTTAAAATAATAATGAAAATTTACCTTGTCAATGCTTAAATTTTAAATTATTTGATGTAATTTAAAGCATTATAGGGTTGTTAGTTGCAAACCCATAAAATTAAAGGTGGCTTTATACCAAACAATTTATAAGGGGTGGTTTATTGCAAATATATGAATATTAAGGGTGATTTTATGCCAAAAAATTTATAAAGGGTAGTTCTTCGCAAAAAAAAAAAAAAAA
>BSUD01000003.1:89069114-89154249 GCA_033239045.1 Fagopyrum esculentum | reverse complement strand
AAAAAAAAAAAAAAAAAAAAAAAAATTTTTTTTTTTTTTTTTTTTTCGGGACACGTGTCGCCCTGCGGTACGGCCGCACGGCCGTACCGCAATAATGGGCCTTACTTGAATGATACCCTATTTTCGGGTGTATAAATCCGTTAAGTTTATATATATTATTTCGATAAAGATGTTTATTAAAGGTTTTTTGTGGGTTTATTTTAGTGCAAAATACATTTTTACCCCTAAAAAATTAAATAATAATCCAAGCTAGATATGAGTCGGAGGGTAATCGAAGAATCCAATCTCGAAAGTATAGTTGTGGACAACAATGATGGGGTTGTTTTGAAGGAAATGTACTTCACGGTGTGAATGTTACGATCAAATTTGTAAAGAAGCGAACGAGAGCAATTTCGGATATAAAGAAAAAATAAACCTATCAATGAAAAATAATTTTAGATTGAGGAGGTTATTTTTTAGAGGTTTATAAACCCGTATAAACTAGTTCAAAAATAAACTCAATCACAAGTAAACACGTATCAAAAAATAAACTCAAATTTATAAACTAAATGAAAGGTTTATAAACCTTTGGAAAACATACCCCTAGTTTAGTCCTAGTTATTGTGTAAAAATACCAAACATATAATTATTTTTAGATAAAAAATATTACAAAATTATTTTTCACTAATAGTTGATGATAACTCCAAAATAAAAGTATATATTTTAAATAATAATTTAAATTTAAAATTTTCAAGATCCGCTTAACCATTTTTACATAAAAAGTAGGTTTTTCGTAAAACTATGTCATATCCTCTTATAATTTTCATTTTTCCACTACGTATATTTTTTCCCTAGATTTCTTATTCGTTATGAATATCAATTTGTTTTTCAATTAAAAGTTCAGTTTTAAATCGAGTTATGTAGTTTTTCAATAGGACGAGCGTGTGTGCGTAGCACGGGCGTGATTAGTTTTGCAATGTATTTTGTTTCGTTACGTTGGTTGAAACGTCGACAACGGTGTTTTATTTTCGATGATTTATGAAGTGCTTGATTTTGGATTTATTGTTATGATAGAGTACAATGAAATATGGGGATGCTTTTAGTAAAAGCAGGTATTGTACTATTCTAGTAATGCAAAAAATAAATTACATTCTACTTGTGAAAAATGTAATGTAGTTGGTAAACGATAGGATTGTATCTTTAGGCACTCCTTGCCGTCTTCGAAGGAATTGACTCTTTTACAACTTTTGTAAAGAACTTTATCTCTATAGTTGTGGTGTTGTTGTAGGGGTTTTGCTCGTATCTACATTGAAGAAAATACGGATTAAAATAAATTAAAAAGTAGATGGTAATTTAAGTTATAATGTAAAGTAATTTAAATTTGTTTCTATGTTACGTGAGGTAAATTGAGAAGTGAACGTTGAAACATTCTATCGATCCGTAAATAAGTTTAATTGTACACATATATTGATCAGGTGTCAATGCGAGTTGTAATCAAGGAAAGGGAGTGTTGGCTTAGTTTTATTTAATCGTTATGTGCGAGGAATTAAATTTTTTCGTTAGAGTAATTTACAATGAAAAACTATTTCTTTTTCTCGATTTTATTTAATTGCTATCCTCCTGTAAGTTACTTGCGGAGAAGTTTTTTTTGCCTTTTTGCGTATATTTTTTGGAGTTATCGACATAAAAAAAATATAAGCGACTAAAAAGAAGTTATAGTTAGTCATACAACCCCGTAGTGTTTCTTAAAGGAGAATTTGCTTCTATCTACAATCACTTGAACCTTAAGGAGAGGCAACCCCTTGGCTCCAAACTTCATAGTTTCGTTATAGATATCACCTTTCTTTAAAGTTGTATTAGAGAAGACTTTTGCGCCTAAGGGCACAGTCAGTGCCTTTATCACTTCCCCCTTTGACAAAGCATCAATGAAGACCTTGAATGAAGAATCTAAAAAGATATCAAAAATATGGAGATCGAGAAAAGCACATAAAGTCAGCAGATGCGTGACACTTCGCTAATGATGCAATAACAAGATGAACTTGATCATCATTTACTATTATAAGGCGTGGTGCCTATGGTTGTCTTGAAAGCTATTCTATATGCCCACAAAGCGTCATCCAACTTCATAAACCAATCCTTCCTTGTTCTAGAGATGGTTTTCTCTAGAATACCTTTGATTTCTCGATTGGATATCTCTACTTGGTCACTTGTTTAAGGATGGTAAGGAGTGGCTATCTTGTGCGTTACCCCATACTTCGATAGAAGTGCTTTGAACTTCCGGGATGTGAAGTGTGTTCCTCCGTCACTAATGATAATTCGGGGCGTCCCAAACCTTAGGAAGGTAGTTCGGTTAAAGAACTTCACTACCACTGAAGCATCATTAGTAGGAGAAGCAATAACTTCCACCTATCTAGAAGCGTAATCTACCGCCCACGGGATATACATGTTTCCGCAGGATGATGGGAATGGTCCCATAAAATCCACTCCCCATATGTCAAAGATCTCTACTTCTTGGATGTTGTTAAGAGGCATTTTGTTCCTCCTAGATATGTTCCCTATTCTTTGACAAGCATCGCAAGAAGCAACAAACTTTTGAACATCTCTAAATAAGCTAGGCCAAAAGAAACCGGATTGAAGTACCTTTGCACCTGTCTTGTGGGAACTAGCATGTCCACCAGAAGGCAATGAATGACAATGTCGTATAGCTCTTTCTACTTCATCTTCCGGAATGCATCTTCTTGTCATCCCGTCCGGACCTCTTTTGAAAAGAAGAGGTTGATTTCAATAATAATGTTGCACATCTTTAACGAACTTCTTCCTTTGTGCGTAGGACAATCCTTGAGGTATTTCTTGACAAACCAAATAATTTACAAAATCAGCAAACCATGGTTCATTACCTCTTAAGAATTGGTGAAGGCATTCCTCGATCTCGTGCAGCTGCTCGTCCGGAAAGGAACAATCTATGGGCATATACTCATTATTTCTTGCAATAGGAGGAAGTCGGCTAAGATGGTCCGCCACCAAGTTCTCGGATCCTTTCTTATCACGGATCTCTAAGTCAAACTCTTGTAGAAGGAGGATCCATCTAATGAGTCGCGGCTTTGCATCTTTCTTGGTGAGCAAGTACCAGATTGTTGTGTGGTCGGTGTAGACAATAACTTTCTCTCCCACAAGGTAAGAGCGAAACTTCTCAAAAGCATAGACCACCGCCAATAACTCTTTTCCATTGTAGCGTAATTCAGTTGAGCTTCATCTAGCGTCTTGCTAGCGTAGTAGATGACATAAGTGCATACATCCTTCTTTTGTCCAAGCACAGCTCCTACGGCTACATCGCTAGCATCACTCATGATCTCAAAAGAGAGATTCCAATCCGGCTGCTGAATGATAGGAGCAAATATCAAGGCGTCCTTAATCCTGTAAAATGCCTCTAGACAATCCTTTGAAAACTCAAAAACCACATCTTTCATTAGTAGGTTAGTCAATGGTTTAGAAATTTTAGAATAGTCTTTAATGAATCTCCTATAGAAACTTGCGTGACCTAAAAATCTTCTTACCCCCTTTACCAAAGATGGTGGAGGTAACTTCTCAATCTTTGCTCTATCCACTTCGCGGTTTGAAATTATATGACCTAAAATAATGCCTTCGCTAAATAATGTGACACTTCTCCCAATTCAAGACAAGGTTAATGTCTTCACATCTTTGTAAAACTAGAGAAATGTTAGCTAAGTGTTCGCCACTTAGCGTGGGTGCAAATAAACTTTAAATTTATAAAACTAGAATCAAGCAAGCGAACCCGCAGTGTACGGATCGATATAGTTAAGCAAGAATTCCAGAGTATCGAACACAGGGATTTGGGGGGAACAAATTCAATTGCAGATTATCAAGCAAGTAAATGTAAGAGCTTTTCGAATTATTGGGGAAAACAACAATCCTAAAGATCCAAGTATTCAGTTGTGGCAATCGATTCAAGATATACTAATGATGTAAGGACAAAGTTAAGGTATGCAAAGGTATGCTAATGTAAGGTAATCGTACGGTGAAGTTCCAAAAACCTTATATGACTCACCTACAAGACACTCTCTATACAGGTTGTTGAGGCTTCAATATAAAAAGGGTCTAAAGGCAAGAATTAATGTCAAATACCCAAACTTGTAATCCAAGGATCAAGACTAACTAAATCGATTAAGGTTATGACATCCACAATCGAGGTAGAGGTTGTTGAGGCTTCACTACCACCTAGAAAAGGCAAGCCAAGACTAAGTTAAAGCAAATCTTTAACTTTGGATTAAAGTAAAAGCAAGTTCGTAAACTTAAGGGAAATCACGGTTAGTTCTTGAGGTTCCACGGTCGTGGACCCAAGAACAGGCCGTAATTTAGGGTTCGTCGGCGATTCTCTCTAACTCTCAGGGTCCAATCTGTTTACGATCGATCTATCATCATCTAAGCCACAACTATCAACCCTTCACCTTAGAATCGTTAAGGGTTTCTAGCCAACAATAGTCATATTGATATCAAATTCAAGAATTAAAAGATTGAAAGATGAAAACTTCCAAAAACCTTCAATAAACTTCAAACCAATCTCAAAGTCACAATCAAGAACAAATATCGTCACTAGATTCGGAATAGAACAAACAAACACAATCTTAGATAAGAAGGAAGAACGGGATGTCAATCCGTCTTCTAAATCAAACCTAAACAAGAAGAGGAATCTTCTTGCGAACAATCTTCCGAACCTTCGATCTTCCGTCAATCCGGAAATCTCAACAACAATGCGCCAAAATCTCTCAAACCAGTCTCCGCCAAATGCGAAATTAGGGCAATCCAAGCGCAAGCGCAAGATGCGTCTATGCGTAAGCGAAGGTGTAAGCAGAGGTGACGGAATCTCCCTTCGTCCGTCCTTTTATAGGGCAAGATGAAATATCGGCCCGGCCCAATCTTTTAAAAGATCGTGGCTTAAAGTGTGGCGAAAAAGATCGCCAAGATCACGGTTGTGGAAGGGTTCCACGACCGTAATTTAGAGCGTGGAAATCAACACGGTTTGAACCAATGATTCCACGGCCGTAGAAGTTACTGGAATGAACCACGTTTCCTAACCATGGTTCCACGGCCGTGGACTTGAACGTGGAATGTGGTACGGCCGTATTTTAGAGCGTGGTTTAGGGCAAGAACGTGATTCTTCCTTAGCCTCGTGCATTCTTCAAGTTGGCACTCCTTTGGCTCCTATGAATGTCCTCAATCCATGGACATGCTCAATTTTCTCTATACTTGCTCAATTCTGTTCGGAAATAGCTCTCAATTACCTATAATCAACATAAAGCTTGTGTAGACATCCATATCGACAATATAGGCAAACTAGCTCACAAATGCAACAATGCTCAATCAATGACTATCAATATGGATCGAATACACTTAGAAAACGTGCCTAGAATATCACAATATTTCATGCTAACAAATAACCCCATACTTGCTACTTGCTTGTCCCTAAGCAAGGTCTTTCAAAAGCTTTTAAAACAAGAGTTATGATGAAATATGTGTACCTTCTCAAAGCAATACTTCTTTTGGATGAATGGCCTTCTAAACAATAGATCATTCTCAAATCTTGCTTCATTCGTTTATAAGACTTTTATACACTTAATCAAAGAGTAAATAGTAAAGAAAAGTCATGAATCAATCAAACTTCCATACAAACATCATAACCTTCAAACATTATCAAAATCAATCATAAGAAACTTCAATTTAGATCACCAAGTCATATAACATTCTTTTGATCTTAAGGACTTTCAAAGAAAAAGGTCTAGAATGTGGAAAGGGATGGAAACTTTTAGGGAATGTGGTGCATGAATCCAGGAAAATGGACAACTACTCTTTTCTTTTTCTCTTGCGGTTTCCACAACACTTTCTACTTGGAGCTTCGCTCTCTTCCTTTCATTTTTCGACTTTACTTTTGGAGTTATGGATAGAGGTGCACAAAAACCGAAGCCTAGGAGATTGGCGTTTCTCAATTTTTATGAGATGCCTCAAACCCTTAGCGCACATACCATAATCCGCTAGGAATATCGCTAAATCCGACTTTGGCAAGACACAAACACCCGGCTATGTGAATGGTGCCGAGTTACTCATCGTCATGATTGACTTCCCCAAACCTACAATTTCTTTCTATTCTTTTGATTGCAAATAATTGCTTTCAAGGCCCTCCCACATCAAACATGCCAATTTCAATCAACTCCTCCAAATTCCCGGATAGGTAAAGGAGGCCATAATTTCAATGAGGGGCTAAATGATCAAAGAAAGAAGAAAGAAAAATCGAATTGCCTTAATCATCTCAACAAGAAGCATAAGAACTTATAATGTGATTTCAACTTCAATCTCTCAACATGATTTAGGTAACATTCCTCACATTATGAAACTTGCAAAAAGAAGGAAAATCAACTCATTCAATCTCTTTTCAATTCACTATTCGTTTACGCATGCAATTGTCATCAAACTCAATTCACAAGTAGCGATTATCATAGAAATCATCTCAAATTCTTAGAAGCACAAAATTTTCAAAATTTTTCAATTTTTATGGGTTTTTCAAACTCTTTTTCATGCAATGCAATAATGAAACGTGCAACAATATAATGAACATGCAAGATAGTCTCGATAGAAGCAAACATAGTGAGTAAGAGTTATTACAAACTTTTAGTCACACCCCACCCCATACTTGGAACAAACATTGTCCCTAATGTTCAAATAAAAGAAAGAAAAGAAAAGAAAGAAAGAAAAAGACTCACAAAATGGCGGTGGAGCGGCTAAAGCTAACGGTCATGCAAATCATCACTGTGGCGCTGGTGGAGGCGGGAATGGAGAGAAGCTGGGGTCGTAGTGCCGCCCATACTGCTGGCGGTAGACGTCTCTCATCATGTGATCGAGGTCGTCCATGCGTCCATCTCTAGCATCGGCTCGAATCTCCAATGCTCCTACTCTCTCTGAAAGGCCAGTAGCCCAATCCGGCATCTGCTCATACCATCCCGGAGCCTGACTATACCACCCTGGCGCGTCTGCTGGTGCTGGTGCTGGTACTGATGACTGCTGTGTGGACCATGGAGGTGGAGCTCCATACCATGCAGGAGGCGTAGCCATCCACGTAGGTCTCTCACTCACGCTGGCGCGGCGAGAAGACGATCCTGAAGCTCTGGATGGACGTGGAGAACGTCTAGGTACATCAGGGGCCGCATCCGGCTGATCCGGAAACGTGCCAAACTTCTGCTCTGCTCCTCCTCCACCCTCATACTGGTCTCTCATCTCCTCCTCCTCAACTACGGGCGGTGGTGGGACATATGGAGGAGCTGCAATCCTGTTCGCATGCATAGCATCGAACGTCTCCTTCCAATTATGGCGTCCAGCCATAATGGAGTACTCTTGTAGCCACTCAATACCCCTACCCGTCCTGCTCTCCCAAGGCATGGCCGCATAAGGCGGACCTCTATGTGTGGGGAAGATGAGACCTCTAGTCATGAAGGCATGAAGTCCTAAGGGTACGGCTGGTATGCGGGTACATGCAGAAAAATCAACTCTCAAACTCCTAGCAAGGTGGGTAACTATCCCACCGTATCCAATGTTGCCCTTCCTCTTGTTCTTAAGCTTGCTTATGGTGGCAGCTAAGAGGATGGCACAATCAACTCGGCGCCCATACAGCATAGAATACAACAGAAATAGCTCATCCGTCTTGATCTTTTGAGGTGTCTCCGTCCTAGGGAAGAGACACTCCGAAAGAACACGGTGAGAAATCTTCAAGGCTAAGTGATACATCAACTTAGCCTTGGTGTCAGCTGGTTGCCAGCGGTCCTCGCTGGCGTAAACCATAGCAACCTCCTCCCAAAAATCTTTGGCGTAAACGCCACTAGGGAAACGACCGTTGAAGGTCTCTTGGAACCCAAAGAAGGCTCCAAACTCACGGATGGTAAAATCATATTTTCTTTCCATAAGGCGGAAAGAAACGGTCCTATCCACATGGCTGTGCTCAAACGACGTCACAACCTCTCTCGTAATCTCCTCATAAGCGTCTTCTCGGATAGCCGAGAAGACAACTAGTCCGGCTCTATCCAAGAGCCAAGTAAGGTCCTCTATGATGTTAAGAGGAGCTAGATCTTCTAACAATAGGTACCTAGGTCCAATCACAGCCCTCTCCTGGATCCTCTCGAGTGCATCGAGGTGATCCTCATGAATGGTCGGTACTCTAGGGCTAGGAGGTGCGGGTGATGAAGGTGAGGATGGAGGTGAAGGGGAGGAAGGTGGTTGTGCTCTAGAGGATGAAGAGGAAGAGGGGTTACCCTTCCTCTTTTTGTTCTGGTCATTCTTCTTCTCCTTAATCCTCCCTGAAACTCTTCTCACAAAATCCATCACTGTTCAAAATTACGGTTTGTTCTTGGTAATTCCACGGCCGTGGAACTGTCAGTGACCGTGATTCGTCTCAGTTTTTCTCAAAACTCAACAAACAGCACTCAAATTCAGCAATCAGGCAGCCCTAGTCTAATTCCTTCTAGTTTCAAGCAGTTCTCCTATAATTTCTAGCAAAAATGAACCCAAATTGACAAAGATCAAGAAGAGGGAAAAAACCTAGGTTTTGGATTTTAAAATCCGAATTGTGTGTTCCTTGGTGATTTGCCGCTTGATTCGTTGCTTGGATCTCGTTGGTGGTCGAATTTGCTTCAATTTGGAAAGAAGAATCGTTGAAAACGGTTAACGAACGAAGATTTGGGAGGAGAGGCGTGGAATCTGTGATTTGGGTCGTGGAATTGGGTATTTGTGGAGTGTTTTTGTGAAGAACATGGTTTATATAGTGACAGGCAAAATTTTGAAAATCACGGTCTGTCGGGGGGTTCCACGGCCGTGGAAATGTACGGAACCGTGGTTTTGGTGATTTTTCAAAGGCTTTTGGAAATTACGGTCACTGTAGCTGTCACGACCGTGGTTTAGGCCGTGGAACTCTCTATAAAGCTCCAAAGTCCAAGTTTCGTCACTTTTCTTCAACATTACCCTTCCCTATTCCTTTTCCATCGTTCCTACATCCAAAAACACGAACATACCGGAAGGAATCGAAGGCAAAACAAAGCAAAAACGTCTAAACTAAGCTAAACTATGAATCGAAAACAAAAACATAAATGCAATACCTTGGGTTGCCTCCCAAGAAGCGCTTTGTTTAAGGTCCGTAGCTAGACCAGATTCGCACTTATTCGAGTGCGGTAGGCGCGAACTCTTCAGCTTGGAGTTCCGGCGTATACTTCTTGAGTCGTTAACCGTTCACCTTAAAGCTTCCGCCCGCTTCACCCCATACTTCAACTGCACCATGGGGGAAAATACGCTTAATTAGAAAAGGTCCGGTCCAACGAGATTTAAGCTTACCTAGAAAGAGGCGAAGCCTTGAATTGAAGAGGAGAACTTGATCTCCTTCTTTGAAGTCCTTTGGAATGATATGCTTATCATGCCAACGCTTTGCTCTCTCCTTATAGATCTTGGCGTTTTCATAGGCGTTCAAGCGGAGTTCTTCCAGCTCATTAAGTTCTAAGAGACGCTTCTCTCCCGCTTCCTTCATGCCAAAATTCAGCCACTTGATGGCCCAAAACGCCTTGTGCTCCAACTCCACCGGCAAGTGACAAGACTTCCCATACACAAGGTTGTATGGTGTGGTTCCTATGGGTGTCTTGTACGCAGTCCGGTACACCCACAATGCGTCATCAAGCTTCAAAGACCAATCCTTCCTAGTCCTTGAAACCGTTTTCTCTAGAATTCCTTTGATCTCCCTATTTGAGATCTCAACTTGTCCACTAGTTTGTGGATGATAAGGGGTAGCGATCTTGTGAGTAACCCCATACTTAGCTAGAAGAGCTTCAAAGCGCCGGGCAATGAAGTGAGAACCTCCATCACTAATGATAGTCCTTGGCGTCCCAAATCGTGGGAAAATGGTCTTGTTAAAGAACTTGACCACCACCATGGCATCATTGGTGGGAGAGGCAATTGCTTCCACCCATCTAGAAACGTAATCTACCGCCAATAGTATGTATTGGTTTTCACAAGAGGATGGGAACGGTCCCATGAAGTCAACTCCCCAAACATCGAAAATTTCCACCTCTTGGATGTTGTTGAGAGGCATCTCATTCCTCCTAGAGATATTACCTGTTCTTTGACAAGCATCGCTGCAAGAAACAAAGGATTGCACATCTCTAAATAAAGTAGGCCAAAAGAATCCAGATTGCAATACCTTTGCGCTAGTCTTGTTCGAACTAGCGTGTCCTCCACATGGTAGTGAGTGACAATGGAGGATGACACTTTGCATCTCATCTTCCGGCACACATCGCCGGATGATGCCATCCGGACCTCTCTTAAAGAGGAGAGGTTCATTCCAAAAGTATTCCCGGACATCCTTAAAGAACTTCTTCCTTTGTGCGTAGGATAATCCGGGCGGTATCTCCTGACAAACCAAATAGTTAACAAAATCAGCAAACCATGGTTCGTTACCTTTGGAGATCACATCGATGCACTCCTCAATAGTGTGTAGGTGTTCGTCCGGGAAGGAGTCGTCGATGGGTAAATGGTCGTCCTCTAGATGTGTTAGGCGACTCAAATGATCCGCAACAGAATTTTCTGAACCTTTCTTGTCGCGGATCTCAAGATCGAATTCTTGTAGGAGAAGAATCCATCTAATTAGCCTTGGCTTCGCATCTTTCTTTGCAAGGAGGTACCGGATCGCAGCATGATCCATGTAGACAATCACCTTTGCACCTACAAGATAAGAGCAAAACTTGTCAATAGCATAGACAATGGCTAAAAACTCTTTTTCGGTGGTGGCGTAATTGAGCTGCGCTTCATCTAGCGTCTTGCTAGCATAGTATATGGCGTGGGTTCGCCCTTCCTTTCGTTGTCCAAGAACAGCTCCTATAGCTACGTCACTAGCATCGCACATAACCTCAAAGGGAAGAGTCCAATCTGGAGGTTGGATAATAGGTGCTGAAATTAGAGCTTGCCGAATTGTGTTAAACGCATCCAAACATTCCTGCGAAAACTCAAAAACTGCATCCTTCATCAATAGATTAGTGAGCGGTTTTGATATCTTAGAGAAGTCTTTAATGAAACGTCTATAAAATCCAGCATGTCCTAGGAAACTTCTTATCCCTTTCACCGAAGTTGGGGGAGGAAGCTTCTCTATAGTTTCTATTTTCGCCTTATCCACCTCTATCCCTCTACTAGAGATTAAGTGTCCTAAAACAATTCCTTCCTTAACCATGAATTGACACTTCTCCCAATTAAGAACTAGGTTAGTGTCTTCACACCTTTGTAAAACAAGAGCAAGGTTAGAAAGACAATTGTGAAAAGAGGAACCGTATACGGAGAAGTCATCCATGAAGACTTCCATGATTTCCTCAATGTATTCGGAGAAGATGGCCATCATGCATCGTTGAAAGGTGGCTGGGGCGTTACAAAGCCCGAATGACATTCTCCTATAGGCAAACGTACCCCATGGGCACGTGAATGTGGTCTTCTTCTGATCGTCCGGGTGTATCGGAATCTGAAAGAAACCACTATAACCGTCAAGATAGCAAAAATGTGAATGTTGTGCTAACCTTTCAAGCATTTGATCGATGAATGGCAATGGGAAGTGATCCTTCCTCGTCGAATTGTTAAGCTTGCGGTAGTCTATGCACATCCGCCATCCCGTTACGGTTCGGGTAGGAATGAGTTCGTTATTCTTGTTGGTGATGACCGTCATTCCTCCCTTCTTCGGAACTACTTGAACCGGGCTCACCCACTTACTATCGGAGATAGGGTAGATGATACCTGCATCAAGAAGTTTAAGAATTTCCTTCTTGACAGCCTCCTTCATGGTTGGATTCAACCGCCTTTGAGGTTGTCTTGAAGTTCTAAAATATTCCTCCATTAGTATCTTATGCATGCATAGGGAGGGTTTAATTCCTACTAAGTCCTCAATAGTACAGCCTAAAACTTTCCTATGTTTCCTAAGGACAATCATGAGCTGATTATGTTCATCTATGCTTAGATCGGAACTAACAATAACCGGAAAGGTAGAATTAGGTCCTAGAAAAGCGTACCTTAGATGAGTAGGAAGTGGTTTTAGTTCCATCGCTTTCGGAGCTTCCAATGATCCTTGAGGGGCATCCGATGTCTCCTTAGAAGTTTCTAAGGGTGTTGAATGTGTGGGAGAAGAATCAAAAGAAGTTGAAGAAGTGTCTCGATCACTCCTTTCCACGGCCAAAATCACGGTTTCCCTATGTCCTCCACGGCCGTGGTTTAGGGCGTGGAAGGGAAATACGGTTGTTCCATTTCCTCCACGACCGTATAACTCTCTGGAGTGGGACATGGTTTTGTTTGTGAAATCCACGGCCGTGGAATATAGTGTATGGCCGTGGATTCTCACGTTTTTTGCCTCATCGTGGAGTTTTTCAAACTCCACTTCATACATCTCTTCTTGTGCTTCTAAGGCTTCAATTGCCTCATTGCACTCCTCTTCTTCCCCTACATTTGTTAGACTCATAGTGATAACCTTTTGTAAAGGATCGTTGAAGAGAATAACACTTACCTCCTCCCTAGACAACCCTTCTTCATCTTGGATATTGAATATATCCTCATCAAAGATTGGCTCCTTCACTAGAGTGGAAAGAACGAACTCTACCTTCTCTTCTCCTATATCAAAAGCGAGTCTACCATTTTTGCAATCGACTATGCAGCCGGAAGTTGCAAGAAACGGTCTTCCGAGTATGATCGGGACCGGACTATCTGCAGGAATGTCAAGCACGACAAAATCAACAGGAACAAAGAATTTACCTAGCTTGACCGGGACGTCTTCTACAATACCGACGAGGTGAGTGATGGATCGATCTGCCATGTACAACCTCATCTTCACCGGTTTAGGGTCACCTAAACCGATCTTCCTGCACAATGCAAGTGGTATGATGCTCACACTTGCTCCTAAGTCACATAAAGCATCATATGTGACATCTCCCACTCCTATGGGAATGCAAAACGACCCCGGATCCTTCAGCTTTGGGGGCATTTTCTCCTTCATGGTCTTGATGAGATCCGAAGAATCCGAACTCATCTTAACCTCTCCAAAGTCCTCTAACTTCCTCTTGTTAGAGAGGATCTCCTTTAAGAACTTGCCATAAGCCGGCATACCTACAATAGCATCAATGAAAGGTATATTAATATGCAGCTTACTCATGAGTTCTATAAACTTACCAAATTGTTTATCTAGGCGCGCTCTCGCTCTAGATTGAGGGAATGGTAGGGGAGGTTTGTAAGCCGGAGGAGGAACGTTGACATCTTCCTTCTCCTTCCCCTTCTCTTTGTCTTTCTCTACGGGGACTTCAACAAACTTAGGCTGCGGATCGGTGGTAGTCACTCCGCTCCTAGTTGTGATTGCCATAACCCTTCCCTTAGGGTTGTCCTCCGTCTTTCCTGGAAGTTTCCCTTGATTCCTAGGAACTTCCTCCGCTTGGCTGAACATTTGGTTTTCTAAAACCTTTTGAGCTTTATCAACCTTAGAAATTTGATCATCAACCTTAATGATGCGGTTCTCCAACCCTTGTAGCTTTCCCAAGATCGTTTCCAACATGGGATCGGGCTTCTCCTTCCCCGAATTGTTTCCTCCATTGGATGATTGCCCCTGGCTTTTCAAGGGAGTAGAGGAAGAGGAAGGTGGAGTTAGTGAATTAGAATTGGAAGGATAAGAGTTATCGGAATTTTGTTGATTGGAGCGCCAATTGTTGTTGTTTGAACCCCTATTGTTGTTCCAATTGTTGTTCCGGTTGTTGTTGTTTCCATTCCAATTGTTCCGGTTATTGTTGTCGTTGCGGTTGGTATTTTCTCCACCATTATTGTTGTTGGCCAAGTAGCCAACGTCCTTTCCTTGTTGCTTTGGAAAGTTGGTCTTGATGGCTTCCTTCAACTCTTTAATCTCATTGTTGAGAGAAAAGATTTGAGTTTGAGCTTCATGTGTGAGCTTTGCTCCTTGCTCCACATGATTTTCCTCAACTTTCCGGTGGGAATACTTCTCTATGACTCTTGCTTGCTTCTCAATGAAGTCCCAAGCGTCATCTTCCCTCATGTCCATGAATGTACCACATGAGAGGGATTGGAGCTTGAATTGTGTCTCCACATCCAGCCCCTTATAGTATATTTCCAGCAAGGCAAGTTTGGATATGCCATGATGAGGGCAATCCAAAAGCAAATCCCGAAACCTTTCCCAAGATTGAAACAAACTTTCTTTAGATCTCATGGAAAATGCATTGATCTTACCTCTAAGTTCCGCCGTTTTGGATGGCGGAAAGAATTTGGTGAGGAACTCCGCGGAAAGGTCTTCCCACGTGTCTAGTTTCCCACTAGGAAGAGCTTGGTACCAAGACAACGATTTCCCCTTCAAGGAGAAGAAGAAAGGCTTGAGCTTATAGTTGTTGGTAGTAGCATTCTTCGGCCTCATTGTCTCCATCATACACTCAAAGTTTTGCAAGTGTTGGTGTGGAGATTCAGCGCTTGTCCCGCCAAATTGGTTTTGGCGAACAAGAGTAATAACTTGAGGGTTGAAGTTAAACCCTTGTACATCGTCAGCATCAAAATTCACGCCCAAACGGCGCGGTTGTTGTGTTGGATCCATCCTTTGGCCAAGAGTTCTTGGCTCATCATCTACACGTTCGATCCTCGCATTCCTAGGTGGAATACGGCGATTAGCAGCTCCCCGTGGATGGAAAGGATTCACATTGATCGTGGGATCAATTTCCTCTAGTGGTGGCATGGAGGAATCGCTATCATCAGCGTATGAATGACTTCTTCTTCTTGATCTTGATGCCCGTCTTGAGGATTTCTTGCTCCCCTTATTCTTAAGGTTGCTTAGTTCTATCCTCATCTGGAACATCATATCTTTTAGATCGTTAACTTGAGATTGATGACGATCCATTTCATCCCGGCGAATGTTCTCATTCCATTGGAGTTGAGCTTCTTTCTCCGCCAACTCCGCTTGAAGATCACGTTCGTGTTCTTCAGCCATCTTCTTTTCCTTACGCTTTTGCCTTAGAGTCCTCTCAAGCTCTTGATCAAGAGGTATGAGATCCTCGGTGTTCCTAGACCTGCGCATGCACTCAAAGAAATATCAATAACGAGAGCAAGCTCCCAAGCTTGACAACCGGCTACCGAATTCGGCCTATACCAAATCCCCGACAACGGCGCCAAAAACTTGTTCGCCACTTAGCGTGCATGCAAATAAGCTTTAAATTTATAAAACTAGAATCAAGCAAGCGAACCCGCAGTGTACGGATCGATATAGGTAAGCAAGAATTCCAAAGTATCGAACACAGGGATTTGGGGGGAACAAATTCAATTGCAGATTATTAAGCAAGTAAATGTAAGAGCTTTTCGAATTATTGGGGAAAACAACAATCCTAAAGATCCAAGTATCCAGCTGTGGCAATCGATTCAAGATATACTAATGATGTAAGGACAGAGTTAAGGTATGCAAAGGTATGCTAATGTAAGGTAATCGTACGGTGAAGTTCCAAAAACCTTATATGACTCACCTACAAGACACTCTCTATACAGGTTGTTGAGGCTTCAATATAGAAAGGGTCTAAAGGCAAGAATTAATGTCAAATAGCCAAACTTGTAATCCAAGGATCAAGACTAAATAAATCGATTAAGGTTATGACATCCACAATCGAGTTAGAGGTTGTTGAGGCTTTACTACCACCTAGAAAAGGCAAGCCAAGACTAAGTTAAAGCAAATCTTTAACTTTGGATTAAAGTAAAAGCAAGTTCGTAAACTTAAGGGAAATCACGGTTAGTTCTTGAGGTTCCACGGTCGTGGACCCAAGAACAGGCCGTAATTTAGGGTTCGTCGGCGATTCTCTCTAACTCTCAGGGTCCAATCTATTTACGATCGATCTATCATCATCTAAGCCACAACTATCAACCCTTCACCTTAGAATCGTTAAGGGTTTCTAGCCAACAATAGTCATATTGATATCAAATTCAAGAATTAAAAGATTGAAAGATGAAAACTTCCGAAAACCTTCAATAAACTTCAAACCAATCTCAAAGTCACAATCAAGAACAAATATCGTCACTAGATTCGGAATAGAACAAACAAACACAATCTTAGATAAGAAGGAAGAACGGGATGTCAATCCGTCTTCTAAATCAAACCTAAACAAGAAGAGGAATCTTCTTGCGAACAATCTTCCGAACCTTCGATCTTCCGTCAATCCGGAAATCTCAACAGCAATGCGCCAAAATCTCTCAAACCAGTCTCCGCCAAATGCGAAATTAGGGCAATCCAAGCGCAAGCGCAAGATGCGTCTATGCGTAAGCGAAGGTGTAAGCAGAGGTGACGGAATCTCCCTTCGTCCGTCCTTTTATAGGGCAAGATGAAATATCGGCCCGGCCCAATCTTTTAAAAGATCGTGGCTTAAAGTGTGGCGAAAAAGATCGCCAAGATCACGGTCGTGGAAGGGTTCCACGACCGTAATTTAGAGCGTGGAAATCAACACGGTTTGAACCAATGATTCCACGGCCGTAGAAGTTACTGGAATGAACCACGTTTCCTAACCATGGTTCCACGGCCGTGGACTTGAACGTGAAATGTGGTATGGCCGTATTTTAGAGCGTGGTTTAGGGCAAGAACGTGATTCTTCCTTAGCCTCGTGCATTCTTCAAGTTGGCACTCCTTTGGCTCCTATGAATGTCCTCAATCCATGGACATGCTCAATTTTCTCTATACTTGCTCAATTCCGTTCGGAAATAGCTCTCAATTACCTATAATCAACATAAAGCTTGTGTAGACATCCATATCGACAATATAGGCAAACTAGCTCACAAATGCAACAATGCTCAATCAATGACTATCAATATGGATCGAATACACTTAGAAAACGTGCCTAGAATATCACAATATTTCATGCTAACACTAAGCAATCATCAAAAGAAGAACCATAAATTGAAAAATCATCCATAAAAAGCTCCATGATGTTCTCTATGTATTCGGAGAATATGGCCATCATGCACCTTTGGAAAGTATCCGGTGCATTCCAACGTCCGAAAGGCATCCTCCTATAAGCAAACGAACCCCAAGAGCACGTGAATGTAGTCTTCTCTTGATCGTCGGGGTGGACGGGGATTTGGAAAAAACCGTTATGCCCATCCAAATAGCAAAAGTGTGAGTGTTGTGCCAATCTCTCAAGCATTTGATCGATGAAAGGAAGAGGGAAGTGATCCTTCCTCGTTGCAACGTTCATCTTTCTATAATCGATGCACATCCTCCATCCCATTACTGTTCTTGTGGGAATGAACTCGTTGTTTTTTTTGTTACAATGGTCATTCCTCCCTTCTTTGGAACCACATGAACAAGACTCACCCACTTGCTATTAGAAATCAGAAAGATAATACCTGCATCAAGTAGCTTAAGAATTCCCTTCTTCACAACCTCTTTCATGATCAAGTTTAACCATCTTTGAGGTTCTTGTGAAGGCTTATGATTATATTCCATCAAAATCTTATGCTTGCATAAAGAAGGCTTAATACCAACAAGATCATTAATAGTATATCCCAAAGCTTTCATATGCAATCTTAACTCATGCATTAGACTACAGAGTTCATCTTCATTTAATTTAACGCTAACTATGACTGGATATGTACAGTTAGGTCTTAGAAATGCATACATTAAGTGTGAAAGGAGAGGTTTCAACTCCAAGGTAGGAGATTCTTTGATTGATGAGTTTTGACCCTCCAACGTGATTTGTGATGCTTCTGCAGTTGAGGAAGATGTGTGATTGCATCCAAGAACACTTGCATTCGACTCAGAAATGTTTCTTGAGTATCAAGAAAATCGACCCTTCTGGGAGAAATTCGGCCGATTTTTTTGTCGATCTCGCAATTGACATGGAAAATTTCGGATGAATTAATTAAATTAATAGAAAATCGGTCGATTTTTCTGTCATTGACCCATTTTTTCCAAGCTTTTCCGTAGCTTCCTCTAGCACTTCAAACCTCGCCTTGGGGTCTTCCTCCAATGTTTTTTGATGCTCGGATGTCATTGTTGCAGTCCTCTTCTACTCCTTCTTCATCAATGCTCAAGCTTATGACCTTTTCAAGCGGATGTTTGAGAAAAATTGAACTCACCTCTTCCCTTGATTATTCTTCATCATAGATGTTGAAAATATCTTCTCCAAGGGCTGGCCCTTTAACCATCGCAGCCAGCTGGAACTCTATATTCTCCTCACCAATGTTGAGGTAGAGCGTGACATTCTTGCAATCCACCATGCAACCGGAAGTTGCAAGGAACGGTCTTCCAAGTATAATTGGAACGAGATGATCTATAAGAATGTCTAGAACAACAAATTCAATGGGAATGTAGAACTTACCTAGCAATACGGGACTGTCTTCGAGAATTCCCACGGGATACGTTATGGACCTATCCACCATGTAAAGCCTCATCTTGACGGGTTTTGGCGCTCCAAGTCCAACTTTCTCACATAATGCTAGTGGTATTATGATCACGCTTGCTCCAAGATCACATAAGGCTTCATAAGTCACCTTTTCGATGCCTATGGGAACACAAAAGGATCCGGGATCCCTTAGCTTCGGCGGCATCTCCTCTCTCATGGTTTGGATTAGTTTGGATGACCTCTTGGTCATCCTTACTTTCCCAACATCTTCTAATTTCCTCTTGTTGGAGAGGATTTCCTTTAAGAACTTCCCATATGCGGGCATACCTACGATGGTATCCATGAACGGAATATTAATATGTAATTTACCCATGAGTTCAAGGAACTTACCAAGTTTTGTCGAGGCGTGCTCTAGCGCGAGATTGCTGGAATGGAAGTGGTGGTTTGTATGTTGGAGGAGGTGCATAAACTGTTTCTTTTTCCTTCTCCTTCTCCTTCCCTTTATCGCTTGGCTCCGGATCTTCCTCAATCATAATTTAATTTCCTTTATCATCGTTCTTTGGCAATGGCTCATTAATCTTAACTCCGCTTCAAGTGGTGATAACCATTACTTTTCCCTTTGGATTATTCTCAATTCTTCTCAAAAGCCGTCCTTGATCTCTAGGAACCTCTCTGGCCTTGCTAAACACCTGATTTTCCAAGGCTTTTTGAGCCTTACAAATAGAAGTCAAGTTGCTTTTCAGCTCGTTCATATCTCTTACTAATTTTTCCAGCATCTTCTCCATCCGATCCTTTGGAGGTTGGTTTAATCCTGGTGGGGGATTTTGAGTCTTTGGTGGAGCTTGACTAGTGGAAGCTGGAGGGTTCAAGGCTCCAGTCGAATTAGAGAATGCTGAATGATTATGATTGGCCCTATAACTATTCCTTCCATTGTAGTTCTTGTTGTTGTAATTGTTATTCCGGGGTCCTTGATAATTCCCTCGTCCCGTGTAGTTCACGTCTTGCTCCTTAGGTGGCAAGTCTGCTCGTTCCAACGCTTGAGATCTTTGGATTTCCTTAACCACATTTTTAAGGCTATCAATTTCAACATATAGAGTGGTATTAATACTTACCTTATGGACTCCGGGTCGCCGAGTTTTGTCATTATTTCTTTGTTGGTAGTACTTCTCTTGCAACAAAGCTTGTTTTTCATAGTAAAAACATTAATTTTACCTCTAAATTCCGCTGTCTTAGAAGGTGGGAAGAATTTTATAGGGAATTCGGAGGTCATCTCCTCCCATGTGTTTACTCTTCTTTTCGGTAAAGATTGAAGTCATGCAAGCGTCATGTCTTTCAAATAAAAAGAAAAACCTCGCAATTTATGATTGTTAGTTTCCAATTTATGGGGCCTCAATGTTTCCATAAGAATTTCATAATTTTATAAATGTAAATGAGGAGACTCCCCTTCGGATCCTCCAAAATGACTTTGGCGGATGATAGTAATAACTTGAGTGTGGAACTCATTATCATGACGGCTGGGTTTCCAAAATCTGTTCCGATAGTGTGTGTACGTCGCGTTGTGTCCATTCTTTGTCCAAGGGTTTGTGGTTATCCCACAATTGGATCAACTCGAGCATTCCTCACCGGAGGGTGAGGTACCACAACTTGTGGTTGAGGATGAGATGAATTATGAGGTGGATTTGGTGGAGGTATCTCAACTCGGACATGTCCTCCTCTTTCAAGGAGGATGTTCCTCATATCGTCGTTCATCTCATCGACTCTTGCTTGAAGTGCTTCTTCTCTCTCACACGCAAGCCTTATTTTTTCTAAGGCTTCTTCCAACTCAGCTTGAAGGTCTCTATCAACCATCTTCTTTCTACTAGCTTCTCTTAACCTTCGTCGAATGGTTTGTTCCGGTTCAGGATCGTAAGGAACGAGTTCTTTACCGGTACGAGTTCTTCGCACAAACCTAAGAGGAAAAGGGAATTCTTGCAAGTCCTTGGGAACGGCGCAAAAAACTTGTTCGCTCCAAAACGTGTATGTATATAAGGGAAAATAGCTTTAAATTTATACCAAGAATAAAAGCAAATAGCGAACCTGCAATGTACAGATCGATCCCAATAAAAGCAAGTATTCTAGGGTCGAACACAAAGATTATGGTGAAACCAAGAAATGAAGAAATCTAGTTAGACAATTTTTGCAATTGATAAAAGACAAGATCGTATGTAAATATTAGGAAAACGCAGTTATAAAGATCAAGGTATCCAATTGTGGTTTTCGATTCAAGACTTCTAAATATCTATGAACAAATTTGAGGATTGCAATGGAAAGGTGTTCCTAAGGTGGGATAGATCACGGGGGAGGTCTCACTATCCACTATCCCAAACCAAAGGTCCTATCACCGGGTAAGTCTCAAGGATCTAAGGAAAGGAACTATAGTCTCAAACCAACTACTCAACCTAAGGGAATACAACTAATTAACCATCACCGGGTAAGTATCAAGTTAAATCACAAAGGTAAGGGGAAGACACACTCAAACCTAATAAAGGGTGTTGAGTCCTCTATTACCTAGAACTCATCATCGTTGACAATCAAGAAAGGGAATCACCGGATAAGTCTCATCTCAGGCTTGGATATAGGCTAGAAAAGTTCAACAAGGCTAGAATTTAAAAAATCTTTAACCTAGGCTCAAAGATAAAACATCAAAGTTACGACAAAAGAAAACTCGGGCAGTTCTTGTATAAAAATCGGTCGATTTTTCACCAAGAACAACCCGATTTTTCTTCTCTGCAAAGGTAAATGCAACTCTCAGGATCCAATCTAAACGTGAGGCTCAGTCTTTCATCATTTAAACCACAACCTTCAACCAATCACCTAAAATCGTTAGGGTTTTAGCCAATAACACACATTATCAAATCAAGATTGAAAATATGAATCAAGAAAATAAAGAAACTGATGAAACTTAAATAAAAGCAAGAAATCCTTAAAAAAGGTTCTCAATATCTAAAACTAAATAAAAGCAATTGGAAACTCTGAATCTTGTTTTCAAAAAGCAAAAGAATCTAAAAACTAGAACAAATCTCAAAGAATTTCACTAATTATCTCAAATCTTGAATCTTGAATGTGGAATGTTGTTTCTCCTCTCCTTCCTGCTGTCTTCTAGGGTTTCTTGAGTGAATCTCAATGCCTTAGGTGTTGCTAGACTTCCCTTATTTATATAAGAAAGCTAGGGTTTTGAAACTTTATCTTTGGACGATTTTATGTAAAATATCGTGTGATACTTATAAAAATCGGCCGATTTTCCCTTGATCGACCCAATTTTTCTTCTTTGAGGCGTGTTATCTTTTAGCTCCATCTTCTATCCTTCTTTATGATATCTTTTCCTATCTTTTGGGATCCTTAGTGATCCACCATGCTGCTTAGTCCAGTATTGATCCATTTCCCGCTCCAAACTCCACCAAATTAACTACAATTACAACAAGAAATCGGGTAGACCTCTATTCTCGCAATGTATATGAACATAAGCTTAAAGGCTATTGATTCTTGTCAAATGTATGCATAACTGAAGGGAAATACTCGCAATATGCATGAATATGATACTACATAATTCATGTCATCTAGGAGTTACACATGTATGGAGGATGGTATACGTATAAAGAAGGTCAGAATAGGAGAGAGAGAGACGGAGTTTACTGCGCATAAGGAAGAGCGTACACCTATGAAGACTCCCTCTTGCTGGGCCCTGATTGTAAGAGATAGGATTTTCGAATTCTAATTAATGATGATTAATGTTGATTAGATGATACCCCCTTGAGAGGTTTGAGGAATTGTGAGATGTTAAGTTTATGGATTGACAATTATGATCTTTGAGGATATTGATATTGTGGATTGTGTTATGGTTATGATCTTGCGAGATCTTGAAGACTAGAAGGTGGAATCTCCTAGCCTATGGATAGTGATTGATATTTGTGTGCCTTATTTATACAGGCACTCATCGTTTCCTCGAGGGGAAACTGTGACCACTGTTTAGGACTACCTTGTGACAGGTAAGTCCTTCGGGCTTATTTGCGTCTATGGGTTTGAGTGATTGTGATAGTGGTGTTTGTGCATATGAATGTTGCATTGATAACCTAACCGGACTAGGACGATCATATATGTATATTAAATGGCCCAAGTGTATCATAACGGGTCGTGAAAACTTGCCTGAAGCTCGTCGAGAGTGTGAAGGTTCTTTGCGACTGGTACTCCAGGTGGGGAGGCTTGATCCCCGATTCTAATCCTGTGTGAAAGGGGACAGAGGCGAGGTTTTGGGAGTTCCTCGTGTCATAAAATAATTTGAATTGATAATGGTATAACATAATGAAGATAATAAACGGATATATGTGTGAGCATTGCATATTGTGATGTGATGATGTGTTGTATGTGCTATTACTATTATTCTTATTCATGGACTGTTAGCTAATGGTTTTATACCGTGTTGTAGATATTCTACAGGATAGGAAGACTGTAGAGTAATCCAGATGGGTGATCAACCGAGGGATACCGTACATTAGGATGCGTTGGGTTTTGGGATGTTTATGTACACAAATGTTTATGTTGTTGCCGTTTTGTACTCGGCTGTGACTTTGTATATGTTTTGATATATGATCATACAATTTTATGTATTTGGTTTTATATTTATTTGTGCCTTGTTGTAAGATCCAATTAACTTGTTGTTAGGCTAGGGTCGGAGCATTGTGAGATCCTAGCCCGTAGCGCTCCGAGTCTAGAGGATTCGGGGTATTACAAAGTTGGTATCAGAGCCTTATGTTGACGACAATTACATTTGCAATCTACGATAATGGATGAATAGATAATAAACAGAACTCGAAAGGGGTATGACTTTCCAAAAGATTTTGGTTTTGAAATGTATATAGTGAATTGGGATAGAATGTACGGGAAGCCATCACCCCTTTTGAGGATCTTGGCAGTATATATATATACATATATACATATTAGATGTTGGCCTGTTCATGCTTGTATGGGTTTGAGTATTATATATATCTATACATATGGCATTATATAGCCTTTTACGTAGCTATGATATTATTGCTGATAACTCAGACTATAGCAACATTTGCTATAGGAAGGGGAAGAGGTAGATGATAGGTAATGGAATCACTATCAATTAGGATAGATTTTAGCATCTTTTTAGTGTCTTAGAGTCGGTTTGTGTTACTAATATCTTAATCCAGATGAAGAAATCCAAATGAAGCAAAAGAAGATATTAGCAACACTTGGGAGTTGAAGAACATTCACGAAGACATGTTTCTGGTGCCACACCGCCCCCGCGGAGCAGTGTCACCGCCCCTACGGTGGCACTGCACTACCGGAACGCAGATTGTGCCTTTTCTAGCAGCCGAAACAAGCCTGTCACCCTGAAGAAGCGAAGCCGGCGCCCCTGCGCCTCTACCTGCGGACCATCCTGCGGACCTGTGAAGCCGAAGAGCTAGTGTCACCGCCCCTACGGTGACATTGGTCCGCTCCTGCGGCTTGACATCAGAAATGACACGAAGATGAAGAGTCAGACGTTCAAGGAGCATTAAAAACCCGCCCCTGCAGGATTGCCAGGCCTCCCTAGCGGCCAAGAAGAAGTCTAGCGTTTTGGCCTAAACCGCCCCTGCGCCCTTGCAACCCGCCCCCGGGTTTAGCGTCAAAAGACTTTACTCCGGCTGTTTGCACCACCTTTATGGCATTAAAGGTGGTTGTTTAGCACGGCCAATTTACTCCCATTTACTGTCTTTTTGTAGTATAAATAGTGCCCTGGCTGATTGTTAAAATCATCCATCATTTTCCCACAAAAGCTCTATTCTCCTTATTTCTAAGTTGTAATGAGTTTCTAAGTTTCCTTGCTACATTGGGTTGTTTTGAAGCTGCATTGCTGCTTGGTTGTAAGTCTTTATTAATATAAGTTTATTCAGTCAAATATGTGTTATATTCCTTGTCCTTTAACTTATGTTTGCATGTTTCTTACCACTTTGATTGATCACCTTAAGTGTCTAATTGCATGCAAAGTACTAGGATTAATTGATTCCGGGTTCGGGTCCTTAATCTAGTAGTAACCCTTTAGGTAAAAGCTGGTTGTAATTGCTTAAAGGAAAATGAATAAAACTATAAAGAAAAGTTTAACGGTGTTTATTCATTTCTTTATATCTCTTTGTCTTTGTTGGAAAGTTAACTTGTGCTTTGATCTTGTAGGTCTATGGATCACTAATCTTGTGAAGTTGTGTTGATTCCGGTTGGCTCAACACATACCTAAGATCAAGACGAGAACAGTGATGAATAACTTGTAAAAAAGAACCAACCAAGTAGTGTGCATGCTAAGACTCAACCTAGTGTAGCTTTTCATTCGATTATTACCATCTTTGCTTATTCTTATATGTTTTTGTCTTTCTTCGTTACAATCCAACCCCCCCCCCCCATTTGGTTACTTATCGATAATTGAATCCAATCAATACTTGAAAATACTCTCTTGGGATGGACCCTTACTTACACTATACAAACCGGATAGTGTAACGTTAGGTAATTAACTTTGACTTAAGCTAAAAGACAACGACCATAGGTTTATAGCCTCGTCAAATTTGGCGCCGTTGCCGGGGAGTCTTTCTTTCTGTTTTGATTTACCTTTGATTTTTATTGGTTTGGACCATTTTCATGGTTCAAACCCGTGCTACTAACTCCGATTTTGCTCCCTTTGATACAAAAATTGAAAGAACGCACAATCGACAACGTAGGCAGCAACGAACCCGTGAAGAAATGGCCAACCAAACTCTCCGCCAACTCACGTAGCCGGATATGACTCAACACCCTCTTGTGGTCACCCATATTATTGTTTCTTGGATGGACATTCGGGCTACTTCCAAATAGCCATCGCTCCGGAGGATCAAGAGAAGACGACCTTCACATGTCCTTTTGGCACTTTGGCATACCGCAAAATGCCATTTGGACTTTGCAATGCTCCCGGAACCTTCCAACGGTGCATGATAAGCATTTTTTCGGAGTATATTGAGAATTTTATTGAAGTTTTTATGGATGATTTCAACGTCCATGGAGATAGTTTTGATGCATTCTTAGAACATTTAAAACATGTTCTTAAAAATGCGTAGAAACCAATCTAGTTCTTAATTCCGAAAAATGTCATTTCATGGTTGAACAAGGAATTGTGTTAGGACATGTAATATCATCAAAAGGAATAGAAGTGGATAAGGCAAAAATTGATGTAATTCAAAGTTTACCTTACCCTACTAATGTGCGTGAAATTCGTACCTTTTTAGGCATGCAGGGTTCTATAGACACTTTATCAAGGACTTCTTCAAGATTTCAGCACCTTTATGTGAGGTCCTCAAGAAAGATGTAACTTTCATTATTGATGAAGATTGCAAGAAGGCGTTTGACACCTTGAAAGCTTGTCTCACTAGCGCACCCATCTTCCGATCTCCCAATTGGGAGAAACCCTTTGAAATCATGTGTGACACCAGCGACTATGCTGTAGGAGCCGTCCTAGGACAAAAGAACGGAAGAGCATCACATGTCATCCATTATGCATCCATGACGGTGAATGAAGCTCAAAGAAACTACTCCACCACCGAGAAGGAGATGTTAGCGGTGGTGTTTGCGCTACAGAAATTCAGACAATACCTCCTTGGTGTGAAGGTAATAGTGTTTACTGACCATGCTGTCCTCTAGTACCTCATGACAAACAAGGAAGCAAAGCCAAGGTTGATCCGGTAGGTGCTTCTTCTAAGCAAATTCAATTTGGAAATTCGAGACAAGAAGGGAGCAGGGAACCTTGTGGCACACCACTTGAGTAGGATGATAAAGGAAGAGGAATATCCAACAAGAGGAAAGGCCATACTTGGGAGTTTTCCAGACGACACATTCTACACAACTCTTTGTTGTGTAACCGCCCTTGTGTATCCAGAGTCCCACCCCCGCGCACAGCCGCCCCTGCGGCTCGTGGCTGGCGCCCTTGCGCCTTTTCCGCCCCTGCGTGATGCTTTGTCCGCCCCTTCGGATCACACCACAGAGGTTTTGTTTAAGCTTCACTCTTTTAAACCTTGGTTTGCTGTGTAACACCCCAAATTCTGAGAACTCGGGGAGCTACTGGTTAGGACCTCACAATGGGTCCCGACAATAGTTTGACAACAATTTTACTTGGATCTTACAACAAGGCACAAAGATATTTAAAACATTCGAAAACTTTAAACAATATATACATGAAGAATATGTATCAGCCTTACAAAGCAAAGGTAATAAAACGACGCATATGAAGAATAAAAGACATCCCCGTCCCCAACTAAATGAGTACGTGGACCCGACTGACCATTCCCTCCGGATCTGTCTACAACTGTCATAACCTGCAAGGCATCTACAAGCGGTATAAAACCGTTAGCTAACATTCTAAGCATAAGTATAAAGGTAAAAGCACAAACACACACATACACAATCAACATGCAACACTGAACATTTTATTATCTTTAATTAGGTGATAGGTTATTACTAATGATACTTATTTTGTGACACGAGGGATTCCCAAACCTCGCCCCTGTCCCCGTTTACCAACGCGGAATGATACTAATGCATTTGACCGTCTACCGGACTGGGCTGGTCGCAGGGAACCTCCTAGACTCTCGCAAGAGCTAGGCAGATGATGTCATGACCCGTTATCATACGCTTGGGTCAATTACGTAAATAATAAAGTCGGCCTAATCCGGTTTCGTTACTTATCATAACTAACAAACACCACTCATACACATTACACACAAACAAGAAGCCAGCTAAGTAAGTCCGTGGACTTACCTGAATCAGATCTTGACTTTCTAATTCGCAAATCGATCTGTACAGTAGGAATTCAGTGGCCTGTCAAATGGGCAAGTGTGTCAGCACACTTTCTAGGTGATTAGAAGTCTAAGACTTCTAAGATAGTAGGTCTTAATAGAACAGAATTGATTACAATATTAATTTATGGTAAAATGACTATTTTACCCTTGGTCTCGAAACTTCCAAAAATTCCCTAATTCATGCCTAAACTCTTATTTGAAACTAGAGAGTCATATTCTAACTCCTAAAGATGAGTTTTGTTACAAACTGGCAATTTACCCATTTCTCTATTTTCGGAAAGATTGTTAAGGTCTAACTTCGGCTTCAAATATAAAATTCGAATAATCTTATAAAAATTCCAAAATAATTCCCTAGATCATCTATGATATCTCATCTACTCCTAGGAGCAAGAATTTCTTAAAACTGTTAAAGCATCACTTCTACAAAAAAAAATTTACAAAGTTGGTTACAACACTTAACAAACAACACATTGTCTTAACTTTGAAAAATCATAACTCCTAAACTACTCGCTGGATTTATCCCAAATTTTGATACGTTCTACTATAAAATCTTATCTATAATATATCCAAAATTCAGCCGCAAAGGAGATCAAAATCCTATTTAAAACTATCTCACAAAACCGAATTTCAGCACAACAGAAAAATTGCTTACGACTCAATCTTTGAAAAATCATAAATCCCAAACCACTCGCTGGATGCCTCTCAAATTTTAATATGTTCTACAACAGTATGTCCACTATATCATATCCAAAATTCAAGCCCAACGGAGATCAAGAGCTTATTCAAAACCATCTCACAAAACAGCATCACTTGCTGTTTTCCCCAACACTCAGCACATATATAAAAACTGCATGAGGAGTCCACTTTGCAACATCATAACTCTCAAACCGTAACTCCGATTCTTTCCAAATTTTAGTATGATCTACTATATACTACTGACTACAACATATCCAAAATTCAGCAGCAAAGAAGGAGTATAACTTACTCAAATCTGGCCCTGAAGTTGACTACTCGTCAACTCTGAAAACTCAGAAATGTAACAGCTCTTCTAGTCATCTTCCATGGCTGTTATGGAGGTCTAAAGACATAGATGGGTGTTCTCATCAGCACAACACAAAGAGGGTAATGTAAGGAAGAGGGTTGAGGTCCTTACCGGACGTGTGAGACTTGATGTGTTCACATGTACGGAAGCAAAGACGAAGACGAGATCCGGTCACAAAAGCACCCCAGTGGCAGGAGGGATGCACACCTGCGGCCCAAGGAACTGCCGCCCCGCGGCTGGGACACGCCGCACCTGGGGTCCTGAGCCCGCCCCCGGTTTAGGGTTGTTGGTGCGATCCGACACTGAGAAACGTTGTTGAACTAGGGCTGCGATCTCCCCACGCGACGCACCTGCAGTTGCGTCTCTTGGCGGTTGCAACCACAAGGGAGAGGTCTCCCGCTGAGTCTCTCCTGTGCAGAGGGAAGGAGAAGATTGCGCCGCCTTGCTGGTTCCGGGAAGAGGACGTCCGTGCACTGAGAATGCCGACAACGTGTAGGAAAGGGAAGGAGGTTGTTGTTGTGTCCAGGGGCCGGTTGTTGTGGCGATGCGTGCGGGATGGAGCGGTAGCGGTGCTGCTAATGTCGACGGAGAGGAAGGCTCGGTTGTTGCTACTGCACATGGACGACTGCAACATCGAGAGGGAGAGAGAGCGACATGGGTAGCGTGAGAGATAGGAGAGGTTTGACGTACGACAACTGTAGGAGGCTGCTAGGTTTAGGCTTCCCGTAAGAGCAAGGAGGAGAAGGGAAGCTGCTGTACATGGGCTGGACGTCTCACTGGGCTTCTTGGCTAGCTCCCGGCTGGGCTGAAAAAAAGAGTGTGGGCTGAGGTAAGGCAAGGCTGGCTGAAAACAAGAGAGAAAGTGGGCTGAGGTAAGGCAAGAAAGGTGGGTTGAAATGTTTGTCAAAAATCTGTCAAAACTCGTCATGGCCTTGTCAGGCCCATGAGTGAGTTTGTCATAGATTTGTCGGGCTTTGTCATGGCCTCGTCTCAGCTTACTTATGATCTCGTCACAGCTTGTCATGATCTCGTCTAAAGTCATCGATAAGAATGAATTATAATAACTAGGGTTTGATATAAATCTATCATTTTATGGGAATTAAATTCTACATAAAATAATACATAATTAAAAGAATTAGAGCTTGATATAATTTTATCATTTTATGTGAATTAAATTCTACATAAAATAATAAAATTTGTGAAGGAAGAAATACTAGATAGAATGGGGAAACCGTTAACGACTCGAAGTCCGATTTGATTCGAAATTAAACGGAATAGAAATTCCGGATATTACATCAGTACCCCCTTAAAATAAGTTTCGTCCCGAAACTTAGGACAAGGTACTTAATTAAACGACTTATATAAATAAACTAGTATGTCCTAGTCTCACTAAATTTTTATTCGTTTTCCTAAACTTCTCTAACCCTATCAAAGCGTAACGGAGAAAAAAAAAAAACTGGTCGTTACATCAGATCCCCCTCAAAATAAGTTTCGTCCCGAAACTTAGGGTAAGACACTCGTGATCGGCCTTTAAGGCACCAAATTTGTTTGTTTGATCGCTACACAAAAGTCTCGTCGTTTCCACATCCAAGTATCCCGCACATCAAGGTTATCAAAAGCACACATCACTGACTAAGCACTCGATCATGAAATAAACAAGTAGTCAAACAATATCACACATACAAGGTCACGCCCTAACTAGTCACACCCGAGGTTACAACTATCGCTACATAGGTCTTTGAAAGGTTACGTCTCTTACTATCTCCAATATTAGGTAGCCTTATCGTATTTTCTTAAAACCACTAAATCTTAAATCTTTTCAGGTAGTTAGATCACAAGCGTATGTTACCACGTTCTAGAGTGGTTACCGGATATCTCACCGGTATCATCTGGCTCAACTGTCTAATCCTCTAATCTGATGACCTAACTCGTGTCTAGTAGGTATCTCTCCAACTAAAATTCTCAAACTCAGTTCCCAAACTTAGTCTCCGTGGAAAACTGAAGTTCTAGATTCTTTGATGACCCTATGGAAAATGATCTATTCAACTTTCTTCCCTTCGTTATGACCACTTGCTTCGGGCCTTCTGAAAATGTTCTGTCTGCACAATCAGGTCAAAGGTCTTGGACATCCACCAACACTTAACAAGTGCTCAATGCTCTTCGTATCACGACACACTTGGTCTTGTCTTTTAATATTACTCAGTCATCTTATTCCTCAGGTAAGGAATTGTCACCTTTACCCTTTTCAGGTCTAACACTCGAGACAAAAAAAAAACAAAAAAAAAAAATCAAATCTAGTGGTCATCTTCTCTATTCACTTGACATTATTATATTATTTATAGATCTCTAATATATCGTTAACTCAACCTTAGGCTTCTCACAAATTTTACAAGATCTTAAGTGACATAGAATATGTCCGAAATGACGGCATGTGATAATAACTACTCAATAAATGTTAGCATACCATCATCAATGCGCCTTTTATCCACCATTGTTACCAGCCCGATAGTATTCCTCTGACTCAAAACGCAACTCGGATCCGTTCTGCTATAACATTACTCGTAAAATCTACTCCGAGATTACGCTTTCTTTAAGCACGGTTACTGGGTTGTAAGTATACTCCCGTTGCTTCTCTTTCTTATGTATCTTTGACTCAGACTGGAAGTTACTCACTTTGGGCTTTCTAGTGCATACCATGCACAATACTTTTTATTACATCGTTAATTCTTCTCTCAATCCATCCAGAAACCCACTCTAACGTACTCCGTTAGGTATAAAATTCCAAAACTACTTGCCTAGCAACATGCAACAACGCCATCACTCTACACTCGGATCCATAATAGGGTACCAGTCTCCTTCTATTACCTCTACATGCACATAAGTTTCCGTACAACATTTTCAGTACTCCACATAACCTATCTCACGTTCCTTCCAACTAGAATGCATTTCACAAACTATCACCATCTTAAACTCGACACGACATCCCTCAACGCCCTTGAGCTTCTTGCTCTGTGGGTTAGGACCCACCACGCTTCCGCTGCGCTACTCTGATTATTTTGTTGTCACCCCGTAATCATAAGGACGTGTTCTGTCAGTCCAAAATGATTAACCGGATGAAGTACCAAGTACTTTCCTTACTTTGTCTTCTTGAAATAAAATCATGATGGGAAAACAACCATCTTCCATTTATTTCCTTAATTCTTTTAACACGGATCCAAACTACTAGACTCGACCGGAGGTTGATCTTACTCAGCCAAGAAGTAACCTCTAACATGATTCTCTATACCCTTAGTTGTCTAAGAAGATTGTTGTTGCATACTTGAGGAAATCCTTCCAGGTGTCGGTAAAACTACCCCATAAATCCACAATCGCAATTATCCTTTCTTAACGGTATATAACTCGTCAATACCAAACAACACTTACACATCCTCAGCTGACGTCGGTCAGTCTATAGTTGACTCATCTCAGTATCCCGAATTTACTCTTCTCATACCCCGTCTGGTATTAATATTCTTTGGTAAGCATCACCTACTCAATTAATCCTTTTATACTGCTTTAGTTTGTTCAATCATTCACACTTATCTAGCGTACATAGTTCTTTCCAGTCTTCCATGATAGCTTGTAAGCACTTCCTTGCGGTTCCTATGACCTTAATTATCCTCTATTTACCGTTCTTCTGGTATGGATTGCGGGTGTTTATGACTTAAGACCTGTTATAATTTTCGAGGTTACCCCGGACTCTTGAGTCCACCACACTGTTCTCACATACACATGTTCTTTAATCGGCGTTGTTTGTAATACTTCCTTCAAAACTCTGTTGACTATGTTTCAGGGTTTCAATCCTTTCGACAGTAGCGTTGTGATTCCTCTTAGAATTCTTATCTTTAAAGAAGACAAAATGTCTCCAGGCTTGTGAAGTCTACCCTTCGCTCTTACATTAAGTTGTATCACTCCATTCCGTGTAAATTGTGATCTGTCAAAATTTCCTTAGCTAGTAGGTAAACAGTTGCTCACAACAATCCTTTTGTACTTCTTTAGTTCGTTCTACCTTCCACCGTTCCGCTTCTTATAGGCTAACTCCATTTCTCTAGTCCGATTGTGTCATTCATCTGGCATAAATAGTCGTTTCAAGTTTTCACGATAGCTTGCAAACGTCTTTGAAATTCTTATGGCCATAACGATCATCCACTTGTAGTTCCTTTTGCATGGACCATATGTGTTGATTGCTTAGGTCCCGTGATAATTCGGGTTACCTTGGACTCTCGAGTCTATCAAGGCCGTTCTCCCATACCGATTTCTTCACTGGTGTTGGTGATAATATCGCCTTCCTAAAACTCCGTTGACTCTGCTACAGGCTTCCATTCTTTGGATATTGGCGTCGCGGTTTCTTTCAAACTTCTTATATTGCCGAGGAGGTCAAAGCCTTCCCACGCTTGTGGGGTCTGCCTTTTTACTTTTACACTCAATTGTAGGTCTTCATTCCGTGCACCTTAGATTCTCACACCCGGATTGACACATTGTCTCTTTTGGTTTCTCATGCCCCTAATGGTCTATGGGGCATCCGTCTCGATTATAATGTCCTTGATTCCGCAAAGCTTGGTTGTACTCAATTCTACTGGTCTCGTTCCAATATTGTTATCTCCACTCCGCACTCTTGTAGTCTCTTGTATGATTCTTCTAATTCCATCTCTCGGCCTCGTATGCCCGAGTTCCTTGTACGACCTTCTATTCCTTCTAACTGAACTGACTCAAGAATTTCTTCCTCATCTGATTATGCTTGTGGTAACAATTATCTTCACAACTTTTACTTACTGGTTCGCTTGTTCTTTGGATGATTTGTAAGGATCACCAAACGGCCTACACGAGTATAATACTCAATTCAAGGTCCGATTCCATTGCCTCGTGCTGGAGATTCTTCAAGTCCGAAGTTGATTTATCATGAGGCGACAATCGCTTTGTGATAACACGACTAAAGGATATAAAATATCCTTTAGGATACTAACAACTAAGCATTCACATGTATATAACATATAATAAGAAACATCATAAAAAGTCTCTATACTAACTCCTATCGATCCAAGTTGCAGAGATCCACGGAGAGCGATGGTGGTCCGACGTACTACTAACCCAACAAACCGACTATGCGTGCGTGTAAATACATAAATCCGGTTTAAAACTTTAGACCCCTTTCGGGTTCTAGATATTTTATACATTCGGTCTTTCAGAAGATTTCAAGTGCCATTGTTGCCAACCTAGAGCTCTGATACCACATTGTAACAACCCAAATTCTGAGAACTCGGGGAGATACTAGTTAGGACCTCACAATGGGTCCCGACCATAGTTTGACAACAATTTTACTTGGATCTTACAACAAGGCACAAAGATATTTAAAACATTCGAAAACTTTAAACAATATATACATGAAGAATATGTATCAGCCTTACAAAGCAAAGGTAATAAAACGACGCATATGAAGAATAAAAGACATCCCCGTCCCCAACTAAATGAGTACGTGGACCCGGCTGACCATTCCCTCCGGATCTCTCTACAATTGTCATAACCTGAAAGGCATCTACAAGCGGTATAAAACCGTTAGCTAACATTCTATGCATAAGTATAAAGGTAAAAGCACAAACACACACATACACAATCAACATGCAACACTGAATCATTTATTTATCTTTAATTAGGTGATAGATTATTACTAATGATACTTATTTTGTGACACGAGGGATTCCCAAACCTCGCCCCTGTCCCCGTTTACCAACGCGGAATGGTACTAATGCATTTGACCGTCTACCGGACTGGGCTGGTCGTAGGGAACCTCCTAGACTCTCGCAAGAGCTAGGCAGATGATGTCACGACCTGTTATCATACGCTTGGGTCAATTACGTAAATAATAAAGTCGGCCTAATCCGGTTTCGTTATTTATCATAACTAACAAACACCACTCATACACATTACACACATACAAGAAGCCAGCTAAGTAAGTCCGTGGACTTACCTGAATCAGATCTTGACTTTCTAATTCGCAAATCGATCTGTACAGTAGGAATTCAGTGGCCTGTCAAATGGGAAAGTGTGTCAGCATACTTTCTAGGTGATTAGAAGTCTAAGACTTCTAAGATAGTAGGTCTTAATAGAACGGAATTGATTATAGTATTAATTTATGGTAAAATAACTATTTTACCCTTGGTCTCGAAACTTCCAACAATTCCCTAATTCATGCCTAAAATCTTATTTGAGACTAGAGAGTCATATTCTAACTCCTAAAGATGAGTTTGGTTACAAACTGACAATTTACCCATTTCTCTATTTTCGGAAAGATTGTTAAGGTCTAACTTCGGCTTCAAATATAAAATTCGAATAATCTTATAAAAATTCCAAAATAATTCCCTAGATCATCTATGATATCTCATCTACTCCTAGGAGGAAGAATTTCTTAAAACTGTTAAAGCATCACTTCTACAAAATTTTTTTTACAAAGTTGGTTACAACACTTAACAAACAGCACATTGTCTTAACTTTGAAAAATCATAACTCCTAAACTACTAGCTGGATTTATCCCAAATTTTGATACATTCTACTATAAAATCTTATCTATAATATATCCAAAATTCAGCCGCAAAGGAGATCAAAATCCTATTTAAAACTATCTCACAAAACCGAATTTCAGCACAACAGAAAAACTGCTTACGACTCAGTCTTTGAAAAATCATAAATCCCAAACCACTCGCTGGATGCCTCTCTAATTTTAATATGTTCTACAACAGTATGTCCACTATATCATATCCAAAATTCAAGCCCAACGGAGATCAAGAGCTTATTCAAAACCATCTCACAAAATAGCATCACTTGTTGTTTTCCCCAACACTCAGCACATATATAAAAACTGCATGAGGAGTCCACTTTGCAACATCATAACTCTCAAACCGTAACTCCGATTCTTCCCAAAACAACATCACTTTGCAACAGTATTTCCACTATATCATATCCAAAATTCAAGCCCAACGGAGATCTTCCATGGCTGTTATGGAGGTCTAAAGACATAGTTGGGTGTTCTCATCAGCACAACACATAGATGGGTGCGATCCGACAGTGAGAAACGCTGTTGAACTAGGGCTGCGATCTCCCCACGCGACGCACCTGCAGCTGCGTCTCTTGGAGGTTGCAACCACAAGGGAGAGGTCTCCCGCTGAGTCTCTCCTGTGCAGAGGGAAGGAGAAGATTGCGCCGCCTTGCTGGTTCCGGGAAGAGGACGTCCGTGCACTGAGAATGCCGACAACGTGTAGGAAAGGGAAGGAGGTTGTTGTTGTGTCCAGGGGCCGGTTGTTGTGGCGATGCGTGCAGGATGGAGCGGTAGCGGTGCTGCTAATGTCGACGGAGGAGGCTCGGTTGTTGCTACTGCACATGGACGGCTGAAACATCGAGGGGGAGAGAGAGCGACATGGGTAGCGTGAGAGATAGGAGGGGTTTGACGTACGGCAACTGTAGGAGGCTGCTAGGGTTAGGCTTCCCGTAAGAGCAAGGAGGAGAAGGGAAGCTGCTGTACGTGGGCTGGACGTCTCACTGGGCTGCTTGGCTAGCTCCCGGCTGGGCTGAAACAAAGAGTGTGGGCTGAGGTAAGGCAAGGCTGGTTGAAAACAAGAGAGAAAGTGGGCTGAGGTAAGGCAAGAAAGGTGGGCTGAATTGTTTGTCAAAAATCTGTCAAAACTCGTCATGGCCTTGTCAGGCCCATGAATGAGTTTGTCACAGATTTGTCGGGCTTTGTCATGGCCTCGTCTCAGCTTACTCATGATCTCGTCACAGCTTGTCATGGTCTCGTCTAAAGTCATCGATAAGAATGAATTATAATAACTAGGATTTGATATAAATCTATCATTTTATGTGAATTAAATTCTACATAAAATAATACATAATTATAAGAATTAGAGCTTGATATAATTTTATCATTTTATGTGAATTAAATTCTACATAAAATAATAAAATTTGTGAAGGAAGAAATACTAGATAGAATGGGGAAACCGTCAACGGCTCGAAGTCCTATTTGATTCGAAATTAAACGGAATAAAAATTCCGGATATTACATCAGTACCCCCTTAAAATAAGTTTCGTCCCAAAACTTAGGACAAGGTACTTAATTAAACGACTTCTATAAATAAACTAGTATGTCCTAGTCTCACTAAATTTTTATTCGTTTTCCTAAACTTCTCTAACCCTATCAAAGCGTAACGGAGAAAAAAAAAAACTTGTCGTTACATGCTGACATCGTTAACTTTCTTGTTAGAGGTGATTACCCTCCAGACTTCACCAAAGCACATAGAGAGAAGGTGAAGGGCGATGAAAGGCACTACGTATGGGATGATCCATATCTCTGGAAGCATTGTAGTGATCAGGTAATACGCCGTTGCATCCCGGATAATGAGGTGCAATCTGTTCTCTCCTTTTGTCATTGTGAAGCATGTGGGGGACATTTTGGGGCCAATAAAACTGCTAGGAAAGTCTTAGATGCGGGGTTCTTTTGGCAACACATCTTCCGAGACGCTTTTGCGTTTTGTAAGGTGTGTGATAGGTGTGAAAGAGTAGGTAATGTTTCTAGGAGAAATGAAATGCCTCAATCTTCACATATATTTTGCGAAATTTTTGACGTTTCGGGGATAGATTTCCTGGTACCTTTTCCTAACTCTTTTGGGCATACTTATATATTACTTGCGGTGGACTACGTTTCCAAGTGGGTGGAAGAGAAGGCCACCAAAACTGATGATTCTAAGGCTGTGGCAACGTTTCTTAATGATAACATTTTTGCAAGGTTTGGCATCCCTAAGGCTTTGATAAGTGATAGGGGAACTCACTTTTGCAACAAGACAATCACCGCTCTCCTTAAGAAGTACCATGTCCATCAACGTGTGTCAACAACCTACCACCCACAAACAAATGGACAAGCGGAAGTGTCAAACCGGGAGATCAAGACAATCCTTGAAAAGACGGTTTCCACCGGAAGGAAAGATTGGAGCTTGAGGTTCAATGACGCTTTGTGGGCATACCGAATAACTTACAAGACTCCTATTAGAATGTCCCCATTTCTACTTGTGTTCGGAAAGGCTTGTCACCTTCCGGTGGAGCTAGAACACAAGGCATGGTGGGCGGTGAAGAAATGCAATATGAACATGGATGAAGTAGGAGAGTTCCGGAAGCTTCAATTGCAAGAGTTGGAGGAGTTAAGTCTCGACGCATACGGCCATGCCAAAACATACAAAGAGAAGACAAAAGCATGACATGACCGGAACATTCTCCGAAAGGACTTTCAAGTAGGTAACAAAGTCCTTCTATTTCAATCACGTTTGAAACTACGCTCAAGGTGGACATGTCCATATGTGATAGCTGAGGTCCATCCACATGGTGCTGTGGATCTTATGGATCCACAAACACATAAGATATTCAAGGTTAATGGACAAAGGCTCAAGCCATATCTTGAAGGAGTGAAGAATGATCGCATAGAAGAGATGGTGTTAGAGGAGGCCCAAGCAGGGAAGTAAGGTTCTTACGTCGAGCCAACGACGTAAAATAAAGGCGTTGCTCGGGAGGCAACCCGAGAGAATAAGAAGAGGAGGCTTTGTCAAGTAAACTGCCCCTGCGGCCCCATGTCACCGCCCCTGCGGTAACAATGCAGTCCCAGCCCGCCCCCGGCGCTGGGTCTGCGCCAGCTCAAGACTGTCACCACCCCCGCGCTGACAACCTCCCACCCCTGCGGCACTTCCCCTTGATAGACGCCCTAATGCCACCCCCGGCGCTGGATCTGCGTCTCCTCTCCCCTTGTCACCGTCCCCGCGGTGACAAGCCCCCGCCCTTACGGAATTACCCAAAAAATAAAAAAATAAAAATCGGAAAAGATCCTACACCTACCCCACCCACCCTCTCTCTCCTCCTCACCTACCACTCATCTCTCTCTCTCACGACTTAGCCCCCAAAACGCCCCCTGTGCCCTCCACTCTTCCTTACTCAACCAATCACCACACCCCTGCGCCACCACTGCAATGCCCCAGCGACGACTGCCCCACGACCCTGTGCACCACACCCCACTATCCTCCCTCCTCCACCAAGTTGCTGCAACTACCTCTCTCTCTCACATCTAAGCCCAAACCACCATCCACCACACTCAACCACCACTACTCACTCTCCACCACCTCCATTAGTCACTGGAAGCCACCACCACCAAGCAAGCAACACCAGGAATGCGCCACTTCTCCACCACCAACCGAAGTTGTCAAAATCGCCTCCAGGTCTTCGCCCGCCCCTGCGCCTGTCACCTTCCGCCCCTGCCCCTGCCTGCCCCTGCGTAAAACAAAATAGAGGGTTCGATCTCCTATCCTTTCTTTGTGATTTCTAATTCTTTTACTTCAAGTGCTGCTAGATAGATACCATAAGGAAGTATAAGGTGACGGAGACCGAAAAGACACACTATGGCATTGTGCAAGACCGAGTGGTGTATGCAACTCGGTTTTGCACGTTCCGACCTTGGAGAAGCTAGGCATGTTGGAGAGCATGCAATCCTTCCTCAACAATGCTGGGATCGGGGACTTTCTCAACAAAATCGCTCCTACTTACCCCGATCTCTCCCGACAGTTCATTGCCACCTTCATCATGGAGAAGGAGGACCACATAGTTGTTGCCGTTACATTCAAATACAACAAGTGGAAGTACATGGTCAACTTCTCACAGTTGTAGGAGGCTTTTGAGATCAAAGCGAACCCTACTGACAAGTGGTGGGAAACTGCACCAGCTCCGGACTTGGTGGAGTTTTGGCAAGCGGCGACCGGCTCCGAGTTTCATGCCGGGGGTGAGTACAACAACAAACTAACTCACTCCTGCTTGAGACTCCTTTCAAAGATCATCATGTGTGTCTTCTATGGATACAAGGAGGAGAAGAAGGTCGCTCTCAAGGACATTCCGCTACTTTACGCTTGCATTCTGACATGTGAAAATGTGCCAGATTGGCCATGCCTCTTCCTCACCGCTTTGAAGCGGATTAGGAAGAATGAGCCGAGAGATATTGTTGGAGGTGGAGTCATCTCCTTGATTATTGAGCAGGTCATGGATATGACCAAGTTGGAGGATGGGATGGCGATCCCATTCTACAACGAAGGGCTTCTCCGGCGGTACAAACTCCTCCGGCGAGATAGTGAGAACTTGTTTTGGATCTTTTTTGCAGATGAGAGCCAAATCACTTACTTTCCATTCTAAAATGAAGGGCTTCTCCGGCGGTACAAACTCCTCCGGCGAGATAGTGAGAACTTGTTTTGGATCTTTTTTGCAGATGAGAGCCACATCACTTACTTTCCATGGCCACTACCATTCGGGGATGAGCTCTGCGAGCTTTACATTGCTGCTGATCCATTTGTCCCATGGCGATCTCATGTCGCCATTGTTGAGAGGCATGCGGCGAGCTCTAGCCGGGACCCATTTGAGGACCACATTCCCATTCCTGAGGATGAGGAGATGCCTACTTTAACGGGAGAGGATGGACCCGCTCTTGAGAGTCTCCAGGCCTTGATGGCTGCTCTTACCACTCAGCACCAGGCTTGGTAGACCGACTACCAGCGGGCCATGCTGGAGCAGCAACAGACTTGGCAATCCAACTTCCAAGCGAGCATGACTGTCTACTTTGACCAGCGCGAAGACGCTTGGCAGGCGGCTAAGAAGCAGAGGATGGAGGCTCAGCAATTGGCTTGGCAAGCCAACTTTGAGACTACCTTTGGAGCCCGGTTGGATGCTCAACAAACTTGCCTTGATGACATATACCAACGGCAAGAGCATTTCTTCGGCCACTTCCCGTATCCTCCGGAGCATGGTCCGGATGGTCCACCCGGACCATCCCATTAGTGGGTATCCTCTCTTTCCCTTCTCCACATTACTATCTTTGCTTTCATTTTCACTTTGAGGGCAAAGCGTTCTTCAAGTATGGGGGAGGAAACACTATCTTGCATGTATAGTTTATTTGTGTGTTTGCTTTGAGATTCTAGTATGTATTTGTGTGTTGAAATTCAGTCAAAAAAAAAGAGAAAAAAGCCAAAGAAATGAGAAAAAGGCAAGAAATACTTGGATAAACCGAAAACCCGAAAGGGCGGTTTAGGTAAAAAGAAGGTAGTCCGACCAACTCTAGGTTGGTGCAAAAATGGACTTGAGGGATTTGAGGATTTGGTGAGATCATTATGAAAAGAAGAAGAGTGGAAAGGTGAAAACCCAAAAGGGCACCTTGGCAAAATGAACGGCACCGAGTGTAGGTTCTCCTTGCGACGTTGGCGGCATAAGAAGGGGAGTCATAAGGAGGTTGTCCAGGTAGGTCACTCTTGGAGTAGTAAGGATGGTAGTTTCTCACTTTCTTTCTTTTCTCACTTTCTTTTCTTGGCTTTTCTCTTGATTTCCTCGTCTTATCTTCTGCACCATGCTTCCTGAGACTTTGTGTTTGCTGAACTGTTGATATGTGGTTTACTCGGGACAAGTAAAAAGTCTAAGTATGGGGGAGTTTGATAGGTGATGGAATCACTATCAATTGGGATAGATTTTAGCCTTTTTTTAATGTCTTAGAGTCGGTTTGTGTTACTAATGTCTTAATCCAGATGAAGAAGTCCAAATGAAGCAAAAGAAGATATTAGCAACACTTGGGAATTGAAGAAAATTCACGAAGACATGTTTCTGGTGCCACACCCCCCCCCCCCCGCGGAGCAGTGTCACCGCCCCTGCGGTGGCACTACACTACCGCAACGCAGCATGCGCCTTTGCCAGCGCCCAGAACAAGCTTGTCACCCTTAAGAAGCGAAGCCTGGGACCCTGCGCCTCTACATGCGGACCTGTGAAGCCGAAAAGCCAATGTCACCGCCCCTGCGGTGACATCGGCTCGACATAAAAAAGGACACGAAGATGAAGAGTCAAACGTTCAAGGAGCATTAAAGACCCGCCCCTGCGGGATCGTCAAGCCGCCCCAGCGGCCAAGAAGAAGATCGAGCGTTTTGGCCTAAACTGCCCACGCGGCCTTGCAACCCGCCCCCGCGGTTTAGCGCCAGAAGACTTTACTCCGGCTATTTTCACCACCTTTATGGCATTAAAGGTGGCTATTTAGGACGGCCAATTTACTCCCATTTACTTTTTTTTGTAGTATAAATAGAGCCCTGGGTGATTGTTAGAACCATCCATCATTTTTCCACAAAAGCTCTATTCTCCTTATTTTAAGTTGTAATGAGTTTCTAAGTTTCCTTGCTACATTGGGTTGTTTTGAAGTTGCATTGCTGCTTGGTTGTAAGTCTTTATTAATATAAGTTTATTCAGTCAAATATGTATTATATTCCTTGTTCTTTAACTTATGTTTGCATGTTTCTTACCACTTAGATTGGTCACCTTAAGTGTCTATTTGCATGCAAAGTACTAGGATTAATTAGTTCTTGGTTCGGGTCCTTAATCTAGTAGTAACCCTTTAGGTAAAAGCTGGTTGCAATTGCTTAAAGGAAAAGGAATATAACTATAAAGAAAAGTTTAACGGTGTTTATTCATTTCTTTATATCTCTTTGTCTTTGTTGGAAAGCTAACTTGTCATTTCCGTGTCACAATAAAATGGAAATGGAAATAGTAAGGGGATAACATAACTAAAAGATAATAATCGGACTTCTATGCGAGCGGGCGGTGATCGCTTGTCCGGCCCGTAAGGGCCTTGCGACTAGTCCAACAGGTGATAACATAACTAAAAGATAACGGGCGGTGATCGCTTCTCCGGCCCAAAATGGGGTTGCCGGGAGGTGCCTTGCGACCAGTCCAACAGCTGATGCTGATTCGCATCCGGTCCAAAATTGTTTGGTAAAAGGGGACAAGGGCGGGATCCTTGTGATTTCCGTGTCACAACAAAGTGGAAATAGTAAGGGGATAACATAACTAAAAGATAATAATCGGAGTTCAATGCGAGCATGTTTGTGTGCTTACTTTATTATTATATGTGATTGTGCCTTATCATTTTTCTTATATTCGAATTGCTAACTAACGGTTTTAAGCCGATTGTTTTAGATGCCCTGCAGTTTAGGGACGCCGCTGAGTGAGGTGGAGGAGTGGACAACCGGGGTCCCCCGTACATTATAAGACGGGGTTGCTTTATGTCTTTATGTTGTTGGATTATTGTTGTTACGTTGTATGTTGGATTTATGTTTTGGAGTTGTGTCGTTTGGAGGACTCGGCTGAGTTTCCACCTTGTATTTTGCATTTCATTCTCGCGCATACATTATAAATTTTTTTGAGTTTGCCTTTATTTGTGCCTTTTTGGAAAGGTCTAGTGAAATTGTTGTCAGGCTAAGGGTCGGGACCCATTGTGAGGTCTCGCCCGTAGCATTCCCGAGTCCCGCAGATTTGGGTTGTTACAAGTTTTACTCAGCAACGATTGAATAACTACCACACTTGATGGCTTGAGTTGATTAAGGATTGTAACCTGGAATTCTTGTGTCATTCGGTAGAACAAATGTAATCGCAGATGCCGTAGCAGGAAGAGGCCTCAAGAGAAGGCAATTACACGACTAATGATTCAACCCCAGTTGCAGAGAGATCTAGTGTGGCTAGAGACGGATATTCGGTTCCCTGATGAGGACTGTCAATTTTTTTGCTCTAGAAGTTCTACCTGATGTGTGGAGAAAGATCCAACAAAAACAAGAGACTTGCCCGACGTTGGGACATATCCGAGACAAGATGTCTCGTGGTGAAGCGTCACAGTTCTCCATAAGAGTAGATGGAGTAATGGGATGTTGCGAGCGCGTTTGTGTATCCGTTGATGTAGAGTTGAGACAGAGGATTCTGCAAGAGACCCACACCATTCCTTACTCAATGCACCCAAATGCAAGTAAGATGTATCAGGATGTGAGCCGCTCGTTCTGGTGAGATGGTTTGAAGCACAACATGGCCGGTTTGTGGCCTAGAAAGCAACCTGTCAGTAGATCAAGATAGAGCATTATAGATCCGGATTAGAACTCCATCAACTGCCACCAGTGCTGCAGTGGAAGTGGGAGGTTATCTCCTCAAACTTTATTATCGGTTTGAGACCGAGCAAGAACTTTATTACTTGAGTTGTGGGAGATAGATTGGCTAGTACGGCACATGTTATTTACACAAAGGAGACGCGTGGTTGGTGATTAGGCTAGTTGAGGGATTCAATGGACATGTAATGAGATTTCATGGGATAATGTGATTTATTATCTCTGATAGAGATGAATGAGATCCTTAAGGATTTTGCAGTCGATGCATGCAATCGTAAGTACGAGTTTACTTATTATGATAACCGGTCATCCTTGGAAGGATGGTTATACTAGTGGGATCATATTTATACCGACTTGAAGAAGAATTTTAAGAGCTTACACACTAGTATGGATATTAGTATGGTCAAATTACCATTTGTGGTTAAGACCGTATATCGGTAATTGACATTTGTTGGTTAGAGTGCTAATAGTGTAAACCTAAGAAACTACATGATGCTGTGATCCAAGAGTGGACACTGATAACATAGAACTACATGTAGTCATGAACTATTAAGAGGAGTCGACCTCTAGAGTTCGGTATTAAGGGAAATGGAATCCTTATACACCACATTGTGTGTGGTTTTGAAGCGAGTTGAAGTGATAGTATACCGACTTGTGTTGCCACTAGATTAGAGGATGTTTACCTTGTTGTTCATGTGTTTCAACTGGAGGAGTTTACGCCAGATCCGAGACACATTATTAGTTATAAGGATTTAGTGGTTGAACCAAACTACATGTTTGTTGAGCATCCAATATCGGACATAGAGCAGATATTAGATGATTATGCTCGAAGGATGTTCCGATGGCGAGGATTCAGTGGTTTTGATTGATGGTCATTGTGTCCATATGGGAGATGAAGAGTAGTATCCGGTGGAGCTACCCAAAGTATTATGCAAAAATATCTGCCCTTACGGGATCGACGAGAGAGTTTTGGTAGTTCTTGTGAAACTTATGTGCTTATGTGATTCAATATGTGTTTTTATTGTCGTGCTAGACTGTGATGTGTGATCTTAGTAGTTCTGGTTGTGCTAGCACGATTTACGATTATAGCTAGAGATGGTTCTACCTCCATGCTATTGAGTTATGATACTAGTCTAGCTGGAGATTGTTCTACCTCCATGCTATAGAGCGAGATTAGGATAGTTGATAGCATGAAATATGACTATATTTTAGGCACTTGTTTTGATTGTTTTTCCCTCTTAGATGTGTACATGGATATGAGTTTGAAGCATTTATGAGCTCTTCCACCTATTTTATCGATATAGAGATCTACACTAGATTTGTTTTGTTTATAGGTGAAGAAAGGCTTGAATTGGAGCATAATGTGGAGGAATAGGAGCATTTGATCATGCTAGATGTCAAGGAGATGCCTTGGAGAAGCTAAGGAAGGAGCATGAGTGAAGAACATCACGAAACAAAGGCTTTCACGAAGGTCAGAGAGTTCCACGACCTAAACCACGACCGTGGTTATGGGTTGGGTTCATAGAAAGTGATTTTGGAGAACATCAGAGAGTTCCATGCCCTAAACCACGGCCGTGGAATCTTGTAATAGGCCGTAGTTTCTATGACGAAGTGACGTGTCATATTTTCCACGTCAGCGACGGTTATTGAGCTTTTCTCGTAACCCTATTTCGCTCTATAAGAAGGCTTGAGAAAGGAGTTTCGACGATGGTCGCTTAGGGCTTCATTTTACCTTCACTTACAATTCCGCGCTTAGGGTTGATACGAAGGATTGGAGATTTCGGATCGTGGCTTGGGAAAGACGCAATATTGAAGATTGTGTACTTCGAGATCTTCTTAGGGTTTGCTTTTGGAGACGGATTGACACTCCGTTCTTCGTTATTGCTTAAGATTGTTGTGAGGATTGCTATTCCATATTCTGAATTCATTAAACACGTACTTTGGTTTCTCGGATTTGAGATTGTATTTGATTGTTTATTGAGTTTTCGAGGGTTTTTACCTTTTTCTCTTCTCAATTTGATATTTGATTCAATGACTATGATATTGGCTAAAACCCTTTAGCAATTCTAAGGTGAAGGTTTGATAGTTGTGGCTTAGATGATGATAGATCGATCATAAATCGATTGGACCCTGAGAGTGTGAGAAACCTCGTCGACAACCTAATCCACGGTCTGTTCTTGAAAACCACGGCCGTAGTTCTTCAAGATCCAGCCGTGATTTTCTCTGTTTTACGGCTTTTGCTTTTGCTTTAATCCAAAGTTAGAGATGTGCTTTAACCTAGCATTGGCTTGCCTTTTCTAGGTAGTAGAGAGTCTCAACATCCTCTATTTTAGTTTCGAGTGTCACAACCTTAACCGTTTTTTTATTTATTTGGTTTAGGCATGAGTATTTGAGAGTAATTCTTATCCTTAGATCCTTTCTATACTGCAGCCTCAACAACCTTTATAGAGAGTGTCCTTGGGTGAGTTATATAAGGTTTTGGAACTTCACCGTACTCAACCTTACATTAGTTATACCTTTGCAATCTCAAACTCTGTCGTTATATTTATAGAATATCTTGAATCGATTGCCACAATTGGATACTTGGATCTTTAGGATTGCTGTTTTCCCAATATTTGCAAAGCTTCTATACTTTACTTGCTCGATAATTTGTGAACTGAATTTGATCCCCAAATCCCTGAGTTCGATACTCTGAAATTCTTGCTTTACTACGCCGATCCATACACTGCGGGTTCGCTTGCTTTGATTTCAGTTTTATAATTTAAAACTTATTTGCACGCACACTTTGAGGCGAACAAGTTTTTGGCGCCGTTGCCGGAGATTTTGTTTAGGCCAATTTCGGTTTTCGGTTGTCGAGCTTGGGAGCTTTTGCTCTTGTGATTTGACTAGTCTACTTGAGTGATTTTTGCAGATTCTTTAGGTGTATGCGAAAGACTAGATCTACCAAAGATCTAGTTCCTTTTGATCCAGAACTTGAGAAAACTTTGAGAAGAAAGTTGAAAGAGAAAAAGATGGCTGAATATAATGAGAGAAACATCCAAGAGGAGTTGGATGAAGCTAGAGCTCAACTCAAATTGAGTGCGAAGGCTCGTATGGAAGAACTACAGCGTCATCAATTCCAAATAGATGAGCTCAAGGCTATGATGCTAGATATGAAGTTTAAGATGAATGACTCTAAGAAGAAGAAAGTCAAGAAACCTAAGTCCATTAGAGCTGAATCATCTGACGATGATGACATGCCGGACCTAGAGGATATTACACCACTAGTCGGTCTAGTTCGTGATAATCCTAGACCACAAGTTAATCCTCACGTTCCCGTTGGAGATGTGAGAGTTGCTGATGGAGGGGATGAACCACGAACTCTTGGACAAAGGATGGATCCAATTCAGCAACCATGCTGTTTAGGTGTGAATTTCGGATGTGAAGACGGCCAGGATTTCGGGTTTAGTCCGCAAGTTATTACCATGGTTCGCCAAAGTCAGCTTGGTGGAACGAGTGCTGAATCTCCACACCAACATTTACAGAATTTTGAGATTCTTATGGAGACATTGAAGCCGAAGAGGGCTGTCAACAACCATTACAAGATCAAGCCGTTTTTCTTCTCTTTTAAGGACAAGGCTTTGTCTTGGTATCAAGCTCTTCCGGCTAGAAGACTTAATACTTGAGAGGATTTATCTTCGGAGTTCCTCACCAAGTTCTTTCCGCCATCCAAAACGGCGGAGTTGAGAGGTAAGATTAATGCATTTTCTATGAAACCTAATGAAAGTTTGTTTCAATCTTGGGAAAGGTTTCAGGATCTCTTATTGGATTGTCCACACCATGGCATTTCAAAGCTAGAATTATTGGAGATCTACTACAAGGGGCTGGATGTGGAAAAACAATTCAAGTTCCAATCTCTTTCTTGTGGTACATTTATGGACATGAGAGAATATGACGCTTGGGACTTCATTGAGAAGCAAGCCCAAGTGATTGAGAAGTATTCCCACCAGAAAGTGGATCCGAATAACCGGAATCAAGGAGATCCAAGAGCTAAGTTGACTCAAGCTGCACAAACTCAAATATTCTCCCTCAACAATGAGATCAAAGAGTTGAAAGAAGTCATAAAAACTAGCCTTCAAAAGGCGAAGGAGCAAGAGGCCAACTACCTAGGGAGAGACAACCACCAAGGCAATAGGACTGACTACCGGAACAATAATCAGAACAACAAGTGGAACAATAAGAGGAACTCCAACAACAACAATTGGAGATCCAACCAACAAAATCCCAGTAATCCCTATTCACATGCTGAAAATGCTTAAACACCTCCATCTTCTTCTACTCCTTTGAAAAGCCAGGGTCAAACATCGAATGGCTCGGGCAAGCCGGAGAAGGACAAGCACGATGCTATGATGGAGACAATCCTAGGAAAGCTCCAAGGATTAGAGAATCACATCACTTCGGTTGATAAGGCACAAAAAGCCTTAGAAAACCAAGTGTTCAACAAGGCCGGAGAAGTTCCTAGAGATCAAGGAAAGCTTCCCGGAAAGATGGAGGACAACCCGAAAGGAAGGGTGATGGCAATCACTACTAGGAGTGGTGTAACAACCACCGATCCGCAGCCCAAGTTTGTAGAAGTCCCAGCTGAGAAAGGAAAAGATAAGGAGAAGGAGAAGGAAGATGTCTATTTTCCTCCTCCAGCTTACAAACCTCCTCTACCATTCCCGCAATCTAGAGCAAGAGCGCGTCTAGACAAGCAATTCGGTAAGTTCATTGAACTAATGAGCAAACCGCATATTAACATACCTTTTATTGATGCAATTGTAGGTATGCCCGCTTACGGGAAGTTCTTGAAAGAGCTACCCTCTAAGAAGAGAAAGCTAGAAGACTTTGGAGAAGTCAAAATGAGTTCGGAATCTTCGGAGCTCATCAAAACGATGAAGGAGAAGATGCCCCCAAAGCTGAGAGATCCGGGGTCATTTTGCATTCTAATAGGAGTTGGAGAAGTCACATATGACGCTCTTTGTAACTTGGGAGCAAGCGTAAGCATCATCCCGCTTGCTTTGTGTAGGAAGATCGATTTAGGTGAACCTAAACCGGTGAAGATGACGTTGTACATGGCGGATCGATCCATAACTCGACCCGTAGGTATCATTGAAGACATCCCACTAAAGCTCGGTAAGTTCTATATTCCCATAGATTTTGTTGTGCTTGACATTCCTGCAGATTGTCCAGTCCCGATCATACTCGGGAGACCATTTCTTGCAACCTCCGGTTGTATGGTGGATTGCAAGAACGCTAGAATAGCCTTCGATGTAGGAGAAGAGAAGGTTGAATTTGTTCTCTCAACTTTGGTGAAAGAGCCTACACTTGGAGAGGATATGCTCAACATCTATGACGAAGAGCCGTCTAGAGAAGAAGTAAGTTCGATCCTATTCAAGGATCCATTGCAAAGGGTCATAACCATGAGCATCATGGAAAAGGGAGAAGAAGAGGATTGTATTGTTGAAATTAAAGCCTTGGAGGAGCTAAAAGAGGTACATAATGAAGAGTTCAAAAAATTCTATGATGGCTCGGAAAACAAAAGAAACCACGGCCAGTCGTGCTATTTCACGGCCGTGGTTTCACCAAAACAGCCCGTAGAGTGTTATTTTGAGAACAACAGAGACTTCCACGCCCTAAACCACGGCCGTGGAAGTAACAAGTGTGCCGTAATTTTGGAAAATTCAGAGAATAATTCCGTCTTTCCTACAACCACTCTTGAGTCTCCTTCCACAACTCCCACACCCTTAGAGACTTCTAACGAAGAATCAAGCATGCCTCAAGACACATCAAAGGCACCAATTACTTTGGAATTGAAGCCGCTTCCCACACATCTTCGGTATGTTTTTCTTGGAACTAATTCTACCTTTCCCGTTATTGTTAGTTCCGATTTAAAGGAAGATGAACATGAGAAACTTATGAATGTGTTGAGGAAACATAGGAAAGCTTTAGGATATACCGTAGAGGATATTGTAGGAATTAAACCATCTTTATGTATGCACAAGATTCTAATGGAGGAGGATTACAAGCATTCATGACATCCTCAAAGTCGGATAAACCCGGTCACGAAGGAGGTCGTGAAGAAAGAAATCCTTAAGTTACTTGACGCAAGTATCATCTATCCTATCTCCGATAGCAAGTGGGTGAGCCCCGTTCAAGTCGTTCCCAAGAAGGGAGGAATGACCGTTGTGACCAACAAGAATAACGAGCTCATTCCAACAAGAACCGTGACGGGCTGGAGGATGTGCATTAACTACCGGAAGTTGAACAATGCAACTAGGAAGGATCACTTCCCACTACCATTCATAGATCAAATGCTTGAAAGTTTAGCACAACACTCCTATTTTTGTTACCTTGACGGTTATAGTGGTTTCTTTCAGATTCTGATTCACCCGGATGATCAAGAGAAGACCACATTCACGTGCCCGTGGGGTATATGCAAAAAAACTTTTAAGTTTGTATATGACCCTTATGATGAGATTGTTTTGTGAATTGACTATGGATGGACTTATGTGTTGAATAGATGTATGCATATGTAGACTTGAAGTACTTCTCTTGAATCCTATGTTTGAATTGTGATAATGATGTTTGCCTTGATTGGATTGAGGATTGATGGTCGAAATTACATGCTTGTTCTTGCACATCATCTAGGAATGACTAAGGCAATTCATCCTTCTCTACTTCTCATCTTGATCATGTTGTTTGAGCACCTCAATTGATATAAAAATTTGACCTCTTTTGACCCATCCGGGAATAGGAGCATGCTAGTGTGTTGAGTGTGTGAAAAGCAAGTGTGGGGTGAAGTTGTTGATGAATGAATGTTGTGAATGAAGTGCTGAATTTGTAGTGAAAAGTGTAGAAAAAAAGGTTTGGGGACTTTGGTTTTGATGACGAGTAACTCGGCATCATTCACATAATCGGGTGTTTGTGCCTTGCCAAAGTCTGATAAACCGAATGTCCTAACGAGCCTTGGTATGTGTGCCCGGTGTGAGGCACCTCGGAAAAATCCCGAGGTCCACTAATCACCAAGGTTTCGGCTTTTGTACACCTATGCCATTGTCTCAAAAATAAGTGAAAGAAAAAGAAAATGAAAAAAAAAGAAAAGAAATAAAAGATGGAGAAAAATATACACTTGTGGGAAGTTGATCAAAAGCGAAATTGTGGAGATACTTTCATTCCCGGATTAGCATCACATGACCTAGAAAATATTCCCACCCTATCACAACGTTTCTTGGCCTCTTCTTTCCTAAGTCCTTGTCACCTATTTTCTTATGTGTAGGACATAGTGATCTAGATTGGACATTCTCATGATCATCTTGACTTCTTCATTTTCACCTTTCATGCATGCTTTCGAGTTAAGTATAATTGTCTTTCCATGCCTTCATTCATTTGATACATGATTGCTTTTCCATTGGTATGAAACATGACTATGAAGGTGATCCAATTCTAGAAGCACAATTCCAAAAATATTTTTGTTTTTCTGCATTCATAAATCATGTCATCTCGTAGCCTATAGTTGGATCTTGCTCGGGGGCGAGCAAATCTTAAGTATGGGGTATTTTGATAACGTGATTTATGATGTTAGTTTAAGCATATATTTAGATAGTTTTTCCCGTTATTCATGCACGGTTTGGCACTAGTTCATGACGTTTACGCTTAATTCATGCATATTTCTAGAAAAGACGTCTACACGAGCTTATGTCGGTTTTGTAGGTATTTCGGGGATCTTTTGGACATTAATCGATACATTCGAGGGTCAAGCCTCATGGTGGTACACATCCAAGGCTTTGAAGGAACATAATTGGAGCAATGAAGGACACAAGGACCCTTATTGGTGCAAGCAATGGAGCAACTCATGGCTAGACGATCATAACAAGCCCCTGTTGAAGAAAATCAACCCAACACTCAGGAAAATCGGACGACTTTTTTGTCTAGGTCGATTTTCTGGCTTTTGACAGCTTGTGCCATGTGTCCCACAATCTTTTTGTCCGGCCCTTGCTCTTGATGGAGAATATAAGTGGTCCTGCAAGCTGTGGCTAAAGGACACTCTCCCACATTCTCTCATACACAACTCATTCCATTTGGAGGATAGACTTCAAGAAGAAAAACTCTATTATTTGGGAGAAGAAGAAGAACACCAAAACTTAGAGTGAAAGTGAGTTTTTGAGAGCTTTTTTGAGTGATTTTTAGAGATTTTGGTTGAAGAACTCTTTGAAGGATTGTTAGAAACGTTTTGGAACTTCTTTTAGAGGGTTGTAAGTCTTGCTTAAACTTATATTCAGCTGTGATTTTTTGTTTTTACTTGCTTATCTTTCATCATCTACCTATGAAAACTACGTAAGCTTGTGTGATGATTTTAGATCTTTAAATTTATGTTATTGGCTAGTTTATTGTGATTCTGGAGTGATGGATTGATGGTTATGGCTTGGGTGATGATGGAATGGACTTATATGTTAGTTTAGGATGAGTCGTATGCACAAAACCTAACCCAGAAGGAAAAATAGACCTGTTTTTCAGGCAGATCATTCGATTTTTGCTATGATCCACCCGATTTTTTCTCTTTTGCTCTATAATTGATGAATCTGTATGTTAGGATGTTAGATTGTTGAAATCCTAGTGTTTGTTAAGCATAATATAGCTTAGGGTGACCTAATGCTAGCAAACTAAGTGAGAGAAGAGACCTATCCGGTGATTTCCGATCTTAGATACCTAAGATGATGAACTCTAGGTAGTAGTGAGCCAAAAAAGCCGCTATTGGATTGAGTGTGCTAGGATTGTTGCTTGAGACTTGCCTTTTCCGAGACTTACCCGGTAAGGAGAGGTTTGCCCCTTAACTAGAGTCCGGTTTGTGTAGAATTCCCAACTTTAACCCCTTGAGACCTACCCGGTAATAGGAGTTTGGTGCGGCATTAGTGAAGCATGAGACTTACCCGGTAATTGCTTCCATTAGAGAAACACCCTTTCCCAATACCCCAACCTTGTCCTTAGAATCTTTAGGAGCTTGAGTCCAATGCCATAACCGGAAATCTTGACCTCTAGAATCCACTTTTCTCTCTTTGATCACATATCTTGTGTTTGTGTTGCTTGTTTGTTTTGCTAGCTTGAGTTGTTAGTTTGATTTATTATCTTGCTTGATTTGTGATCTTTGCTTGATCACCACAAAAACCCAACCAAAAATATCATGATTTTCATTTCTTTATTTCTTTCTCTTTTCTTAGACTAGATTCGCACTATCTATGATCACTTGTTTGATTTGATTTCACCTTAGTCTTTGTGTTTGACCTCGGAATACTATCCTTGCTACAAAACGACCCATACACTGTGGGTTCGCTAGGAGTTAGGAAAATATATCGAGTTATAAATTTCAGACTTTTGTGCTATACGTTTCTAGCGTAATAAGTTTTTAGCGCCGTTGCCGGGGTAGGTCTAGATTGAATCATTTTGTGTGATTGTTTATAGTGTAGATCTTTCTTGTTGCTTTTGATCTTGTTTGGTTTGTGTCTTTGAATTTTTAGGACATCTCTTATTCTTTAGGTGCATGCAAAGATCTCGTGGCAAGGATTTAGCTCCATTCGATCCCGAACCGGAGAAAACCCTTAAGATTAGATCCAAGAGCATTAAGAAGAAGAAGGAGATGGCCGGAAGAGATCTCCAAGCTGAGTTGAATGAGGCTTTAGAGCAACTTAGGCTAAGGGATGAGGCCTTGGAGAATGAGAGGAGACTTGCCAATGAGAGGGAAGAAGCAACTAGGAGGGAAATTGAAGAGATTAGGCAAGTTCTTGTGCAAAGGGAGCTTAATCGCAACAACCTCCACCACCACCACCACCGCAGCCGGCGGTTAATGTTCGGTTCGAGCCGATCATGAATGAGGAGCCATAAACGCTAGGGCAACATATGGATCCAGCCCAAAGAGTGCACCGTCCGGGAGTAAACTTAGGAGATCCCGCAGCCCATGACTATGAGCTCCGCCCTCAAGTGCTACAAATGATCCGACATTATAAATTTGGAGGGATGGAAGGAGAGTCTCCTCATCAACACTTGATGAATTATGAGATCTTGATGGAGTCTCTAAGGCCGCCTAGATTGGAGAACAACAACCATAAGCTTAAGACTTTTTCCTTCTCACTTAAGGATAAGGCCTTGGCTTGGTACCAATCCATTTCACAAGGGCGTGTGGGTACTTGGGAGGAGATGACAACCGAGTTCTTGACAAAGTTCTTCCTACCTTCCAAGACAACCGAGCTAAGAGGGAAGATCAATGCCTTCGTGATGAAGGATAGAGAGAGCCTATTCAAATCTTGGGAGAGGTTCAACGACCTCCTCCTAGATTGTCCACACCATGGGATACCGAAGGTAGAGCTATTGGAGATTTATTTCAAGGGGCTTGATGAGGATAGTCAATTAAAGCTCCAATCGCTTTCCGGAGGAACATTCATGGAGAAGAATGTGGATGAGGCTTGGGAGTTTGAAGAGAAGCAAGCTTTGGTGATAAATAAGTACTCCCATAGGAAGAGTGATGGGAGGAAACCGGGAGTATATGAAGTGAGTGAAGTCACCGTGAGCAACTACAAGCTTGATGCAATCAACAATGAGCTTAAGTCTTTGAGGGAGTTGTGTGCTACAACCGTAATGAATCAAGCAAGTCCTCAAGTGCAAGTGCAAGCCAATTTGGCTTCCAAAGAGGAGGATGTTAACTACATGGGAAGGGGTAACTTCAACAATTATCAAGGCCCTAGGAACTTCAACAACAACAGCCGGCAATACAAGAATTACCGGCCTAATCACAACCATCCCGACTTCTCCTATTCTAACCCGGATGGTGCCTTGAACCCTCCCGCTTCCACAAACGCAGCCTCACCACCTAAGGCTTCACAAGAGCCTCCAACCGGTTTTGCTCAACCTCCAAAGGATAGAACCAAAATGATGTTTAAACAATTGCTTGGACGATTGAGTGGACTTGAGAGCACGGTGACATCTATTTCTAAAGCTCAAATGGTGCTAGAAGCACAAGTGTTCCAAAAACAGGGTGAGGCACAAAGGGATCTGGGAAAACTTCCCGGAAGGACCGAGGACAACCCAAGAGGCCAAGTGTTGGCTATTACCACAAGGATTGGGCTAAGCATGAAAGATCCCTTACCCAAGGAGAATGGCAAGGGAAAGCAAGTGGTAGTGGAGGAAGAACCATTGCAAGAAGGAGGCAAGAGCAAAGATGATGAGACAACATATGTGGCACCTCCTCCATACAAGCCACCACTACCATTCCCTCAATCACGAGCAAGAGCTCGTCTGGACAAACATTTCGGTAAATTCCTTGAACTAATGTCTAAATTGCATATTAACATTCCGTTAATGGATGCTATTCTAGGTATGCCAGCCTATGGAAATTTTTTGAAAGAGATACTCTCCAACAAGAGTAAGTTGGAAGAGTAAGGAGAAGTTAGGATGACAAAGAGGTCATCCGAGTTGATTCAAATAATGAAGGAGGAGATGCCTCCTAAGCTACGGGATCCGGGCCCTTTTTGTGTGCCAATTGGAGTAGGAGAAGTCCAATATGAGGCCCTTTGTGACCTTGGTGCTAGTGTAAGCATAATCCCGCTTGCACTTTGCAAAAATGTTGGGCTAGGAGAACCGAAGCCGGTCAAGATGACCCTTTACATGGCGGACCGATCCTTTACTCACCCCGTGGGGATCCTAGAAGACATACATGTTCAACTTGGGAAGTTCTATGTGCTAATAGATTTTTTTGTTTTGGACATCCCGGCGGACTACCCGGTTCCTATCATTTTGGGGAGACCTTTCTTAGCCACCTCGGGATGCTTGGTGGACTGTAAAAATGCAACCCTCTCATTCAACATTGGAGAGGAGAACATCAAGTTTAATTTTTCCACAATGGTGAAGGGTCCAACCCTAGGTGAAGTTGTGTTCAACCTTGTTGAGGAAGAGGAGTCTAGAGAAGTTGTGAGCTCAATCTTGCTCAAGGATCCACTAGAGAAGGTTCTTAGCTCGAGTTTGATGGAGGAAGGAGTTGAGGAGAGTAGCAATGAAGTGATAAAAGCTTTGATAGCATTGGAAGAGCTACCAAGTGTTGGATTTGAAGTACTAGAGGAAGGGACAAATACCTGTAGGAAAATCGGACTAGAGGGGCAGAAATCGGCCGATTTTTGCATAAATCCTGAATTTTCATCCGATTTTGCAAATGCCGTAGCTAAAATCGACACCAAGATCGTCCGATTTTCTTCACAGAAGGTCGATTTTCCTGAGTCTTTTGAGCATCATCCAAGTGTTTGTGAGCAATCATCAAGGGACTTAGGTGAGGCTTCCATGGCTTTGGAATCATCTCAACCTACATTGTATGGATCATCTCCGACCGATAAAGGTCCTCCCAAACTTGATCTAAAACCTCTTGCTTCTCATTTAAAGTATGCTTTCTTTGGTTCAAATTCTACTTAACCGGTGATTGTGAATGCATCTTTGAATGATGATAAGCTGAATAGATTGTTGACTGAATTGAAACTGCATAGAAAGGCAATAGGATACACCATTGATGGCCTTGTTGGCATTAAGCCCTCTTTCTGCATGCATAAGATATTGATAGAAGATGACCATAAACCCTCTATTGAACATCAAAGAAGATTGAATCCTATAATGAAAGAGGTAGTAAAGAAAGAGATCATTAAGTTGCTAGATGCGGTAATCATCTAACCGATTTCGGATAGTAAATGGGTTAGTCCCGTTCATGTGGTTCCTAAGAAGGGTGGTATGACCGTAGTAACTAATGAGAACAATGAACTTATCCCTACTAGGACGGTTATGGGGTGGAGAATGTGTATTGACTATAGGAAACTAAATGTGGCCTCTAGGAAAGTCCACTTCCCTCTCCCCTTTATTAACGCAATGCTAGAAAGGTTAGCTCAACATGCACACTTTTGTTACTTAGATGGTTATAGTGGGTTTTTCCAAATTCTTATTCACCCGGATGACCAAGAGAAAACAACATTTACATGTCCTTGGGGAACATTTGCATATAGGAGAATGCCATTTGGGTTGTGTAATGCACCCGCCACTTTTCAAAGCTGTATGATGGCTATCTTTTCTGAATATATTGAAAATATCATGGAAGTGTTTATGGATGATTTCTCGGTGTATGGATCTTCATTTGATGATTGCTTAGCTAACTTGTCTTTGGTGTTGAAGAGATGTGAGGAAACTAACCTTGTGTTGAATTGGGAGAAATGCCACTTCATGGTGAGTGAAGGCATAGTATTGGGACATTTGGTTTCCCACCGTGGCATTTAGGTTGATAGAGAAAAGATAGAAACGATAGAGAAGTTGCCACCACCTACCTCAGTGAAGGAGGTAAGGAGTTTCTTAGGGCATGCCGGTTTTTACCGGAGGTTTATAAAAGATTTCTCTAAAATTTCTACGCCTCTCACTAACCTACTAATGAAGGATGTTGAGTTTGTTTTCTCCAAAGATTGCCTTGAAGCATTTTGTAGGTTGAAGGATGCTTTGATCACCGCCCCTATCATGCAACCTCCGAATTGGAGCTTACCATTTAAAGTGATGTGTGATGCAAGTGATGTGGCTGTTGGGGCTGTTTTAGGACAAAAGAAAGATGGGTGTACACATGCCATCTATTATGCTAGCAAGACGCTAGATGATGCCCAACTTAACTATGCCACAACCGAGAAGGAGTTGCTAGCGGTGGTGTATGCCTTTGAGAAGTTCCGGCCATATCTTGTTGGAGCAAAGATCATTGTGTAAACGGATCATGCTGCGATCCGTTACCTCCTCACAAAGAAAGATGCCAAGCCTCGCATCATTCGGTGGACCCTTCTCCTCCAAGAATTTGACTTGGAAATTCGGGACAAGAAGGGTTCCGAAAATTCAGTAGCGGACCATCTTAGTAGGCTACCACCATTGGAGATTGAGAGAGATGAGATCCCGATTGATGACTCATTCCGGGATGAACAATTGCAACTGATGGAGGAGTGCTTACTTCAAGTGTCTAGAGGGAGTGAGCCATGGTATGCAGATATAGTGAACTACCTTGTGTGTGTGAAGAGGTGCCACCCGGTTTGTCATATGCCCAAAGGAAAAAGTTCTTCAAGGATGTGAGGCATTATTATTGGAGTGAGCCTCTCTTGTTGAAGAGAGGACCGGATGGAGTCTTTAGGAGGTGTGATAACACGATTTATGACTTAGGTTTAGGCACTCATTTAGGTAGTTTTTCCGCTCATTGACGCATGGTTTACACTAGTTCGTGACGGTTTGCACTCAATTCATATATTTTCTCGAGATAGACGTCTACACGGACTTTTGCTGCTTTGTAGGTATTTTGGGAGATTTAGGAGCTTAATCGATACATTCGAGGATCGTTCCTCAAGATAACACACCTTTGGACTCATTAGGATGCAAGCTAGAGGCTAAAGAGGACACTTGGGACCTTGTTGGTGCATGCCATGCACCAAATCGTGGCTTGATGATCCATATAGTGCAAGAACACCAAAACCACGGTCACTAGAAGAACCACGCCCGTGGAAATGGGCCGTGGTTTTTGCCAGACGGTTGTGACAGCTGTGCCACGTTTTTCATGGCCGACTCTTGCAATTTGTAGGATAAATAGGTGGTCCTGCAAGGCTGAAAAGGGGATCCAATACACATCCACTCTCACCCCCATTCTCTCCCACTCTCAACAAGAAAGATTCTCTCAATTGGAAGCTTGGAAGAGAGCTACCATTGGAGGAGGAGAAAAGCTCCATTGGAGAAGAAGAGAAGAACACACCATTACTAGTCTTTGATAGATTTTAGAGTGAAGATTATCGGAATCATTTTCTAGGGTTGTAAGAATCAATTGAACCTTCTTTTGAAGGGTTATGAGTCTTTCTAATCTCATATTCAGCTTGGTTTTGCTTGTTTCACTAGTTCATCTCTTTCTCTTCATTTTCTTGCAAATGGATGCCATGATTTTATGCTTGATGATTTCGATTGTGATGATGTATGTTGTTGGCTAAATAGATGCGATTCTAGGGTAAGGAAAGGATGGTTATGGCTTGGACTATGATAGAATAGACTTAAATGTATGCTTGGATGATTCGTTTGATTGAACCTAATCACTGTTAGAAACCACGGTTTGTTCTAGACAAACCATGGCCGTGGACCTTGATGAACACCCCGTGTTTTTAATCAAATTGCTTGTAATGATAAATCCAAGTGTTAGGTTGTTTGATTATTGAAATCCTAGTGTTTGTTGAGCTAATTCTATCCTAGGGTGACCTAGTGTTAGCAACTAAGTGTTAGACGAGACCTACCCGGTGATTCTTACTCTTAGATACCGAAGATGACGAACTCTAGGTAGTAGTGAGCCTCACAAGCCGCTATTGGACTGAGTGTGCTAGGATAGGTGTTTAGGACTTGCCTTTCCGAGACTTACCCGGTAAAGAGAGGTTAGATCCCTAGAATGCCATACAGTTTGTGTAGAATTCCTATCCTTAGGCTCTTTGAGACTTACCCGGTGATGAGACCTTAGGAACGGACTAGTGGACCATGAGACCTACCCGGTGATTGATCCCAATCTAGAAACACTCACTCCCAACATACCATAGTTAATCCAAGGAATGATTAGATAGCTTGAGTCCTATGCCATAACCGAATTTCCGACCCCTAGAATCCGTTTCTCTCTCTTTGATCTCATATCTCGAGTTTAGCTTGTTTGTTTGTGTTGATTTGCTAGATTGATTGTTTATTTTGCATGATTTGTGATCTTTGATTGATCACCTAAAAACCAAACCAAAAACATTGAGATTTTCATTTCTTTATTCCTTTCTCTTTTCTTAGTTTAGACTTTCACTATACTTAGTCATTAATCGATTCAATCTCACCTCAGTCTTTGTGTTCGACCTCGGAATACTATCCCTACTACAAAACGTCCCGTACACTGCGGGTTCGCTAGCAGTTAGGAGAAATATAACGAGTATAAATTTAAAGCTTTTGCGTGTCACGTTCTTAGCGTAACATGTTTTTGGCGCCGTTGCCGGGGACTAGGTCTAGATTGAGTCATTTTTGTGATTGTTTATAGTGTAGATCTTTCTTGTTGCTTTTGATCTCTTTTTGGTTTGTGTCTTTGCTTTTCATGACATCTCTCACTCTTTAGGAGTATGCGAAGATCTCGTGGCAAGGATTTAGCTCCATTGGATCCCGAAGCGGAGAAAACCCTTAGATCTAGATCCAAGAGCATAAGAAAGGGAAAGGAGATGGCCGGAAGAGATCTCCAAGCTGAGTTGGACGAAGCTTTAGAGCAAATTAGGAGAAGGGATGAAGCCTTGGAGAATGAAAGGAGACTTGCCAATGAGAGGCAAGAGGCAACTAGGAGGGAGATTGAAGAGATTAGGCAAGCTCTTGTGCAAAGAGAGCTTAATCGTCAACAACCTCCTCCACCTCCACCACAACCGCAGCCGGCGGCGGTTAATATTTGGGTCGTGCCTATTGCTATTGAGGAGCCATAAACGTTAGGGAGACGTATGGATCCGGCTCAAAGAGCACACCGTCCGGGTGTGAACTTAGGAGATCCCGCAACCCACAATTACGAGTTCCGCCCTCAAGTTCTACAAATGATCCGGCATAATCAATTTGGAGGGATGGAAGGAGAGTCTCCTCATCAACACTTGATGAACTATGAGATCTTGATGGAGACTCTAAGACCGCCTAGATTGGAGAGAAACAACCATAAGCTTAGGGCTTTCTCCTTCTCACTTAAGGATAAAGCCTTGGCTTGGTATCAATCTATTCCGCAAGGGCGAGTGAGTACTTGGGAGGAGATGACAACCGAGTTTTTGACAAAGTTCTTCCCACCTTCCAAGACTACCGAGTTAAGAGGGAAGATCAATGCCTTCGTGATGAAGGATAGAGAGAGCTTGTTCAAGTCTTGGGAGAGGTTCAAAGACCTTCTCCTAGATTGTCCACACCATGGTATACCGAAAATTGAGCTATTGGAGATCTACTTCAAAGGACTCGATGAAGATAGCCAATTCAAGCTTCAATCTCTTTCCGGTGGGACTTTCATGGAAAAGAATGTGGATGAGGCTTGGGAGTTTGTAGAAAAACAAGCTTTGGTGATTGAGAAGTACTCCCATAGGAAGAGTGATGGGAGGAAAGCGGGAGCATATGAGGTGAGTGAAGTCACCATGAGTAACTTCAAGCTTGATGCAATCAACAATGAGTTGAAATCTTTGAGGGAGTTGTGTGCTACAACTTTGAAGAATCAAGCAACCTCTCAAGTGCAAGTGCAAGCAAACTTATCTTCCAAGGAGGAAGATGTGAACTACATGGGAAGGGGCAATTACAACAACTATCAAGGCCCGAGGAACTTCAACAACAACCGGCAATTCAACAATTACCGGCCTAACCATAACCATCCCGGGTTTTCCTATTCTAACCCGGATGGAGCCTTGAACCCTCCCGCTTCCACAAGCGCAGCTCTACCACCAAAGGCTTCACAAGAACCTCCACCCGGATTTACTCAACCTCCAAAGGATAGAACCGAGATGATGTTTGAGCAATTGCTTGGAAGGTTGAGTGGTCTTGAGAGCACGGTGACTTCCATTTCTAAGGCTCAAAAAGTGTTGGAAGCACAAGTGTTCCAAAAGGCGGGTGAAGCTCATAGAGATCCGGAAAAGCTTCCCGGAAAAACCGAAGACAACCCAAGAGGCCAAGTGTTGGGCATCACAACAAGGAGCGGGTTGAGCATGAAGGATCCCTTGCCTAAGGGAAATGATAGAAGGAAGCAAGTGGTGATAGAAGAGGAAACCTTGCAAGAAGATGGAGGCAAGAGCAAGGATGATGAGCCAACATATGTGGCGCCGCCTCCATACAAGCCACCACTACCATTCCCACAATCACGAGCAAGGGCTCGCTTGGACAAACACTTTGGTAAATTCCTTGAAATTATGTCTAAATTGCATATTAACATTCCGTTCATGGATGCTATCTTAGGTATGCCGGCATATGGCAAGTTCTTGAAGGAAATACTCTCCAACAAAAGGAAGTTGGAGGAGTATGGGGAAGTGAGGATGACAAAGAGATCCTCGGAATTGATTCAAACTATGAAGGAGGAGATGCCTCCTAAGCTAAGAGATCCGGGATCTTTTTGTGTGCCAATTGGAGTGGGAGAAGTGAAGTATGAAGCCCTATGTGATCTTGGGGCAAGTGTAAGCATCATACCGCTTGCACTTTGCAACATGGCGGACCGTTTGATCACTCACCCGTTTGGAATATTGGAAGACATACCGGTGCAACTAGGGAAGTTCTATGTGCCAATAGACTTCGTTGTTTTGGACATCCCGGCGGACTATCCGGTTCCCATCATCTTAGGGAGACCTTTCTTGGCTACATCCGGATGCTTGGTGGATTGTAAGAATGGAATTCTCTCCTTCAACATTGGAGAAGAGAATATCAAGTTCAAGCTGTCCACAATAATGAAAGGGCTGACCCTTGATGAGGATGTGTTCAACATTGTCGAGCAAGAGGAGTCTAGAGAAGTTGTGAGCTCGATCTTGATCAAGGACCCCTTGGAGAAGGTTCTTAGCTTGAGTTTGAGGGAGGAAGGTGTTGAGGAGGCTTGCAATGAAGAAATCAAGGCTTTGGAAGCATTAGAAAAGGAGACAAGAGCTGAATTTGAAGTCCACGAGAGTGTGCTGAATTCCTGTAGGAACCACGGCCAGGGACCAAGAACCACGCCCGTGGAAAGACCCGTGGAACTCTCTGGAATGCTCCGAAATGCAAGCTTTGCAAGAACCACGGCCGTGGTTGTGCCAGAGGCCGTAATTCTGCCCGTGGTTTCTCCAGAAACTGCCTTAGTTGATTATCAAGCTTCAGGGAGCCTTGAGGAGTCTTCCATGGCTTTGGATTCACCTCAACCAACATTATATGGATCATCTCCACCCGATAAAGGTCGTCCTAAACTTGAACTTAAACCCCTCCCCTCTCATCTTAAGTATGCTTTTCTTGGTGATGATTCTACTTATCCGGTTATTGTGAATGCATGCTTGAATGATGATGAACTTGCTAGATTGTTGCATGAGTTGAGATTGCATAGGAAAGCCATTGGCTATACCATTGATGACTTAGTTGGCATTAAACCTTCTTTGTGCATGCATAAGATCTTAATGGAAGACAATCATAAACCTTCAATTGAACCTCAAAGAAGACTAAACCTAATCATGAAAGAAGTAGTCAAAAAGGAGATTCTTAAATTGCTAGATGCGGGAATCATTTTCCCAATTTCGGATAGTAAATGGGTTAGTCCCGTGCATGTGGTTCCTAAGAAGGGTGGGATTACCGTAGTAACCAATGAGAATAATGAACTAATCCCAACTAGAATAGTTACGAGATGGAGGATGTGTATAGACTATAGGAAACTAAATGTGGCCTCTAGGAAAGATCACTTCCCTCTTCCTTTTATAGACCAAATGCTAGAGAGATTAGCTCAACATTCCCATTTTTGTTACTTAGATGGCTATAGTGGATTCTTCCAAATCCCTATTCACCCCGATCCGGGCGTTTTATAGTGGATTCTTCAACCGAGTGATCTTCCCTAGATTTGGCTAAGTATGGGGTGACTCATAAGGTGGCAACACCTTACCATCCCGAAACTAGTGGCCAAGTGGAGATCTCCAACCGGGAGATAAAAGGAATTCTTGAAAAGACGATTTCTAGGACTTGAAAGGATTGGGCTATGAAGCTCGATGATGCTTTGTGGGCTTATAGAACCGCTTTCAAGACACTGATTGGCACCACTCCTTACAAGCTAGTATATGGCAAGTCTTGCCACCTTCCGGTAGAGATGGAGCATAGAGTATATTGGGCCATTAAGTGGCTAAACTTTGACCTCAAGGAGGCCGGAGAGAAGAGGTTGCTTGACATAAACGCTCTTGAGGAGATCCGGTTGGATGCCTATGAAAACGCCCGGATCTACAAGGAAAGGACCAAACGTTGGCATGACAAGCGTCTCATCCCGAAGGAGTTGACTGAAGGCGACCTTGTCCTTCTTTTCAACTCAAGGCTGCGGCTCTTCCCCGGAAAGCTAAAGTCAAGATGGACGGGTCCTTATGTGGTGAAGAAGATCTTTCCCCATGGAGCGGTTGAGATAGGAGGGGAGCATTGTGGAGATTTTAAGGTGAATGGGCATCGGTTGAAGAAGTATATCCCGGGAGCTCCGGTGGATATGATTTCCCCACTTCACCTTGAGTAAGACGCCCCCGAGTTTGGTCAAGCTAATGACCTTAAATAAGCACTTGATGGGAGGCAACCCATTGGTAACGTTTTCCCCTTTTCGTTTTTGTTTTTGTTTTTGATTTTTCTGTTTTTGTGTGGTTGGTGTGCTTTGTGTGTATGTGCTAGAGTCTTGGTAGAATGGAACCCTTGCATGACATGTGGATGATGATGATGAGTCCCTCATCAATTGTGGGTGGAGCGGACGAGGGATTTGGACGGCTAGCGGCGCCTAGCGCGGATCCCGACGCCATGATGAACATTTAGAGCTCTCTACCATTGTTGATAGGATCATCCACCATCAATCCACTTGAGCAATCCCAAATACCAAAGCAAACCATTTTTACATTGTGAGAACCTTCTTTCACTCTTCTTTACTTGAATACCACATTGGGGACAATGTGTTTCTAAGTATGGGGTGGGGTTTGCATTGTACATAGATATTGTCACATGTCTTGCATTGCACATGATCTTTTGCATGAGTAGCATCTAGGATAGTTTAGTGGTTCAAAGCTTGGGAATGACCCTTATGATGAGATTGTTGTGTGGATTGGCTATGGATGGTCTTATGTGTTGAATTGATGAATGCATATGTGGACTTGAAGTACTTATCTTGAATCCCATGAATGATTTGTGATTATGATGCTTGCCTTGATTGAATCGAGTATTGAAAGTCGAAATTACATGTTAGTTCTTGCACATCATATAGGAGTGATTAAGGCAATTCATTTTCTCTACTTCTCATCTTGATCATGTTGTTTGAGCACCTCAATTGATATAAATTTGACCTCTTTTGACCCATCCGGGAATAGGAGCATGCTAGTGTGTTGATGTGTGTGAAAAGCAAGTGTGGGGTGAAGTTGTTGATGGATGAATTGATACGCCCCCGGATGGCGATGCCATCCGTGTTCCGGCTAGAAGGACCCACACATTTTGAAAGACCGTTATTATTATTCGGCTATTTAATAATAAGTCTTTTTGTATTCGGAACTTTAATTCCGGAACTTAATTCCGTGAATTAAATTCCGACCTTTCATATTTTAGGCTTTTCATATTCGGAACTTAATTCCGACTTTTAATTCCGTCATTTATGTTAAGACTCTTTGTATGGCCTCCATCCACTATATAAGGATGGCTTGGCTCATTTGTAAGATATGTCTAAGTTGAATACTAAGTATTGAGAAGGAAAACCCTCTTACTTAGTTTAGGCATCACCTTCTTCCCACCCTCTTAAAGTTCTATCTTGGATCTAGTCTTTGATCCAAGCCTATCATATTCGAGGATCCTTTTGAAGGATCAACCAAACGCTTCCGCCACCCAAATTCATAGTTTGATCCAACACGAACGATCAAGAAGTAGTTGAAGTTTCTCCTCAATCTAGATCGCCCAAAGTGGGCGATCTAGATCGAGGAGAAACTTCAACTACTTCTTCGTGATCGTTCGAATTGGATCAAATGTAGAATTTGGGTGGCGGAAGCGTTGGGTTTGATCCTTCAATAGGATCCTCGAATGTGGAGGTTTGGATCAAAGACTAGATCCAAGCAAGAACTCTAAGATGGTGGAAGGAGAAGTGATGCCTAAACTAAGTAAGAGGGTTTTCCTTATCAATACTTAGATTTCAACTTAGACATATCTTACAAATGAGCCAAGTCATCCTTATATAGTGGATGGAGGTCATACAAAGAGTCTTAACATAAATGACGGAATTAAAAGTCGGAATTAAGTTCCGAATATGAAAAGCCTAAAATATGAAAGGTCGGAATTTAATTCACGGAATTAAGTTCCGGAATTAAAGTTCCGAATACAAAAAGACTTATTATTAAATAGCCGAATAATAATAACGGTCTTCCAAAATGTGCGGGTCCTTCTAGCCGGAACACGGATGGCATCGCCATCCGGGGGCGTATCATTCTCCTCCTCTTAAATGTGAAACGTCCTCGTTTCACCGTCAAAAAAGAAAGGAGTCACTTGAGGAACCAGACCCTTGAAAATCAACACCGAATGCACATTGTCGGGCGGCTTGGACTTGTAGTCCTTCAACATTGTGGCTTTGCGGCGTTTGTTGAATATGTAATCCCTCAAGGTGGCGGTGCTATGGAGTTTGTCCATCATGCCACAAATGGTCTTGACTTTGAATGGTGGAGGCATGCTGAAAATTTTGAAGGATAAGCCAAGTTGGAAGTCAGTTGGCAATGTAAAGACAAACCTCGGATCATACGACTCGGATTTGTATTCCATCAACACGATTGTGCCGTTGTCGGAGTCGATGATTTCTTCTTTCTCAATGAGGGCTTCATCTTTGTCATCTTGAAAGTACTCTCCACATAGCTGTAACACCCCAAATTCTCGGAACTCGGGGAGCTACTGGTTAGGACCTCACAATGGGTCCCGACCTTGGTTTAACAACAACTTTACTAGGATCTTACAACAAGGCACAAATGTAATTAAAAACAATTTCCAAAACATAATATTTTTAATGGTATGAAAGTACACATGTGATAGCCTTACAAACATATATAAAGATACGTAACATGCATGACGTATGGAAGACTCCCCCGTCCCCATCTAATGAGTACGTGGACCCGGATGACCATCCGTTCCGGATCACTCTGCAACTGTCTATCTCTACAAATCTACAACACGGATAAACCGTTAGCTAACAATCCAAATATAAGTAGAATAACAACAGCACAAACACACGCAGAAACAAATTAAACAAACATCATGCTGGCACTCAACCGTTTATTATCTACTAATTAGGTGATTCATCTTATTCAATTTTACAGTTGTGGCACGAGAGCTATTAACAGCTCTCGCCTCCGTTCCTTATCCAACTGGGTGTAGGTCTAGCTGACCTCCGCCGGTAGCATCACTACAAACCGAGTATGGACTAGTCTCTAAAGAAACCCCCAGCGCCCGCAAGCTAACTGAGCAGAATGCCACCGCCCGTTACTCTTAGGCCAAGTATAGGTCGGTAAATATTTATCACAACCTATAACTCTAACATCTCAATCACACACCACTATCATCATTCATGCTCATATTTAGAAGTCAGCTAAGTAAGCCCAAAGGACTTACCTGGTATAAAGCTCGACTCTCTGTAAACCAAACTCGCTCTGTAAACTGTAGCAACTCAGTTGCCTGTCAAAGGAGATGAGTGCATTAGCACCTCCCACGTAATTAGAAGTCTAAGACTTCTAAGATAAAAGAACGTATTAAAAGATAACTAGTTACAGTACTAATTTAGGGTCAAATGACTATTTTACCCTTGGTCCCGAAACTCCCAGAATTTCCAAAATTCATGTCTAAACTTCTATTTGAGACTCTAACATCATATTCTAACTCCTAAAGTTTAGTTTGGTTACAAACTGGCATTTTTCCTATTTTCCGAAAGATCGTAAAGGTCTAACTTCGGTTTCAAATATAAAATTCGTAAAAGCTTATAAAAATTCCGAAACAATTCTATAGATCATCTATGATGTTCCCTCTACCCTTAGGAGCAAGAATTTCTCAAAACTGTTCATCCATCATTTTTATAAAAATTCCAAAGTTGGTTACAACACTTGAAGTTTCCTATACTTAGCCAAAATCTGAGTACACTTTGAAAAATCATAACTCCTAAACCACTCACTAGATTTATCCCAAGTTTTGATATGTTCTACTATAAAATCTTACCTATAATATATCCAAAATTCAGCCGGAAAGGATATCAAGAGCTTATTCAAAATCATCTCATAAAACAGCATCACTTGCTGTTTTCCCCCAACACTCAGCACATATATAAAAACGTCAACTTTGAAACACAATAACTCTCGAACCGTAACTCCGATTCTTCCCAAATTTTAATATGATCTAAAACAAGATGTCAACTATATCATATCAAAAATTCAAGCCTAACAGAGATCAAAAGCCTATTCAAAACTATCTCACAAAACAGCATCCCATGCTGTTTTTCTCAACTCAGCACATTTATAAAACTGAACTTTGAAACCCCATATCTCTCAAACCGTAACTCCGATTCTTCCCAAATTTTAATATGTTCCACCACAATATGCCAACTATATCATATCCAAAATTCAAGTCTAACAGAATTCAATAACCCCTCCAAATTTATTCCACAAAACTGCATCTCAAGCAACTTTCCTCAAACTCAGCACACTTAGAAAACTGCATGAGAAGCCAACTTGATAAAATCATATCTCCTAAACTATAATTCAGAATAGGCTCAAATTTCAGTATGTTCTACAATGCAATACCGACAACAACATATCCAAAACCAGGAGCAAAGGAAGAGTCTAACTTACCCAAATCTAGGCTCAAAGTCGGTTGTTCAACACTTCTTGAAACTCGGAAGAAACAGCATGAATCTGTAGCAGCTCCTCTATGGCTGTTCTGGGTAGATTTAGGAGACATAAAAGGCACTCATTAAGCATGAATTACATGGGCAGAAGTGCAAGGAAGAGAAGGGCATCCACCTTACCCGATTCCAAGACTCGAGGCACGGAAAAGACAACACTAAAGCTGTTGCGAAGTGGATCTGGCTGCTCGGTGTCACTGGTGTGCTGGAATCGACAAAAGCGAAGCGAGCCCACAGGTGCAGCGTTCAAGGTCGCCAGAAGGAGAAGTACTCGATCCTGGTGTCGGTTTGGGTCGACCGAAGGAGACCAAGCCGCCGCTGCTGCTGCGTGATTGAAGCAGGGAAGTCCCATGGTTGCCTGCTGTAAAAGGGAACGAAGGAAGGGGTACGAGGCCTGTCTGGATGCTGGTTCGCCGACAAAGAGACAACAGGGCTCCGCCGCTGGCATGTGTGAGAAGGCGACGGAGAAGCTAGTGTTGCGTTTGGGAGGACAGGGCAAGGAAGGGACGGCGAGGCTCATCGGGCACCTTGTCATCGATGGTGGTGGGTAGGAGAGATGGGCTGCCGGCGGTTTCTTGCGTGAAACCAGAAGCTGTCTAGGGTTAGGCGTGTAGAGTAGTTGTTGTGCGAAGGAGAGAGCGTGGAGCGATCTGTGATACGTGCAAAGGGGATGTTGCCGATTCCAGATCCGGCCCAGCTGACAATAGACGTGGGAGAGATACTCAAAGGCTGGCGGGCTTCTTCTTGGGCTGGAGAGGAGAGATGTAAGGCCAGCCGGAAGGAGCTGCTACTGGTCCGTACGGATCTCTTCTAGGCTGCTGCTACTGGACGTACTGGGCCAAGGGAGAGTAGATGGGCTGAAGTTGTAAAAACCAAAAAGTGGGCTGAGTTGTCAAACTTGTCAAAACTTGTCATTGCCTTGCCAAGCCCATACATGGCCTTGTCATGATCTCGTCTTCGTCTCGTCAAAACTCGTCATGGTCTCGTCAAAAGGACGTCATGACTTTGTCAACGACATGTCATGATATAAACTAGGGTTTGATAGATTAGGGTTTAATATAAAAAAATCTATCATTTTATGTGAAATAAATTCTACATAAAATGATAAATAATTATAAGAATTAGGATTTGATATAATTCTATCATTTTATGTGAATTAAATTCTACATAAAATGATAAATAATTATAGGAATTAGAGATTGATATAATTTTATCATTTTATGTGAAATAGCTTCTACATAAAATGATAAAATTTGTGAAAAAGAATTGCTAGATAAAATGGAAAACCGTCAACGGCTCTAAGTCCGATTTGATTCGGAATTAAACGGAAATAAAAATTCCGGATATTACAATAGCGGATTGACAAGATGAATTGGAATAATCGGGGATACCTCCGGAATGATGATTTCTTCCTTGGCCTCTTCTAATGGATCATCACACAACGGTTCTTCTTGTTGGGCGGCCGTCATGAGGGAGGCCATTTGTGCCTTCAAAGTTTCTATCTCATGCTTTAGAGCGACATTCTCTTTGGCTAAGACGGCAACACGTTGTCGGTGTTCATGTGGATACCCATGGATGCTCTCTTTAGGCCTTGGTGTATTTGGAGGAGGCAACCACTCCTCTTGGAGACTAGGACGCCGTCGGTGGGGCCTCGGTTGGTCCGAAGGAGGCAACCACACATCCTCCTTAAAGTATTCTCTCCGTTGGTACCTCCGGGTGGTTTGTTTGGCCTTCGGTGGATATGGATGAGGTAACCATTCTTCATCCTCATCATAAGAATCAGAATCGTCATTATACATGATGAACGATGAATAAACAGTTGAAGATCTTCGAAGAAAACCGAAGAACAGTTGAAGATCTTCGAAGAAAACCGAAGAACAGTTGAAGATCTTCGAAGAACACCGAAGAACAGTTGAAGATCTTCAAGAACACTGAAGAGAAAACAAATTTTTTGATGAAGAACAATCAAGAACACAAGTAAAGAAACTTGACCTCGATCCCGAGCTCTGATACCAAAGATGCAAAAAGGGACGATCTAGATCGAGGAGAAACTTCAACTACTCCTTCTTGATTGTTTGAGTTGGATCAAACATAGTATTTGGGTGGCGGAAGCGTTTGGTTGATCCTTCAAAAGGATCCTCGAATGTGGAGGCTTGGATCAAAGACTAGATCCAAGATAGAACTTTAAGAGGGTGTGGAAGAAGGTGATGCCTAAACTAAGTAAGAGGGTTTTCCTTCTCAATACTTAGTATTCAACTTAGACATATCTTACAAATGAGCCAAGCCATCCTTATATAGTGGATGGAGGTCATACAAAGAGTCTTAACATAAATGACGGAATTAAAAGTCGGAATTAAGTTCCGAATATGAAAAGCCTAAAATATGAAAGGTCGGAATTTAATTCACGGAATTAAGTTCCGGAATTAAAGTTCCGAATACAAAAAGACTTATTATTAAATAGCCGAATAATAATAACGGTCTTCCAAAATGTGCGGGTCCTTCTAGCCGGAACACGGATGGCATCGCCATCCGGGGGCGTATCATGAATGTTATGAATGAAGTGTTGAATTTGTTGTGAAAAGTGTAGACAAAAATATAGGTTTGGGGACGTTGGTTTAAATGACGAGTAACTCGGCACCTTTCACATAATCGGGTGTTTGTGCCTTGCCAAATTCAAATAAACCGATAGTCCTAACAAGCTTTGGTATGTGTGCCCGGTGTGGATGCACCTCGAAAAATAAAAAAAAGCCCGAGGACGGCTAATCACCAAGGTTTCGGCTATTGTACACCAATGTCATTGTCTCAAAAATAAATGAAAGAAAAAGAAAAGAAAAGAAGGAAAAGATGGAGAAAATATACACTTGTGGGAAGTTGATCAAGGACAAAATTGTGGAGTTAGTTCCATTCCCGGATTAGCATCACATAAACTAGAAAAATTCCCACCTAATCACAACGTTTCTTGGCCTTTTATTTCACAAGCCCTTGTGACCTATTTGCATGTGTGTAAGACTTAGTGATCTAGATTGAATATGCTCATGATCATCTTGACTTCTTCATTTTTTACATTTCATGCATGCCTTCGAGTTAAGTACAATTGTCTTTCCGTGCCTTCATTTATTTGATGCATGATCGCTTGTCCATTGTCATGAATCATGACTATGAAGGTGATCCAATATTAGAAGCACAACTCCAAAAGATTTTGTTATTTTTCTGCATGCATAAATCATGTCATCTCTTTGTCTATAGTCGGGGACTTGCTCGGGGACGAGCAAACCTTAAGTATGGGGTATTTTTGATAACACGATTTATGACTTAGGTTTTGGCACTCATTTAGGTAGTTTTTCCGCTCATTCACGCATGGTTTACACTAGTTCGTGACGGTTTGCACTCAATTCATATATTTTCTCGAGATAGACATCTACACGGACTTTTGCATGCTTTGTAGGTATTTTGGGAGATTTAGGAGCCTAATCGATACATTCGAGGATCGTTCCTCGAGATGACACACCTTCGGACTCATTAGGATGCAAGCTAGAGGCTAAGAAGGACACTTGGGACCTTGTTGGTGCATGCCATGCACAAAATCGTGGCTTGATGATCCATATAGTGCAAGAACACCAAAACCACGGTCACTGGAAGAACCACGCCCGTGGAAATGGGCCGTGGTTTTTGCCAGACGGTTGTGACAGCTGTGCCACGATTTTCATGGCCGACTCTTGCAATTTGTAGGATAAATAGGTGGTCCTACAAGGCTGAACAGGGGATCCAATACACATCCACTCTCACCCCCATTCTCTCCCACTCTTAACAAGAAAGATTCTCTCAATTGGAAGCTTGGAAGAGAGCTACCATTGGAGGAGGAGAAAAGCTCCATTGGAGAAGAACACACCATTACTAGTCTTTGATAGATTTTAGAGTGAAGATTATCGGAATCGTTTTCTAGGGTTGTAAGAATCAATTGAACCTTCTTTTGAAGGGTTATGAGTCTTTCTAATCTCATATTCAGCTTGGTTTTACTTGTTTCACTAGTTCATCTCTTTCTCTTCATTTTCTTGCAAATGGATGCCATGATTTTATGCTTGATGATTTCAATTGTGATGATGTATGTTGTTGGCTAAATAGATGCGATTTTAGGGTAAGGAAAGGATGGTTATGGCTTGGACTATGATAGAATAGACTTAAATGTATGCTTGGATGATTCGTTTGATTGAACCTAGTCACTGTTAGAAACCACGGTTTGTTCTAGACAAACAACGGCCGTAGACCTTGATGAACACCCCGTGTTTTTAATCAACTTGCTTGTAATGATAAATCCAAGTGTTAGGTTGTTAGATTGTTGAAATCCTAGAGTTTGTTGAGCTAATTCTATCCTAGGGTGACCTAGTGTTAGCAACTAAGTGTTAGAGGAGACCTACCCGGTGATTCTTACTCTTAGATACCGAAGATGACAAACTCTAGGTAGTAATGAGCCTCACAAGCCGCTGTTGGACTGAGTGTGCTAGGATAGGTGTTTAGTACTTGCCTTTCCGAGACTTACCCGGTAAAGAGAGGTTAGATCCCTAGAATGCCATCCAGTTTGTGTAGAATTCCTATCCTTAGGCTCTTTGAGACTTACCCGGTGATGAGACCTTAGGAACGGACTAGTGGACCATGAGACCTACCCGGTGATTGATCCCAATCTAGAAATACTGACTCCCAACATACCATAGTTAATCCAAGGAATGATTAGATAGCTTGAGTCCTATGCCATAACCGGAATTTCCGACCGCTATAATCCGTTTCTCTCTCTTTGATCTCATATCTCGAGTTTATCTTGTTTGTTTGTGTTGATTTGCTAGATTGATTGTTTATTTTGCATGATTTGTGATCTTTGATTGATCACCTAAAAACCAAACCAAAAACATTGAGATTTTCATTTCTTTATTCCTTTCTCTTTTCTTAGCTTAGACTTTCACTATACTTAGTCATTAATCGATTCAATCTCACCTCAGTCTTTGTGTTCGACCTCGAATATTATCCCTACTACAAAACGTCCCGTACACTGCGTGTTCGCTAGGAGTTAGGAGAAATATAACGAGTATAAATTTAAAGCTTTTGCGTGTCACGTTCTTAGCGTAACATGGTGCATTCCGGAGGATGAGATGGAGAGTGTGATCCGCCATTGCCACTCCTTTCCATGTGGAGGCCATGCTAGTTCACATAAGATGTGTGCAAAGGTATTGCAATCCGGTTTTTATTGGCCTAACTTGTTTAGGGATGTGCAGAATTTTTTAGTGGCATGTGATGCTTGCCAAAGGACGGGCGACATCTCAAGGAGAAATGAGATGCCCTTGAACAACATACAAGAGGTTGAGATATTTGATGTTTGGGGTGTGGACTTCATGGGGCCATTCTCCTCTTCATGTGGCAACCTATACATTCTCTTGGCGGTGGACTATGTGTCGAGATGGGTGGAGGCAATCGCCTCTCCCACAAATGATGCCAAAGTAGTGGTGCGGTTCTTGAAACGAGTTATCTTCCCTAGATTTGGAATACCAAGAGTGATCATAAGTGATGGAGGGAAGCATTTCACCAATAGGAACTTTGGGACACTTTTGGCTAAGTATGGGGTGACTCATAAGGTGGCCACACCTTACTATCCCCAAACTAGTGGCCAAGTGGAGATCTCCAACCGGGAGATAAAAGGAATACTTGAGAAGACGGTTTCTAGGATGAGAAAAGATTAGGCTATGAAGCTTGATGATGCTTTGTGGGCATATAGAACCGCTTTCAAGACACCAATTGGCACCACTCCATACAAGCTAGTTTATGGCAAGTCTTTCCATCTTCCGGTGGAGATGGAGCATACGGCGTATTGGGCCATAAGGTGGCTGAATTTTGACCTCAAAGAAGCCGGTGAGAAGAGGTTGCTAGACATGAATGCTCTTGAAGAGATCCGGTTGGATGCTTATGAAAATGCCCGGATTTACAAGGAAAGGACCAAGCGTTGGCATGACAAGGGTCTCATCCCAAAGGAGTTGAGTGAGGGTGACTTAGTACTTCTCTTCAACTCAAGGCTGCGGCTCTTCCCCAGAAAGCTCAAGTCAAGATGGACGGGTCCTTATGTTGTGAAGAAGATGTTTCCTCATGGAGCGGTGGAGATAGGAAGAGATCATTGTGGTAACTTTAAGGTGAATGAGCACCGTTTGAAGAAGTACATCCCGGAAGCTCCGGTGGAAGTGATTGCCCCACTTCACCTTTAGTGAAACGCTCCTGAATTTGGTCAAGCTAATGACCTTAAAGAAGCGCTTAATGGGAGGCAACCCATTGGTACATATCTTTCCCTTTTATTTTTCTTGTTTTTGTTTGATTTTGTTCTTGGTGTGCTTTGTTTTTCTTTTGTGTTTTTGGGTGCTAGATCTTGTTGTTGTCATGTGTGACGAGATGCTGGAGGTCATGTGAAAACCTCATGGAACTGGTTAAGGTACAAGATCCGAGCACATGGACGAGGAAGAAAGCACCCAGGAAAATCGGACTGTTCTTGCAAAGAAATCGGCCGATTTTCCTGGAAAGATGGTCCGATTTTTCCTTCTATCAAGGAAAGTGATGATCTCCAATCATGCATGGGTGGAGCGGACGTGGAACTTGGACGGCTTGCGGTGCCAACCGCGGTTCCGACATTTTAATGAACATCAAGAGCTCTACCATCCTTGATCGATCATCCACCATCATCATTCGATGCGAACCGAAATACCAAAGCATCAACAATTTTACATTGTGAGGACTCTCTTTCACTTCCTTATTTAATTTGCACATTGGGGACAATGTGTTGTGTTTTTAAGTATGGGGTGGGGTTTTCAGAATCATTTGCGTGATTGCATCTAGGATAGTTTCATATTAGTGTCATGTAACGACCAGTTTTTTTCCGTTACGCTTTGATAGGGTTAGAGAAGTTTAGGAAACAAATAAAAATTTAGTGAGACTAGGACATACCGGTTTATTTATGGAAGTCGTTTAATTAAGTACCTTGTTCTAAGTTTCAGGACGAAACTTATTTTAAGGGGGTACTGATGTAATATCAGGAATTTTTATTCCGTTTAATTCCAAATCAATTCGGACTTCGAGCCGTTGACGGTTTCCCATTCTATCTAGTATTTCTTTCTTCACAAATTTTATCATTTTATGTAGGATTTAATTCAGATAAAATGATAGAATTATATCAAATCCTAATTCTTATAATTATATATTATTTTATGTAGAATTTAATTCACATAAAATGATAGAATTATATCAAATCCTAATTCTTATAATTATTTATTATTTTATGTAGAATTTAATTCACATAAAATGATAGAATTATATCAAACCCTAATTTTTATAATTAATCCTTAACGACGACTTTAGACGAGAATGTGACAAAGCTGTGACGAGAATGTGACAAAGCTGTGACGAGAATGTGACAAAGCTGTGACGAGATCATGACAGAGCTGAGACGAGGTCATGGCGAAGCCCGACAACTCTGTTACGAAGTCATGCATGGGCTTGACAAAGCCATGACGAGTTTTTGACGAGTTTTGACAACTTAGCCCACCTTTGTTTTTACAACTTCAGCCCATCTCTTGTGCTTACCTTGTCCAGCCCATGGCTTTGTCCCTTGCTGGCGGATTGGAGCAGCCCAAGAAGCCAGCCAGAAGCAGCCCAACAGTGAAGCGTTGCAGCCGTTCAACCTTACCCATGCAAACCCTTTCTTTGTCTCTCCCACGTAAATCGGCTCCTCTCTTCTAACCCTAGCCTTCATCTCCTCGTCATTCAGCACGCAACAGCAGCGGACCCTATCTCTTCATCTCCTCGTCATTCAGCACGCAGCAACATCGGACTCTAGCCCTTCATCTCCTCTTCTTTCAGCACGCAGCAACAGCAGAGATGGAGGATTGGTCTTGCGATTTCTCCCACGTGGTGACAACAACGCAGCAGTAGGCTACGACTTGCTTCCTTGCGACTCCGTCCACGCAGAAGCTACTCAAGACTCCATTGCCTTCAGCCAAAAATGCAGTAACCGTCCCCGCCCCTCCTTCAACTACACCGGACGTTCAGAGGACAGCCTTCTACAGGCGGTCACCCTTGCGAGCTTGGTTGTCGAGGAAGAAACCTTATCCACCACGAGCAGCCGCCTGGAGTCAGCACCAGTCTTCCCCTTCATCTTCAAACAGTAGCAGCAACGCCAAGGCTAATGGATGGTCCTCGCCGCTCTCATGGTTGCACTCAGGAGCTCACGCAGGCCTCATCATGAGAGCCTTGTAGATGAGTAAGACCTCACTCCTTCTTCCTTGCTTTACTTCAGCCATATATGCGCTTATAACTGGTGCCAAACCCTCTAGGAATCCATATACTCCAGCCAAAGGAACAGCTGCAGAGTGGCTGTTACATCTTTCAATTTTCCAACTGTGACGAACAGCCAATTTTGGACTCCGATTTGGGTAAGCTAAACTCCTCATTTGTTTCTGAACTTTGGATATGTTACAGTTTACCTTGCATAGTATAACATACTGAAATTTTAGAGTATTCCGAGTTATAGTTTAGGAGATATAGTTGCCCAAAGTTGGCTCCTCATGTAGTTTTATAAATGTGCTGAGTTGAGAAAAACAGCATGGGATGCTGTTTTGTGAGATAGTTTTGAATGGGATTTTGATCTCTGTTGGGCTTGAATTTTTTATATGATATAGTTGACATATTTTTGTAGAATATATTAAAATTTGAGAGGCATCCAGCGAGTGGTTTGGGATTTATGATTTTTCCAAGATTGAGTCGTAAGCAGTTTTTCTGTTGTGCTGAAATTCGGTTTTCTGAGATAGTTTTAAATAGGATTTTGATCTACTTTGCATCTGAATTTTGGATATATTAGAGATAAGATTTTATAGTAGAACATATCAAAATTTGGGATAAATCCAGCGAGTAGTTTAGGATTTTTGATTTTTTCAAAGTTAAGACACTGTGTTGCTTGTTAAGTGTTGAAACCAACTTTAGAAATTTTTGTAGAAGCGATGCTTTAACAGTTTTAAGAAATTCTTTCTCCTATGAGTAGATGGGATATCATAGATGATCTAGGGAATTATTTTGGAATTTTTATAAGATTATTCGAATTTTATATTTGAAGCTGTAGTTGGACTTTAGTGACTTTTCGGGAAATAGAAAATGGGTAGTTTTTCTAGTTGTTACCTAAAATGATACTAGGGAGTAGAATATGGTTAGTTAGCCTCAATTTATAATTTAAGTACATATTCCGAGTTTTTGGAAGTTCCGGGACTAAGGGTAAAATAGTCATTTTACCTTAAATAAACACTGTAATAACTTCTACACATAGAATCGTATATCTTAAGAGTTTTAGACTTATAAGTATCCAGGGAAATGTGTTGACCCACGTTCCTCCTCTGACAGGCAACTGAGTTCTACACTTACGGATTTTGTTTGTGTTAAGAGAGAGTCGAGATTTGATTCTGGTAAGTCCACGGACTTACTTAGCTGGCTTCTTGTATGAGTGTAATGTGTATGAGTGGTGTTTGTTAGTTATGATAAACAATGAAACCGGATTAGGCCGACTTTATTATTTACGTAATTGACCCAAGTGTATGATAACGGGTCATGACATCATCTACCTAGCTCTTGCGAGAGTCTAGGAGGTTCCCTGCGACCAGCCCAGCCCGGTAGATGGTCAGATGCATTAGTACCATTCCGCGTTGGTAAACGGGGACAGGGGCGAGGTTTGGGAATTCCTCGTGTCACAAAATAAGTATCATTAGTAATGACCTATCACCTAATTAAAGATAATAAAAGGATTGAGTGTGCATGTTGATTGTGTATGTTGTGTGTTTGTGTTTTTACCTTTATACTTATGCGTAAAATGTTAGCTAACGGTTTTACACCGCTTGTAGATGCCTTGCAGGTTAAGACAGTTGTAGAGAGATCCGGAGGAAATGGTCAGCCGGGTCCACGTACTCATTTAGTTGGGGACGGGGATGTCTTATGTTCTTCATATGCGTCGTTTTAATATCTTTTCTTGTAAGGTTGATACATATTTCGATGTATATATTGTTTACAGTTTTCAAATGTTTTAAATACTTTTGTGCCTTGTTGTAAGATCCAAGTTAAATTGTTGTCAAACTAAGGTCAGGATCCATTGTGAGGTCCTAACCAGTAGCTCCCCGAGTTCTCAGAATTTGGGGTGTTACATGTCAAATGTTTCATTATGTTTTGAATTGTATATATTTTTCTCAAAAATCCAAAAAAATCAGAAAATTTTAAAAAATTTTAAGTGCTTCTAAGTTTGGATATGACCCTTATGATGAGATTGTTTTGTGAATTGGCTATGGATGGCCTTATGTGTTGAATAGATGTATGCATATGTAGACTTGAAGTACTTCTCTTGAATCCTATGTATGAATTGTGATCATGATGTTTGCCTTGATTGGATTGAGGATTGATGGTCGAAATTACATGCTAGTTCTTGCACATCATCTAGGAATGACTAAGGCAATTGATCCTTCTCTACTTCTCATCTTGATCATGTTGTTTGAGCACCTCAATTGATATAAAAATTTGACCTCTTTTGACCCATCCGAGAATAGGAGCATGCTAATGTGTTAAGTGTGTGAAAAGCAAGTGTGGTGTGAAGTTGTTGATGAATGAATGTTGTGAATGAAGTGCTGAATTTGTAGTGAAAAGTGTAGAAAAAAAATAGGTTTGGGGACTTTGGTTTTGATGACGAGTAACTCGGCACCATTCACATAATCGGGTGTTTGTGCCTTTCAAAGTCGGATAAAACGAATGTCCTAACGAGCCTTGGTATGTGTGCCCGGTGTGAGGCACCTCGGAAAAAGCCCGAGGTCCACTAATCACCAAGGTTTCGACTTTTGTACACCTATGCCATTGTCTCAAAAATAAGTGAAAGAAAAAGAAAATGAAAAAAAAAAAGAAAAGAAAGAAAAGATGGAGAAAAATATACACTTGTGGGAAGTTGATCAAAAGCGAAATGGTGGAGTTACTTCCATTCCCGGATTAGCATCACATGACCTAGAAAATATTCCCACCCTATCATCATATTAAACTCAACACGTCATTTTTCTATACCATTGAGCTTCTTGCTCTGTGGGTTAGGACCAACCATGCTTTTACTGCACTACTCTAATTATTCTGTTGTCACCCATTAATCATAAAGACATTTCCCGCGAGTCCAAAATGATTAATGATAGCATGTATTATAGTCTATATTTTGGGACTTGTTTAGACGTTTTATCTTCAATAATCTGCATGTTTGAATGTATATTATGTGATTATATTGTTGTTTCATCTACCTTTACGGGAATCGAGGTCTACACCAAGTTTTGTTGTAATCGTAGGTAAAATGGCACATTTTGGATCGAACTGGAGCTAAGGAGCAAAGGAGTCATAGGAGCTACATTCAGGAGCTTAAAAGAGAACTCAAGGAGCAAGGAATTAACGGAGAAGATTTACTTTGGACCAGATTTAAGAGATTTCACATTCAGTTGAGATTCACCTCGGTCAGCTACAGTATCACCTCGACCGAGGTGATCTAGAGGAGCGCCCCGACCGAGGCGAACACCCGGACACGGCGAGATATATTTTATTTGGCTGAGATCTTTTATTTTTGGAAGGAGAGATCTTATATTTTTGGGCTGGATTTCTGGAAGGAAGATCATATATTTGGGAGATCTATTTTGGAGATAAGATATATTTTATTAGGAAATTATCTTTTTAAGATATTATTATCTTTGGAAGATAATTCTCCTATATAAAGGGTTGGATTTTCCACAAATTCAGCATCCGATATACCATACAGTATTCTCCCAGCTGCAGGAAGGAAGGATTTCTGGAAGTTTTGAATGAAGGAAGGAAGATTGAAGATATATCAAGGAATGATTGATAGTTCGGATATAGCTTTTGAGGGGATTTGTAAGAGTTTCTTAGATTCCCTTTTGTTTGATTGTCTTATTGGATTTTGTGATCCAAGGAACGCTGATTTGTTTGATATTTGATTAAGTTATTGAAGCCTTGTTCTCAAGGTTTTTGTGTTCCAATATTCATTCCCTTTCCATATATTTGATTATTGCTTTCATGATGATGAGTGGCTAATTCCTTTGTGCGATTCTAGGGTGATTAGCTGAAAGTTGTGGGAAAGACGATGATAGAATAATCTTAAATCCAGTAGAACCCTAAAAGTTCGAGTCTTTATCCTTAACCCTAGAACATCTCGTTCAATCGATGAACATCTCGGATGGGGTGAAACTTGACTGACCGAGGTGACCTTTTCTGATCCGTAACTGAGAGTTAAGTATTAGAGTTTGCCAAATCCTATTCTTATTACAACTTTCCTGGTTCAATGCAAGCATAGGATGAGACTTACCCGGTGATTCCTTAGTTTGTTTACCCATGATCATAAGTATAGGTAATAAAGGTTCATCCTTTATTGGGGTTTGAGTGTGCCTTCATTCCATCTTTGTGAGTTAGCCTGAGACTTACCCGGTAAATGTTGATTCTATTCCCTTAGTTGGTGTGTTGGTTTGAGATTATAATTCCTTTCCTTAGTACCTTGAGACTTACCCAGTAATAGGAGCTTTTGATTTGGGATTAGTGAGTAGTGAGACTTACCTGGTGATCTATTCCACTTTAGAAACACTTTCCCTTTGCAAAATCTCAGCTTTGTCCGCTTATCTTGAGATCTTGAGTTCGAACCACAGCTAGACGCTTTAATCCCTAAAATTTGCATATGTCCTTTAATTGACCTTATTATCATCAGTTTGATTGCTTTAATCGCTTTTGTGGTTATTAGTTACATTGACAACCTATACTTGCTTTGTTTCACGTAAGTCCTTGAGATCGACACCCCGGAATTCTTGCTTTTACTATAATTGATCCGTACACTGCGGGTTCGCATCCTTGTTTTAAGCATATTTCATGGGATATAAATTTAAAGCTTGCACACACCGTTTGGAGCGAACAAGTCTTTGGCGCCGTTGCCGGGGATCGAATCTAGACCAAGCCGGTTGCGGTTGTCTTTCGGGGCAATTGCCCCTGTTGCTACTAACCACTCTACTTGAGTGACTTTCGCATGTTCTTTTTCTTAGGTTTATGCGAAAAACCCGTTCTGGGAAGGAAATCGTTCCTTACAATCCCGAACCAGAAAAGACATACAAAAGACGCTTGAAAGAAGCGAAAATGGCCAACCGAGACGATCGCGATCTTGAGGCCGAATTGAAGGAGGCGATGGAACAGTTGCACCTCAATATGGAAGAACTGCAGCGCGAGAGGGAGGAAACTCGCACCAGAGGTGCAGAGATTGAAGCAGATATGGCTGAGCTACGAGCTCAAATTCTGCATCGACCAGACCCTCGACCGAGGCAGGACCTCGCTCCAGTTGCCGCGGCCGAGATACTTCCACCTTGGATGCCTGTCCGAGATGTTCTTTTTGCAGGAATTCCACAAACCCTAGGACAGAGGATGGACCCAAACCAGCAAGTGAGGCGTCCAGGAGTCAACCTAGGTGATCCAACGGAGCATGATTACAAACTTCGACCGCAAGTTCTATCCATGATCCGCCAATGCCAGTTTGGAGGTTTAGAGAGGGAGTCTCCGCATCAACATTTACAAAACTATGTGATTTTGATGGAGACCTTGAGAAATTCAAGGCTGGAAGATAATAATTACAAGCTAAGGCCTTTTTACTTTTCTTTGAAAGACAGGGTGCTTACTTGATATCAGTCTCTTCCTCCCGGAAATATATACACTTGGGAGGAGATGACGACGGAGTTCATAACAAAATTTGCCCCCCCCCCCTCCAAAACCGTTGAAATGAGAGGAAAGATCAATGCATTCATCATGAAGGACAAGGAGAGTTTGTTCAAGTCATGGGAGAGGTTTAAAGATGTTCTTTTGGATTGCCCAAACCATGGGATTCCAAAGATAGAGTTGTTGGAGATATATTTCAAAGGATTGGATGGAGCTAACCAATTCACCCTTCAACTACTATCCACGGCACATTCATGGACATGTCGATTGATGAAGCTTGAGAGTTCATTGAGAAACAAGCTTTGCACATGGAGAAATACTCCCACCAAGGAGCTGAAAATGGAGTTAAGGGAGTTCATTTTCACGAAACTCCATCAAATGACAATCAACTCATCTCCCTCAAGAATGATGTGAAGCAATTGAAGGACCTTTTGGTTGCTCACACCAAAAAGGAGGAGGGAGGATATCAAGGGTCATGGAACAACAATCAAGGTTCCAGGAACAATAACAACAACAACAATAGAGGCTCCAACATCAACAATTGGAGATCTAACAGTCAAAATTCGGGTAACCCTTACTCTAATTAAAATTCTAATAATTCCTCTAACCCTTTCTCTTCTTCTTCTAATCCATTACAAAGTCAGGAGCCTGGATCAAGTTCGTCCCAGCCAGAGAAGAAAGATGCATTGTTGGAGGCCATCTTGATCAAGCTCAACGCTATGGAGACATCCATGACTTCATTTTCGAAGGCACAAAAAGCCTTAGAGCAACAATTCTTGAATAAGGCGAATGAAGCGCCAAGAGATCCGGGGAAGCTCCCAGCAAGGACAGAGAGCAACCCTAAAGGACAGATCATGGCAATAACAACGAGAAGTGGACTGAAAACTGCAGATCTAGTGCCTCGGTCGATGCCAGTACAGATGAAGAACACCTCGGTCCAGGTACAGACGAAGAACACTTCGGTCGAGGTACCATCCGAGGGGGAGTCTCAGAAAGCGTCGGACAAAACTGAAGTTTATGTCCCACCTCCTGCATATAAACCACCACTTCCATTCCCCCAGTCAAGGGCTACAGCACATCTAGACAAGCACTTTGGTAAGTTCCTTGACTTGATGAATAAATTACATATTAACATCCCTTTTCTTGATGCTATTCTTGGGATGCCCGTCTATAAGAAGTTCTTAAAAGAGATTATATCAAGGAAGAGGAAGCTGGAAGACTTTGGTGAAGTAAGGATGACGTCTAAATCCTAGGAACTCATTTAAATCATGAAGGAGAAGATGCCACCTAAGTTGAGAGATCCCAGCTCATTTTGCATTCCCATTCAAGTTGGGGATGTTACTTGTGAAGCATTGTGTGATCTAGGAGCCAGCGTGAGCATCATCCCGCTGGAGCTATGTGTGAAGATCGGACTTGGAGAGCCCAAGCCGGTGAAGATAAGATTATACATGGCGGACCGCTCCATTACCCATCCCGTGGGCATTTTGGAAGATGTTCCGGTTAAGTTAGGTAACTTCTATTTACCTATAGACTTTGTTGTACTTGATATTCCCGCAGATTATCCCGTTCCTATCATTCTCGGGAGACCAATTCTAGCAACTTCGGGTTGCAATGTGGATTGTAAGAACGCCAAGTTCAAGTTCAACATTGGTGGTGATCAAGTGGAGTTTGCATTGCTTGCTGCAATGAAGGGAGAGCCGCTGGAGGATGATATCTTCAAAATCTATGATGAAGAAGAATCAAGAGAATTGGTGAGTTTCATCCTTATTAATGACCCTCTTGAAAGAGTTATTAGTTTTAGCTTAATGGAGGAAGGTATCACTAGTACAAATACCCCCCTAGACCCCGGTTATTTTGTACATGGGAACCCGGTTATGGAAGCGTGGTTAACGGGAGCGAGGTCCGACGGTTCGCACCCCGGTAAATGTCACCGTGTTAAAATTTTTCGGACCCCGTTTTTTTTATAGCGGGGTAAAAGTCGGACCCCGGTTATTTTAAAATAACCGGGGTAAAAGTCGGACCCCGGTTATTATAGAATAACCGGGGTAAAAAATCGGAACCCGGTTATTATAAAATAACCGGGGTAAAAGTCGGACCCCGGTTATTATAAAATAACCGGGGTAAAAGTCGGACCCCGGTTATTTTAAAATAATCGGGGTAAAAAATCGGACCCCGATTATTTTAAAATAACTGGGGTAAAAAGTCGGACCCCGGTTTTTTGTAAAATAACCGGGGTCCGACTTTTACCCCGGTTATTTTAAAATAACCGGGGTAAAAGTCGCTAAAATTGGTAATTTGCGGACCTCGGTTTTAGTATAATAACCGGGTTATTTTTACCAGTTTTAAAATTTTTATTCCCCGGTTTCTTCTTAAAACCGTGGTAATTTTTTAACCGTAATTTATTATATTTAATATGAAAATTAGCTAATTTGGCACCTGCTTAACCGAAAAATAATTAATTAGTAAATATATAATATTAAGCTAAAATACATAAGCAAACTTATCATTTAATTAATATTTCAATGATATAATCCGAAAGTAACATCAAAAAACAAACCAAGTTTCTACCGTTCTTCGTTCTGATAGTATATTATATATGTTTAACAAAAGATTACAAACACTTTTTACCGAGATGGTCTCTACATGGAAAACTAAGCTAGGCAAGTCAGTCAATATCGATGCATTCTTGAATGAGAGGTTCCACAAACTCGAGCCACTCCTTGTGCAGTTCATGAAGATGATCTTTGTCATACGTCTTCGGTGAGCCTTTAAAATACTAAACAATTAAACAATAAACAACAAAAGTAAGCAACAACATATATCAACAATTTTACATATCAATATTTTAATATGTAGTAAGTACACATGCATACCATTTGCGGAATATCATGCACATCGTTTTCAATAATTTTCCTCATGTAACGACATATGTAGTAACCATTTTTGTCATCTGTTGGTAGTTTAGGGGTCTAAAATATTAAAGAAGATTTATAGCTCAATATACAAATATGTTAATTACAAACTCATTTGAACAAGACAAAATCAATTAAGATCTAACCTTGATGATCTTCCAACGCAATACTCGCTTTCTTATCTTGGGATTAGTAGGAGGCATCCTTGTTTCATTAAATTGTTCCATAGAACTACAATGAAATACAATGTAACATATCCATCAATATCTATCAATCCATGAAATCAACAAAAACTTGAAAGTATAGCATTTTGTGTTATATAACTTACAGTTTAGCCACGATCCGAAAATCACTTCTAACTTCTTCATGCATTGGATCCAACCAATAAACAACACATTCTAAGGGATCAATCACCGCCAACATCCAATGAAGACTACGAATAAAGAATTCACTCAAATTGGTTACTAGTTGGACAATCCAAAATTTAATATATAT
>BSUD01000003.1:89011984-89068978 GCA_033239045.1 Fagopyrum esculentum | reverse complement strand
CATATGTATATATATATACATATGTATATATATATACATATGTATATATATATATATATATGTATGTATATATATAATGTAATATAGTAACATTTTACTTACCCTCCAAAATAGGGGGCCAACCATAAACGTCTTGTCATATCAGAATTCCGTAGAGAATTAACCATATATTCAACTCTCTCATCAACACGTCTTTCGGTACCCACCGGCCAAGCCAAGTTTGTTGGGGAAAGAAAGGCAAATTTGCTTGGATTATAATTTTCAAACAAGCACCTATCATTCATAATCAAATGAGATTAACTTCCCAAAAATTTTCTAATAAAAATGTAATGGACATGTATTAAATACATACTTGATATATATCTCGATATACCTCGTCTCTAATTCTCGTCCATCTAGCCATATTTTCATATCCCTCTTTCCAAAGTGCAACAAGTACTCTTGATGAAAAATTGAAGTTGGCATATTGACCACGACATCCACATCATCAACCGAATTAATCATTGACAAGCATCTCGTCACCACACTGTCACTCTTTCCTTGGGGTGTACGATCTATGTAATCCTCATCGATGTGGATATGAACATCTTTTGTGGTTTTAGATGCTTTTGAACTCTCACGAACATCCTATATAAGAATTCATAAGGATACTCACATATACATATTGACAAAACATTAACAATATCTAATAAAAAATTTATAAATGTTAGCATTATACCGATACAAAAGTGACCATGCACTTTGGTCATGCAATGTAACCTCCGATTGCATCTTTGACAACGACAACCTCATCCGTCTGTTTTGGCAATTCTATAAACTCATGATCAACCTCAACTATCTCAACTACAACCTTGCAAGTTTCTACATCCAACGGCTTGCCATGAAGCATTGTAACTCCTCCGTCTTTTGGAATATAAACTTGCCCTGTAGCTACCATAGATGTTGGAGTGGGCCAATAAAGCTCACATTTTTTCCACACTCCCTAACCAATTAATATATATATATATATATATATATATATATATATATATATATATATATATATATATCAATGATGACACTTAATCAGTATAATATACATGAAAAAACAACATTATTACATCAATATAAAATATAGATGATGTGATCACAAAATGATGAACTTTATGCTAGATACTTACCTGATTGTCTGTAGCAGGTGAATCATTAATTGAGCAACTATTGTTAATGCTATGGTTAATATTCTCTCCTCCTTGATACTTCCCCTTCAGTTCCAAGATTTCTTTTTTCAATGTCATAACTTCTGATTCCAATTCGTTTACTTTAGAGCTTAGTTTTACAACTTGTTCAGATGGACGAGCACATCTGCGCTTGTTTTTACCAAACACTTGTTTAGAACCAACTCCAAGACCTACACCCTTCACTCGACCGGGGTGATCATCACCTAGTGCCATAGATAGTATATCATTACTCACCGAGGTTGTTACGAGTCATCCGCAACTTGTTTAGTAAGCGAATCCTTGAAATCACATACATTTTACATTAATAGTTCATCTAGTTTAGGATGAAAATCTTCTAAAACAATAAATGTATTTATACGAAAAATTGTTTTTATACTTACAATTTTTGAAGCCACGGGTCTACAAGCGACATCAACTTCACCACTCATTGTTTGCCTAGCTTGTACCCATAATTCAGATCGGTCTATTGTAGAAGTGGTATAATTTTCCCCACGTTGTTCGAGCTGTACAAAAAATTTGAGTAATGAAACCGTCAGTCAACCACAATGCATAAACTATAAATTTGAAGCATAATGTAGATGCATTACTAGTTTTTTCTCTAATCGTGCATAACCTTTTCTTGATCCTCTATATGGATACTTATTCTTCTTTGCATTTTCACTATTTATTGCACTTGTCTCCTGCATTCAACAATTTCTAAGAAAACATAATCCAGCAAAACATAAATAAAATCCAACAATACCTGAAAATCTTTAGTGCATCTTTGTCGTCTAAACTCATCCCAATCAGTCTGCTCGATGTAATTATATTTAGCAGGAGGTTCCAATTTACCATCTTTGACTATTTTAGTGAGTGTTTTCCTGAAGCCCCTAAACTTGTCACCAACATCCATAAGGATCATGTTTTTATGTGCATCACTAGGAATCTCAAAAGCTTCCTGCAATTTTTATGAAAGGCCACAAGAAGATAACATTACCTTAAATAAAAAGCACCCTAAATAAAAATCACCCTATACATGTAATAACATATTTACTAAAGCCACAAAATGATAATTATCTTTACAGAGTCCAATATAGAGGTCTTAATCTCAGTTGGAACTTTTCTCCAATCACGATAAACAATTGGTATCCTTGTGCATGCTAGATAACCAACATAGCTTGCCAATAGTTCAGATTTATCACAAACTGCTTTTCCGTATAAGTTCCAATCCAAGACTATCTTTTCGGTGAAATTCTTAGAACTCTTTCTAATCCTATTTGTAAGAGCAGCACCCCTAGCGTGTGTGTGAGTAGCATCGTCGTCACTCGCTTCAGAATCACCACCATCACCTCTTGGGTGCACTGTCTGCGTTGTGCAAATAATCTCATCATTTCTCGAAGAGGGACTTGCCATTTACCTGGACTTGTGATAACATATATAAACTATATGATTAGTTAATTAGAAATAACGCAAAAGAAGCATTCCAACTCATTAGGTACATTCCAAAATAGGTACACCGGGAAATTTTGTTAGTTGAAAATAAAAATCAGCAACGTAACTCTTTAGGTAATGACACAATCAGAAAACAGAAATAGTTCATAAACATAAGTAGAATCCAAAAACCATAATCAACTTCAACTATGTCAACTACAACCTTATCCGTTTGTTTTAACAACTTCAAGAATAAGAATGCAACACAACACTTCAAGAATAAGAATTCAGCAGAAGGTCTACAATCACTTTCTCTTTCTTTTAGAAACCTTTTTTGAACTATTAATCTCTAAACCTTCTCCATGGTCTGACCGTAAGTATGGCCGGTCATCTTCTTTAACAATTGTCGCATTCACCGGCATGATGACTGAACAATTTGCCACTAAGTCTTCTGTGTCAGTATTATTCTCCACATATCTATCCTTTGTTGCTTGCACAATGACCCACTTGGAATCAGACGGGTCAGGGACAAAGAACACTTGAATTGCTTGTGAAGCTAAGATAAAAGGATCATCCTTATGGCCAACCTTACTCAAATCAACAAGAATGAAGCCTAAGTCATCCGTTTTTACACCCTTTTCGACATCAGCCCATGTACAGAGAAAAACCGGCACCTTAAACTCAATGTAATTGAGTTCCCATATGTTTGCAATAACTCCATAATATGACAATTGTTTATAGACAGACAGATGTAAAGTCTCAGATACTAGTGTTACACCGCTGTTCTGCACCGCACTTTTAGCATCATGAGATTTTGTGTGGAAAGTGTATCCATTTATTGCATATGCAGAGAATGACGTTACGTCGGGAAGAGGGCCTTTGCACAACCATCTCAAATTGTTGGACACTGACTCGGGTGATATTTGTTGTTGATCAAGTATTCTCTTTCTAAACCATTCAACAAAAGAGCGATTATGTTCTTTCATGATCCACTTCTCACTTTTAGAAGTAAGATTTTGGCTTCTCAAATAATCCATGTGCTCTTCGATAAAAGGACTAACTTCGTCACTGTTTCGAAGAACATACAAATGAGCTTGACGTAGCAACTTTGACGTTACTCTTTCCGTTCTTTCACCAACTAAACCGTTTCCTTCTGTCGGATCTATCGTGGATGTCTTAGGAAGTCCTATGGCATCAGCACCTGATAAGTAATTGCTACAAAACTCAACCGCTTCTTCGACAATATATCTTTCAACCATGCAACCTTCAGGTCTATATCTGTTCTGCACATAATCTTTCAATACTTTCATATATCGCTCAAATGGATACATCCACCTCAAGTATACTACTAGTCCACAATATCTTACTTCTCTAACAAGATGAACCATCAAATGCACCATTACATCAAAAAATGATGGTGGAAAAATCATTTCAAGTTCGAACAATATAAGCTCAATCTCCTTTTGCAAACTTGTTAACTCTTTCACATCAATGACCTTGCTGCAAAGTATCTTAAAGAAGAAACAAAGACGTGTGACAATATCTCGAACATGTTTTGGTAGAATTCCACGTATTGCTATCGGCAAAAATTCCTCCATTATAACATGACAATCATGGGATTTAAGTCCTTGCAACTTCACTTGATTCATATTTACGAGACTTTTGATGTTGGATGAAAATCCAGAAGGTACCTTTACCTCAAGAAAGAATTTACAGAATGCAAATTTTTCAGCTTTAGAAAGGGTGTAGCAAGCCGGCGGTAGGTACGTTTTTCCTTCTCTTATCTCATGTTTCAACTCTGGTCTAATTCCCATATTTTCCATGTCTTTTCTTGAATTGATGTCATCTTTAGTCTTTCCAGGCACGTTCAACAATGTACCTATTAGACTATCACATACATTCTTCTCAATGTGCATTACGTCGAGACAATGTCTCACATACAAGTGCTCCCAATAAGGAAGGGTGAAAAATATTGACTTTTTTTCCATCCTTGCTTCGGTAGAGGTTGTGCAAGCTTTTTGCCAAATACCACATTCAAATATTTAACTTTATCATAGATTTGAGAGCCCGTCAAAGGTCGAGGAGGTCTATTATTTTCTATACGGCCGTTGAAAACTTTCATGAGCTTGCGGTAATGATGGTTTGTCTCCAACCAACTTCGATGTCTAAGATACACGGTCTTTCTACCAAAGTCTAGCCAACAATAACAAGTACCTTCCTCACAAATTGGACATGCCGTATATCCCTTAGTAGTATAACCAGAGATATTCCCATATGCTGGAAAGTCATTTATAGTGCAAAATAACATCGAGCGCAAGCAAAAGGTTTCTTTACCATAAGCATCGTAGACATCCACACCACGATCCCACATAAGGTTCAAATCATCCACGAAAGGTGTCAAGAAAACATCCATATCATTTCCAGGTTGTCTTGGACCAGAAATTAACAATGTCAACATCATATACTTTCTTTTCATGCACAACTACGGTGGAAGATTATAAATCACAATCACAACTGGCCATGTACTATGACTAGTTGATTGATTCCCAAATGGGTTAACTCCATCAGTTGACAAAGCAAGACGTAAGTTTCTAGAGTCCCTTCCGAACTCGGGATATCGGTTATTGATACTTAACCATTGTTCGGAATCCGCTGGATGTCTCAACTTTCCATCACATATCTTCTTCTCAGCATGCCATCTTAGTTTCTTTGCATCCTCAACGTTGGAAAATAGACGTGTCAATCGTGGAATTATTGGAAAATACCACATCACCTTCGCCGGGACACGATCTCTCTTATATCTAGGCTCACCACAAATAGGATTTGGGCATTTATCTAGGGAGGCATATTCTTTTCTGTACAGAATACAATCATTACGGCAGACATCAATTTTCTCGTAATCCATGTTGAAGGAGCGTAGCACTTTTTTGGCTCGATATGTGCAATCAGGAAGCACATAATCTTCAGGAAGCATTTCCTTCAAAAGCTTTAGTAAGGCTGTAAAACTCTTATCACTCCATCCATAGGCGGCTTTCAGATTATACAACCTCAAAACACCAGACAATTTTGTGAACTTAGTACACGATGGATATAGAGGTTCTCTAGCGTCACACAAGAAATTGTCAAAAATATTAGGATGATCATTGAAATTTTCCTCAGCAGCTTGTGCCATTTCCTCAAAATGATCAGTACCATAATTCTCCTCTTGGAGAGGTGCATCGGTGCTATCAGATGGTTGTTCTTTCTCTCCGTGCCATATCCAACAAGTATACAATTGGTCAATTCCATGGATAATCAAATGATCCTTCAAACTCCTAGCATCGGACCGTTTACAATTGTAGCATTTTGTACAAGGGCATGAAAGCATGTCAGGGTTCTTAGCATTTTCTACAGCAAGCCTTATGAATTCTTTAACCCCATCCTGGTACTCAACTGTCAAACGACTCGCAGACATCCACTTTCGATCCATTTTAAAGAACCTTGAATTAAAGTCAACAAAGCCTAAGAGAAATCAAGAATTTGTATAAATAATATTGATATGGAAAGAAAACAAGAATCTGGTTCCTCTTCCAGATAAACGAAACAAAACGAACATAACCTCAGGTCCTCCCTGAGTAGAAACGAGATAAAACAAAAGGAAAACAAGAATCCTGGTTCCTCTTCCAGGTAAACGAATAAAAAACAACGTAACCTCAGGTCCTCCTTGAGTAGAAACGAGATGGAACAAGAGACTTACTTGTTAAAAATACAAGGCTTTAGAGAAACCCTATATGATGCCTGAATCCAAATGAATCAGCAACAAGCAGAAACTCCTATCCATTATAATAACACTTAGTTATATAATTGTCTAGTGTTTTTTCTATAAAAAAGATACAAATTTGAATAAATAAATAAATAACCAAAAAACGGAAGGAAAAAGGAACAAATAGATGAACCGTAAACTTGAAAATAAATCCAATATATTATAGCTATACTTATACATGATATTGAATATTGGCACAGAAGATATTTGTGTAGAATATAAAAGTGAAAAGTAAAAGAATTTAATAAAGAAAACGTCAGTGATTGCACAAAGGAGGGAAGAAAAAGCAGAGAAAGTTGAAAATGAAGGGAGGAAGTGTACTGAGCCGAAAACAAGGGCCCCAGCACCGCACAAAAATGAATCTTGGTAAAAAAAAACAAAAAAGAACACCTGCCCATTATTTAATGATTAAAAATAAATGAATGGAAGATGCAATATGCAGTGAGAGCATGAATAAGCAACACTATTGTGTCTGCTCTGCTGCGCCCAATTAATATACTTTATGTTAAATAAAGCTTAGAGAGGGTACCAACCAAGCTATGATCGACTATATATATAGAGCCACCCCCTCCACTCCATTTCTCATCAACCCAACCAATTACTAACAATCTCTCTTCCTCGATCTCTTCTTTTAATATATAACAAGGCAGCAAATCAAAATGACTGCCTTCTTCACCCATCAACACTTTGCTGTCTTCTTTGGCCTGCTTGGTACTTCCTCTTTTTTCTTCTCCTTATTTCACATTATATATATATATATATATATATATATATATATATATATATATATATATATATATATATATATATATATATATCATGAGCAACTCCGGTTCTCACTTTTGCCATCTTTTTTCTTCACTTTGGCAGGCAATGTAGTGTCCTTCATGGTGTATCTCTCACCAACGTAACTACTTACATCTCTTTATGCTAGCTCATTTCTTATACATACATCTACGTCGCTCCTTACATATTAATAAAATATGTATATGGTTGTATGTGCAGTCCAACTTTCTACAAAATCTACAAGCATAACATTGAGTAACCTTTGATTGTTATTTTCGGAGATTAGTCATCTCTTGGTGTTAGTTTTTCCTAAATCACTCACTGTTGTTGTAGATGAAATTCGTGTCAAAAGCTTCTGGGCGTCGACCACCAAAGCCCGTTGTGCCTAAATCGTATGGAAGTTTTCCCTTTTCTCTAATAATCTGACAGATGTGTCTCTGTTGCTGTTCAATATATATATATATATATATATATATATATATATATATATATATATATATATATATATATATATATATATATATATATATATATATTCCCTGATTTTTCATTTTATTTGCAGTGAAGTGCTAGATGACGAAAGTTATGCGGCAGAAGAGCTAAAACTCCGTTTTAATGTACTTCATTTCACTGAAATACTCAGCTTGAACACAATTATAAGCACTGGAAGTTTAATTTGTTTACCATTGCTTGTCTTTGATAGGATGACTTAGCGGGAGGGAAGGTAAAAAACGAGAGGAAATGTGAGATCTCTTCTTAGTAATATTGCTGTTTCATTCTGTAAATTTTACTCCCTCTGTCTAACAAATATTTGTCATTTTTCACATTTTGCACACTTTTTAAAGAAAGAAAATCATACATGCTGGTACTATAGTACAATTTATTACTGTACTTATTTGCTTCCATGAAAACCACAACTAACAAGTAATAATCTACTAAACTTATAAACTTTACTGCTTATTATCAAATTCACAAGTACATTCTTGATCATTCGGTTCTCTATGCCTTTTGTTCTCTGCCTTCTGAATTTGCAGTTGTGCCTGCACGAGTTGCCTTTGGTAAAGGGGCTCCATCAATCGACAATTACTACAATACTAAAACTAGTAGTTCAAAAAATCAAGGTACAACAGCACCTCACTTTTTGCAAAATCTGTGATGACACTTATACTTGAGCTGCATTATGCAACTGTGTTGATCCATGGTGTTTTTTGTGTTATTTAGATGGGATCAGAGTTCCGCACTTCATGTATGAGCAGCTGATGAATGATGACTTGAAAAGGAATGAAGTTTGCAAGAGAAGATGTACTGTAATTGTTGAATGAATATGGGAAAGTGTTCCGTGTCCAAAGTAATCCGGTAGTTGAATACTAAGCAATTGAATTGGAAGAATGAAGCAGCCAAAGTAATCCAATTGTACAACTATTCATTGGTAACACTCAATATGTTAATTTTTCTGAATTTTTAGCTTCTAGTAATTTTTATTCTAAAGACTGCTCCAAACTCCAGTGGTTGAATAGTGCATAATTAACTTGTAAGAACAAAGCATCAAAATTAATCTGAGTATGTGGTTATTCATAGCTAGCACTGGTAATGATCATGTCCTGAGCTTTAGCTTCTAGTAATTCTCATTTACACCTTCAACTCTCTATATAATGATCTTCATTATCCTTATTCTGTGTTTTTGGGTTCCTATAATGACAGGTATAAGAGCTGCAACTAGTATTAAGACATAGGCTTTGGAGAAGACAAACTTGCAGTAACAAATCAGCAACCTCATCCGAAGATTTCTCTTTTGGTCGCTTATGTACTCAGAATAGTGGTAAAAGCATATTAGTCCAACAAATAAAAGGCATTTTTTGTACTGCACACAATACCTTTATTTGAAACTAGTTTGTGATAAACCATATCAGTGATACATGAAATACATGAATACATGAAATATATGAATACATGCTCCATTTTGATTAAATTCCTATCCCAATATGAACTGTCATACATGAAATATATGAATACATCACAAAATCCACAATGAAACCAGTTTATACTATTTCTTGAGATATCTCTTTGAAATTCAATGTCTCACATAAGTCATAATATTTCTGTCTTCAATCAAATCCAAACTTAATCCCTGCTTTGTTCAGTTTAAGGCACTGGATATAATGTGTTGTTACTAACAGAATATGCTTTTATGCACAGGCCGGAAGAGATCTTAAATTCATCAGTCTAGCAAAGAGTGGATGTTTTACAATAGGCTCTCTTCTGATGGTATGATGATTACATTGTTTAAAAACGTTAAGTTAGAAATTTTACAGTAAAATACTATGAAGATCACAAGTAAAGTGATGGAGTTTAATCTCTTTGCAATTACAGTTTATGTGCAGCCAATGATTAGGCTTACAAGGCTGTTGGTTGCATTCCAATGGGTAAATCAACTAACAGAATATGCTTTTATGTTCTTTTATCTTTGGATGCTTTATGACATGAGGTATTAAGGCATGTGATTTGTCAATAAATGCAAAACAACCCTCTTAATCTATTGAATAAGCAAAATATAAAATACCTTCTTTGAAGACAAGGCCGGTGAGCAGCAAAGCCAGGGCCAACAAACGAGACAGCAACAGCAACAACTTCCACAAGGTGGGATGAAGAAAGACCAACCTGAGTATAACAAAAATAGGATTTAGAAAACTTAATATCATAAGAGTCCAGTGAAGTTCACATAATAAGCATTCAAATAAGCCAATCCTTCTCTATAGATTTGTTAGATGAGCAAACCTAAATTAAAATATACGGCTTTCAATACTTTACTCACAAGAGAATTTCTGCAGCTCAGCCTCGCTTGTTGAATCTCATGTTTTCTTTTGTTCACATGGCCCAATCTGGAAAGAATGTTTGTTCACATAGAGTTGTTAAGAGACATCATGGAATGATCATAACAATATCTACAGAAGGTATGAGTGTTAAAATTAGGATGCATAAGCCTTCGATTTTGAGGGTCGAAAAATATGTCCAAACAGTTTATCAGTGATACATGAATACATGAAATATATGAATACATGCTCCATTTTGATTAAATTCCTATCCCAATATGAACTGTCATACATGAAATATATGAATACATCCCAAAATCCACAATGAAACCAGTTTATACTATTTCCTAAGATATCTCTTTGAAATTCAATGTCTCACATAAGTCATAATAATTCCGTCTTCAATCAAATCCAAACTGAATCCCCGCTTTGTTCAGTTTAAGGCACTGGATATAATGTGTTGTTACTAACAGAATATGCTTTTATGCACAGGCCGGAAGAGATCTTAAAGTCATCAGTCTAGCAAAGAGTGGATGTTTTACAATAGGCTCTCTTCTGATGGTATGATCATTACATTGTTTTAAGAAGTTCAGTTAGAAATTTTACAGTAAAATACTATGAAGATCACAAGTAAAGTGATGGAATTTGATCTCTTTGCAATTACAGTTTGTGTGCAGCCAATGATTAGGCTTACAAGGCTGTTGGTTGACATCAGATTTGGTTTCTTCCTTTGATATCAGATTTGACATCAGAATGAACACACTAGTTATTCGTCTATCTCCTCAAATACACCACTTCTTGCTATGTTTTGCTGGTTTGTTAAGTTAATGGAAATAGATGAATGTTTACGTTGTACTAAGTTTTTATTCAGGAAAGTAAGATCAACTATAGCAAATAATTTTAGTTTGTGGCTAATTTTAGTTTGAAGCTGAAACAGCTTCACTAAGAGACTACATCGAATTGAGGAAGAAGAATGGATTAAGACTAGGGCAAGTCATACTATACCTTGAAGAATGAACGCGAAAGAATCTAGGAAAAGAAGGAAGAAGTCGATTGGAAGTGCAGCTGCAGAAGTGAACAAGGTAATCTCACGAAGTGAGCTTCTTTTCTCAAATCCTTCAAGCCTGTAAATATTCGCAAGTACAGATTCATAATCCTACTCAGAGTGACAATTATTAACATAGAATGGAAATCTCACGAAGAACTCATACCTTACGTGTTCAGTGTGATTCAATTCACTGCAGGTCGTTGCTAGTCATGGAGAATCGGGGTCGAGGTGCAGTCGCCGGATGGTTGAACTCGAAGGAGGGCGCGCGTACGGGATTGATAGGTTAGGGAAGCAGATCGAGAGGCCAGGTCGTCGTAGTTCTTTTAGTATTTCAAAACGTCATCGTCTAGTTTGTAAATTGTAACACGGTTATTTTAAACCGGGGTCCGATTCGTTATTTAACACGGTTAATATATTAACCGGGATCCGGGTTCGCTATTCTAACACGGTTAATTAATAACCGGGGTCCGAGACTTTATTAACCCGGTTAAATGAAATAACCGGGGTATAAATTTATTTTTTAAAAAATAAAAGACAATTGACCTCGGTTATACATATAACCGTGGTCCGAAATAACCTTTTATCACGGTTCTTTCAAACCGCTCCAACATAAGCGAGGTCTAGGTGGGGTATTTGTACTAGTGTATAGATGCTTCTTGTGATCCAGATATACGGAGCTTAAAGGCAATGGAAGAAGATCCAGGAGCTAAGATTGAAAGACTAATCCAGGAGAAGAGAATCTCCAGTTTCGGTCCCAATTCAAGTACCTCGACCGAGGCACTTTCTGGACCAAGCGAGGTGTTCTTGACTGAAGAACATCTTGGTCACCCACTCTAGACCTCGACCGAGGTCGAAAGTGAGATGATGTCAACTGAGACTTCCGAAAGTCCAGTCCTTTGATCTAAATCTACTCCACTGGAAGGAGGAAGCAAGGATCTCCCCAGAAAGCACCCCTAGTTGTGGAACTTAAACCGCTTCCAAGTCACTTGAGGTATGTTTTCCTTGGACCGGATTCCACTTATCCCGTTATTGTTAGTGCTTCCCTTTCCGAAACTAAATTATCTAAACTGATGCATGTCCTGAGAAAACATCAAAAGGCTTTGGGGTATACTATTGATGATCTTATTGGTATTAAGCCTTCTTTCTGCATGCATAGAATTTTAATGGAGGATGATCATAAGACTTCACGGGAACCTCAAAGACGGTTAAATTTGATCATGAAAGAGGTTGTGAAGAAAGAAATTCTTAAATTGTTGGATGCAGGTATCATTTCCTATCTCGGATATCAAGTGGGTGAGCCCAGTGCATGTAGTTCCGAAGAAAGGAGGGATGACCGTTTTGACGAATAAGAACAACGAGTTGATCCCAACTAGGACCGTTATGGGCTGGAGGGTGTGCATCGATTGTAGGAAGCTGAACGTGGCCACTCGGAAGGACCATTTTACACTTCCCTTCATCGATCAAATGCTCGAACGGTTAGCCCAACATTCATATTTTTGCTATTTAGATGGTTATAGTGGCTTCTTTCAGATTCCTATCCATCTGAATGATCAAGAGAAGACCACCTTCACTTGTCCATGGGGGACATTCGCTTATAGGAGGATGCCATTTGAATTATGTAATGCACCCGCTACCTTCCAGCGATGCATGATGGCTATCTTTTCCGAGTACATAGAGGAGATCATGGAGGTATTTATGGATGACTTTTCAGTATATGGTTCCTCGTTTGATGATTGCCTATCTAACCTTTCTCTAGTGCTACAAAGATGTGAAGACACTAATCTCGTTTTGAATTGGGAGAAGTGTCAATTTATGGTTAATGAAGACATCGTGCTAGGACACCTCATTTCCAACCGAGGTATTGAGGTCGATCGAGCTAAGATCGAGACTATTGAGAAACTTCCACCCCTTGTTCTGTTAAGGGTGTGCGGAGTTTTCTCGAACATCCAGGTTTCTATAGGAGGTTCATCAAGGATTTCTCGAAGATTTCTAAACCACTAACTAAACTCTTGAATAAGGATGTTGTTTTTGATTTTTTCGCAGGAATTTCTTGATGCATTTTACAAGATTAAGGAAGCATTGATCTCCACTCCCATTATCCAACCTCCGGATTGGACCTTGCCCTTTGAGATCATGTGTGATGCGAGTGACATGGCGGTAGGAGCAGTTCTTGGACAAAAGAAAATGGCCAGACCAACGCCATTTACTATGCTAGCAAGACGCTAGATGAAGCTCAACTAAACTACGCCACCACCAAAAAGGAGATTTTGGCGGTTTTATATGCTTTTTAAAAATTTCGTTCTTACTTAGTGGGAGCGAAAGTTATTGTTTACACTGACCATGCAGCTATTCGTTACTTGCTCGCTAAGAAGGATGCTAAGCCACGTCTTATTCGATGGATTCTCTTACTTCAAGAGTTCGACCTAGAGATTCGCGATAAGAAGGGATCCGAGAATTCTGTTGCGGATCACCTCAGCCGGCTACGTCCCTCTTCACGCGAGAAGGACGACCCTCCTATCGATGATTCATTCCCCGATGAACACTTGCAATTGCTCGAACGTTTGATAGACTTCTTTATCTCACCCCATGATGAAGATGAAGTATGGGGTGAGGACACCTTCCAGCATGTTTATGGATGCCGTACAGTCCAGCTAGCGACCTTAAATCAAGCGCTTCTTGGGAGGCAACCCAAGGTATTGCTTTCTTTTTCCATTTTTTTAGTCTAGCTTTAGATAGTTTGCTTTTGCTTTGCTTTGCTTTGTTTTTGGCTTCCTAGACAGAAACCAGGTACTTTCTAAGGAAGGATTACAACTCAGGAGCAACACTGGACGGACAAAAGTTTGAGAAATTGAGAAGACGGAGTTTGACTGAGACACATCTCGGTTGCTGTCACAGCACCTCGACCGAGATGATTCTTGAGCAACCGAGGCGACTAGGGCTGACAACGATCCACCTCGGTCCAGACACCTCGGTCCAGTCGGGACCATCTCGACCGAGGTGACAGCAGAATCGGCGAGAGGTATAAAAGGGGAACAATTTCTCTCTCTTTCCCTCCCATCTCTCTCTCGACTGCGGCACCCAAATCACCTCGTTTCCCCGTTTCTCGATCGTTTTCTACGATTCTTGCCCCGATCTTGCAAGGAAAGGCCAGAGGAACAGATTACAAGCGAGAAACTGCAACAAAAACGCTTCCAATCGGCTGAATCTGGGATAATAAAATCGAAAACCCTAACTTCTCTATTTTTGCCGATTTCAGAAATTAGTGGTTTTGGTTGCCATAGATTTGTATTGAAAAAGGCTTAAGCACCTCATAGGAACAATCTGTAGTGATATTGGGGGAAAAGAACTGGAAATCAGAGAGTTAGATTCGAGCAGTTTATCGCCTCGTCCAGTCGACTTGTGCCTCGGCCGAGGTGTTCTTGAGACCTGTCAGAGCAACCGAGGTGATTTGTCAGAAAGAGAAAAATGAGTTCCAGATCTGATTGCCAGCTAGTTTTGAGGGATAGATCCTCACCTTCTTGTTCTTCCCGACCTTCTATTCCAGTGATCCACGAGCGTCACTAGGCTGATTTTGACCGCATATGTGCACGTCCCGTGATTGCGCCGCGTTTTCTAGATATTGCTGCTTTTGATTGCCTCCGTGTTGCTGAGGATCTTAGGAGGATGGTTTCTATGGTGGGGCTGGAGCAGTTCATGGAGATTAGAGCTCCAGCCTACCTCGAGCCCACTTTAGAGTTTGTGAGTTCTGTGACTAACTTGCCTGAGGAGAGAGCCATCAAGTACTGGTTGTTGAACCGGAACTACCTATTTCCTATGGACCAGTGGAGAGTCATTTTTGGCTTCCCGACCCCCAAAGTTCCCGACTTCCCTTCTCGAGCCGTAGCTCGACAGTTTTGGGGACAGATTGCTCACGTTGTAGAGCATGCTGATAGGTGGAGACCTGGAGACTCTAGGGAGCGCATCATCTTCCACCTTGCTTTCCGACTTGCCCACCGTATATTCAGTGAGACCCTTCTGGCGCGTACTGAGACGCCCCAAAAGATTAGACAGGGGGAGCTTCTATGTCTTTTCTGTATGGTGACTGGGGGAGTGCCTGATTTTGAGGCGATGCTAGCTGAGGATCTGCACAGGATCTAACTCGTCAAGAATTATTATCTTAGCTAAGGACTCTATACCCTCATCTTGATTTAGAACCCAACTTTTGACATTATATCCTCTAGTTTCATCGATTTGCTCTAAGATCAGTTTAGCTTGGGTACCTTTGGTTTTGTTGACAAGGTTCTCTATACATTTCTCAAAATGGAAGCTCAAGTTCCACATGCCTTTGATTTTTGGATCAGCTGCAAATGTCTTCTTACAATGGATCTTTCAGCCCTTATCTTATCATCCTCATCCAAGTACCTCCCGTAAAAATCCTAAAATTGTTACCTTGCTTTTTTTTCCCTTCTTTGATTCATTGTATGCTTTATTCAAAATGCATCATATTTAGTAGCTTTCTTGTTTTCTGCCACTACTAACTCCTTATCATCCTCTTCAATCAGTTCAATGGGTTTGTATACTTCCATATCATCCGCTTCTTCATTTATATCAGTTTGACATTGTGATACTCGGGTCCTCTTACTAGACTTCGTTTGGAGTTTAGAGCTCGACATCTAAAATGACAACACAAAGTAGCAAACATAAGTAGTTTAGTACAACATAGAAATGCAGAAATGGCGGCAACATAATGCCAATATTGACATGAACTCGGCAACAAACAACATGAAAGAAACTCACCAACTTAGAAATGCAGAAAACTCAACAATTTACAAATGCAGAAACTCAGCAACAACAACATGAAAGAAACTCAACAACATGGTAGAAACTCAACATGACATGTACTCACCATGACAGAAAGTCAAAAACTCACCAACTCAACATGGAAAACTCAGAAATGTAGAATATGAACTCAACAACTCATAAAATAACAAACAAATCAAGAGAGTAAAAGAAGAGAAACATATTGAAGCTTTATATGTCAACAACTCAACAAGCCCTATGTAACACCCCAAATCCGCGGGACTCGGGGCGTCAAATGGGCTAGGATCTCACAATGGATCCTGACCCTAGCTTGACAACAAGTTCACTGGATCTTACAACAAGGCACAAATAGATTAAACCAAATACATAAAACTGTATATTGTATACATCAAAAGGTTTACAAAAAAAACATAGCAGAGTACAAAACAGCATCCATAAACATCCGAGTTCAAAACTTCTCATATCCCACGAACAACCTAGTGTACGGAAGCCCTCGGCTGATCACCCATCAGGCTCACTTTGCAGTCTTCCTAACATGTAGATCAACTACAACACGGTATAAACCGTTAGCTAACAAAAATGATTAAGGATGAAGTAATAGCACAAACACACACCAAACACATCACAATATGCAATGCCACACACACATCCATTTATTATCTTTACATAAGTTATTCCATTACTAATTCACCTTATTTTGTGGCACAAGGAGCCTAAAGAACCTCGACTCTTCCCCCTTTAACATAGGGTTTTGCGTGGGGCTGGAATTACCACATGGCCCTTGTGCTACTGGCTTCCGAACACCTCCTCCGCTCAGCAAGCTTTGGCAAGTGGTCACTGCCCGATTATAATACACTTGGGCCATATAATGATGTAATGAAGTGGTCATCCTAGTCCGGTTTAGGTTATAAATGTAGATATCATATGCACAGACACACACACAACCATCACAAACACTCAAATCCGCAGCTGCACACTAAGTAAGTCCTATTGACTTACCTGAAACTCTCGTAAACCTGTACCACGTCACAATTTCGCCTTGATGAAACGATCAATGCCTGCATAAGCAAGGCACACACAATATCAAATGCTGCAAAGGTTAGGAGACACATCTCCTACACCTCATAACCACAACCAATTATAACCCACATTTAAACCTCATAATTCTCAACATTCATACGGGTGCCTAAGGCACAACCCAACATACAACTCATCAAGCTCATCCTCAACCATACAAGCCTAGCCATATCTAAAGCCAAGGCCAAAGGAAAGGAAGGAAGAAAACATATCAACTAGGTATGCCCTGGACACGGACCGGCGGAATCAAGAGACGCAGGGGCGCTGAACTAGTGAGGCGCAGGGGTGGCTCACTCTAAGCGCAGGTGCGGCTCAACCCAAGGCGCAACTACGGCTCAGCTCAAGCGCAAGAGCGGCTGGTGTGCAGAGGGTTGGTCTTCGACTTCTCTTCGATCCATCTCTCGATCTCTCTTCACTTCTTCACCACGCAACAAGCATATACACACATATATACACATGTATGAACATCAAAACGTCAAAGAAAGATCCACACAAGCCTATGCTTGTGAATCCTAAGTTAAGAGGAAAATAAGAAGCAAAGAAGAAAGGATGGAAGGAGAGATGAAGAACTTACCATAGCTTGGGCTAAAACAAAAGAAGGATCAACAACAACACTCTACAACTAACACTCTCAGCTCAACAACAACAACAAATATCATCCTCATCCAAAGCAAAACTCAAAACTCTCACAAGTTCACATAAGATCAAAGAAGATCAAGAAGAAGATCCAACGGGAAATAGGAAGAGAAGAAGATGAACGTGATGTAACATCCGGAATTTTTATTCCGGGTGTCGAGACGTTTCCGAACTTCCCACATCAGCGGCCTACATTTCCCGTAGGCACGTGTGCTGAGTACAGGGATTTGTTTCCCAAAATCCCGCGCTAACCCCTCGTTCCCCTTAATCCGCTTTTGGACCTTTCGTTTCCAGCTTAGGTGACAAGGGGCCAGCTGACCCCTTTTTTCCCTCCCACCTTTTAAGCTTTGTGGATCTCTCTCTCTCTCCTCTTTTAATTCTCTCTCACGCTAGTCATTATTTCCCTCCACTCTCTTATGTGCTCTTCCTCTCTTTCCTTGGAGATTGCTTGTGGATGAGCTACAGTGAAGAAGGATTTCAGTGGTTGGTAAGTTCTTCCCCTTTTTCCCCTTCTCTTTCCATGCTGAATTTCCTTTCCTTCCTTCCCCTTCATCCATGTCCATTGATGAAGCTCTTTGGGAAGCTTTTCCTTAGATCCGTTGCATGTGTGTGTTCTTGGCTCGATTAGGTCGTGGAGAGGAGCCTAAGATCATAGGTTTGTGTTTGGAGAAGACCTAGCAAGAAGAGGAAGATATTGGAACTAAGGATCCATAGTCGCAAACAAAGAAGATGACTTTCTGTTGCTGAAATCGCAGGGGCGGATCTTCAGAGGCGCGAGGGCGGACCAGGGCCACCCCAAGGGGCGGCTAGAGCCACCGCAAGGGCGGCAACCAGGCGAAGGGGAGGATCCTAGGTGCCGTTGGGGCGGTGACAGCTTTCCGCTGGGGACGCCAGCTTGCTTCCGCGGTGGCGTTTTCTTCACCAATAGGCTTCACCCTCCCTTCCTCTTCGTTCTTTCCTTAGCCTTATGGTTATACTTAGTTAGAAGCATGCTTAGGTTGGGCCTAGGACTCATGTGAATGCCATCTAGTGGTTGCTATCCTTGGAGCCCTTATGGCTTGATGTGATTGTTGACCTTAAGTTGTTTAAGCATGTTGGATCTTTCTAAGCTAGTTAGCTCTCCTAGGTTGTTGTTGATGATCAAGTGAGCTATAGGTTTTTGTGAGTTTCCTTGGCTTGTTGAGAGTGTTATGAGTACCATGGATCCCTGGATGCTTTCCTAGCTTGAGAGTTGGGTGATCTTGCTTAGATCACTAGAGTGAAGTCTAAGACTTCTTGAGCATGAGCTTGTGTTGATGAGTGTATTCTTTTATGAGCAGGATGTGTCCTTTCTCTCTAAGGAAGCTAGAGTGTTGTGAGTTTAGAGCCGAGGTAAGTCTCCGGACTTACTTAGCCGTATTCGACGTATTAGATTCATTGTGTGTTTGGTGGTGTGTGATTTATCGCTTTTGTTATAACAACTAAACCGGTAATAGGACCACCGACCATATATTGTTTTGGCCCAAGTGTTTGATAACGGACGGTGACATCATCTTCCTATCTCTTGCCAGAGTCTAGGAGGTTCTCGACGACTAGCCCGTGCTAGTTAGAAGGTCGGAGGGATCCGTATCGTGCCATGCCAGTCAATAGGGAGTGAGGCCGGACCACGGTGGTCCCGTGTCACAAAACTAAGTTCAATTAGAACGGGATATGACCTAATAAAAAAAGATAATAAACCGGACTTGTTTGTTGAGCATTATTATGTGATATTATGAGGTATGAGTGTGTATGTGCCTTCACCATGTTTCTAATGCTTCGAATTGAGATAACAGTTTTAAACCGCTTGTGTAGATGCCTTGTAGGTAAGGAACGCCGCCGAGTGAGTTGGAGGAGTGGACAACCGGGGGTCGCCGTACATTATAGGACGGGGGCGTTTTTGGGATTATTATCATTATTATTGTTATGTTGGATTATGGATTGATGTACGGTTTTCGGATTTATGTTTTGGGAGTTTTTTTTTTTATCGTTTTGAGAACTAGGTTGAGTTTCCACATTGTACCCCTTTACTTTTCATTCTTGCATACATTACAAACGTTTTGAGTTTTACGCCTTTATTTGTGCCATGTTGGAAAGGTCCGGTGAGGTTGTTGTCAGGCTAAGGGTCGGGACCCATTGTGAGGTCTCACCCGTAGCATTCCGATATTCTGCGGATTCGGGGTGTTACAAAGTGGTATCAGAGCCCTAGGTTGACAACAATGGCACTCGCAACCTTCTAAAGGCCGAATGAGAAATAAACAGAACCCCATTGGTTTTGACTTTTTTGTTTTAAAAATTCATAGTCATGAGTCGGGATTTGGTTAGAATGTATGGGACCACCACTCCTCACGCAAACCTCGGAGACATAGATTTCTCGATTTGATGTATGTAAGTATATATATACTTACCTAGTTATCTATATATATGTATATGGCCTTAGGATTTTTTTTGGACTTGCATGTGACCTTAGGATGATTGGGATTTTATGGCTTCTTTCTTTTCTGCAATATAATTTCCTTTCGTATTTAATATTACAGGTATAATATATATACCGATTTAAATAAATATAAACAAACGCGAAACGATATCAGATGGCACGTACGAGAGCTACCGTGTATGTAGGACCAGCCGGGGGTAGACGACCTCTACCTCCTACCGTCCCGAGACGGGGACGAGTAGGGAGACCTCCAGGCACGAGAGGTCGGGGACGCATCCCCATTGCGGACCCACCCATTGTGGATCCGCCAACAGCTGAGGTTCCCGTAGAGGACGTGACAGAAAGCATTATTCCCAGGGCTAGAGATAGGACAGCTGTGAGCTCTTGGGCACATAGTTCCCCATCTGCTAGGACCGGGGAGCATCGATTGGAGCTAATGTATTTGATGATTATGTACGTCGAGTTGAGAGGCGTTTAGGACTGGAGTACCACCTCCGGCGCCACCGGTGCCGGTACCTGCACCTGCAAGATCATCTGAGGTCTCGCAGAGGGTTACTCAGATTAGGCCCGTACCAGAGGTCGTTGAACCGGTGATAGTAGTGCCCGAGCCGGTAGTGGATATTGCTAGAGATAGAGACGAGCTGAGGTCTCCTAGACCCGATTCATGGTTGAAGGCTTCAACCAGCAGCATGTACCCTACTTCGACGGGAAGGTGGGATTAGAGGTAGAGCATTTGATTGGGCTCGTGGAGTCGGCATTAGAGGCGATCCGTTAACCGGAGGAGAGGTAGATGGAGATTGTCCAGACTTTGTTTAGAGAGGAGGCCCAATATTGGTGGAGGTCGGTGAGAGGAGGTGTGACTAGGATGGACCAGCTACTTAGTCTCGTGAGAGAGACATTTTTCCCGGACTCACTACGGAGAGACAGAGTAAGGATTTCTTAGAGGCAGGTTTTAAGAATGTCCCCGTCATTGAGGCGATCCGACGTTTTTTAGCGGAGCTAGCATTGCTAGGGCCTGCTGCACCTTCAGCGGACCAACATGTCTATATCTTTTCCAGGAGACTAAGGGAGTCCACCCATGCTTACTTGGCGGGATTTCGCTGCGATTCGTTGGTGGAGTACCAGGATCGAGCTTCGGCTTACAAGAGGACCGACCCGGGTTGAGGAGGGCAGCACAGTCCGGAGGACCGGACAAGAGACAAAGGACCGTACCAGCAACTTCAAGGGCAAGATTGGTAGGGCAGGGACGTAGCTAGACTCTGGGATGTCCCGGTCCTCAGACATCGAGGCAGATACCAGACGGGGGACGTCGGTGCTACAGTTGTTGAGAGTTTGGGCTCATGAGGAACACATGTAGGAGACCACCCGTGGCTTGTTTCTCTTGTGGTCAAATGGGTCACCGAGCTGCTTTTTGCCGTCAGGGCAAGTCACGGTCTCAGCAGTGTTCTTCACTTGCTGGAGTAGGAGGAGGTAGTCAGAGGCCGCCACAGTTTGAGCGACAAGGCTCTCAGCAGAGGATTCAGGGTCAAACTCGTACACAGGGATCAGCCCAGGGTCAGGGCAAAGGTAGAGGCCGTGGTGGGGGTACCTAGGAGATCAGAGGTACACAGGTCAGGGTGTTCGGGTTAAGGAGAGTTATTGATCCAACAGCACCGGCGACTATAGTTACTATTCAGATTCATGGACATCTGGTCCGAGTTTTATTTGATACGGGTGCTACGCACTCTTATATATCCGATGACTGTGTAGCTAGGTTGTCCTTAGTTACGGTAGAGGGGAGACCCTTTGTTGTAGGATTATCCAATGGGGTAGGGTTAGTGATACCTGAGAGGTACACGGTTGTCCCATACGTTTGAGAAACCGTGATTGGTTAGCTGACCTCTATGTCATGCACTTGGTGCATGAAGAAGTCATCTTGGGGATGGATTGGATGGACCGCTGTCGAGCCGTGATGGGAATCAGCCAGAGGACCGTGACGGTTAGCACATAGACGGGAAATGAGGTGATTTTCCGAGGTTGGACTTTGGGAAGGACGGTATAGTCATTAGCATGGTCCGAGCCGCGAGACTTATCGGGCAGGGATGCGAGGCCTTCTGGTACTATGCCATGAAGGAGGAGACAAGACCATCGTTGGAGGAGATTCCCGTGGCATGTGAGTTCGAGGATGTATTCGGGGAGCCACCTAGATTACCACCGCAGAGGAGTGTGGATTTTGCTATTGAGTTGGAGCCCGGCACGAGGCCGATCTCCAAGGCTCCATACCGCATGGCGCCGATCGAGATGCTGGCGCTGAAGAAGCAGCTCGAGGAGTTAGCCGAGAGGGGTTTCATACGCCCGAGTGTTTCCCCTTGGGGTGCACCGGTCCTCTTCGTCAGGAAGAAGGACGGATCTTTGAGGCTCTGGATTGTTTACCAGGAGTTAAACAAAGTCATCATCAAGAACAAGTACCCCCTACCGCGCATTGATGATTTGCTAGACCAGTTGCAGGGAGCCTCCATGTTTTCGCATATCGACTTGAGGTCGGGATACCATCAGCTGAGGGTGAGAGAGGAGGATGTACCGAAGATGGCATTCAAGACGAGATATGGTCATTATGAGTTTGTCGTGATGCCGTTCGGGCTCACAAAAACACCCGCCGTCTTCATGGAGTTGATGAACGACATCTTCATCGACTACTTGGACCAATGTATGGTAGTGTTTATAGATGATATCTTAGTATACTCGCGGGGTAAGGAGGAGTATGTAGGACACCTGAGGACGGTTCTTCGAGTCCTATAGGATAGAGAGATTTATGCAAATCTCTCTAAGTGCGAGTTTTGGATTTCCGAGGTGGCATTCCTAGGTCATATAGTTTCCGCCGAGGGTGTCATGGTTGGCTCGGCGAAGATAGAATTTGTCTCTTCGTGGCCGCCTCCTAGGACGGTTAAGGAGGTGCGTAGATTCTTGGGATTAGCGGGATACTACCGCCAATTTGTTGAGGGTTTCTCCGTGATTGCACGGCCACTTACTTCCTTGTTGAGGAAGTCTACCAGGTTCGTTTGGTCCGAGCCTTGTCAGCGTAACTTTGAGGAGCTGAAGAGAAGGTTGACCTCCGCTCTTGTGTTAGCGCAGCTTAAAGGCGTAGAGGATTTTGCTGTATATAGTGACGCCTCGAAGTTAGTCTTGGGGTGCGTTTTGATGCTGAGGGGTAGGGTTATTGCGTACGCTTCTTTGCAGCTGAAGCCATACGAGGAGAATTATTCCACCAATGATCTTGAGCTAGCGGCAGTGATTCATACCTTGAAGATCTGGCGACACTACTTGTACGGGGCCACGTGCCAGATCTTCACACACCATAAGAATCTGAAGTATATATTCACTCAGTGGGAGTTGAATAACCGCCAAAGGAGATGGTTACACCTGATTAAGGACTTCGATTTGGAGATTTTTTACCATCCGGGGAATGCGAACGTAATCACCGATGCTTTGAGTAGGAGGACTCCTCGAGAGGAGCCTATAGCTCGACTTACGGTTCAGCCACAGTTGTAGAGGGATTTGGCAGAGTTAAAGTTAGATATCCGGTCCCGGATACGTGCGGCCGTTTGTCCGAGTTAGAAGTATTACCTGACCTGTCCGGGGAGATCAGGAAGAAGCAGGAGTGATGTCCTGTGTTGAAGAAGATTCGGGACAGGATGACCAGAGGAGAGCACCGCAGTTTATCACGGGAGCAGACGGGTTATGGAGACGCCAGGGACGTATTTGTATACCGTCAGACCCGGAGTTGAGAGATTGGATTTTGCATGAGGCACACTCTACACCTTACTCGGTGCTTCCAGGCACGATTAAGATGTACCAGGACTTTAGGAGATCTTATTGGTGGGGCGGGCTCAAGCCCGATGTGGCTAGATGTGTGGCCCGATGTGCGACCTGCCAGCAGGTCAAGATCGAACACAAAAGACACGCAGGAGAGCTTCATCCACTGTCCGTGCCGCAGTGGAAGTGGGAGGATATATCCATGGACTTCGTTACCGGTTTGAGGCCGAGTAGGAGCTTTGACGCGATATGGGTAGTAGTAGATCGGCTGACGAAGACCGCACGTTTCATCCCCATTCGGGAGACGTGGCCGGTGAGTCGTCTAGCTGAGGAGTTTACTCGTCACATTGTGAGATTACACGGAGTACCGAGGAATATCATCTCGGATAGGGACGGGCGTTTTACCTCGAGGTTCTAGCAGTAGGTACACACCGTCCTAGGTTCGAGTCTCCATTTCACCACCGCATACCATCCATAGACCGACGGCTAGTCAAAGCGGATTATTCAGACCTTGGAGGACATGTTGACGGCATGTGTACTAGACTGGGGCCAGGTATGGCCAGACCACCTCCCATTGGAGGAGTTTTCATATAATAACAGCTGGCACGCGTCGATTAGAATGGCACCGTATGAGGCATTATATGAACGGAGATGCCGCACTCCCTTATGTTGGGACGAGCCGGGGATTTATAGCGATGTAGCTCCGGATCAGGTACCGGATGGCATGGCTAGAGTTGCTTTTATACGAGAGAGGATGTTGACCGCACAAAGTCGTCAGAGATCGTATGCGGATAGGAGGCGTAGACCTCTCCAGTTCAGGGTAGGAGCTCAAGTGTGGCTGAAGGTATCACCGACTCGGGGCGTCAGACGATTCGGCGTTAAGGGGAAGTTAAGCCCCCGATGTGTCGGTACATTCGAGATAGTGGAGAGAGTTGGTGAGGTGGCATACCGACTAGCGTTACCGCCGTGATTGGAGGGGATAAATCCGGCATTCCATGTGTCTCAGCTGAGGGAACACATCCATGACCCGAGGCACATCATTGACCACGAGGACCTTGTGGTCGAGCCGGACCATACTTTTGCAGAGCATCCGATAGCAGTTTTATAGCGGAGTACGAGACGCCTTCAATCGAAGGAGAGATGTTGAGGGTGCAATGGTCAAGGCGAGGATCTGACGCGGCTACATGGGAGATGGAGGATAGTATCCAGAGGAACTATCCCGAGTTTTACGCAGGTCTAGAGACACCAATAGGACAGTTGGGTTAGTCCCGAGCTTTTTCCTTGATTATTACCTATGTGCTTTGTGATGTGATATGCCTTGTGTGCTACTTATGTGTATATGTGATTACCTCGTGAGGTGTTGTCATGGTTATGAGTGTGATGTTTGGTTTGAGATCGATGGTTTGCTTGACGAGTTCCTTGCGTTTCTCAAGTGTGCGGTTTGCGTGTACCTTTAGCAAGTTTCGGGACGAAATTTGTTTTTAGGGTGGTTAGTTGTAACATCCGGAATTTTTATTCTGGGTGTCGAGACGTTTCCGAACTTCCCGCGTCAACGGCCTAATTTTCCTGCAGGCACGTGTGCTGAGTACCGGGATTTGTTTCCCAAAATCCTGCGCTGACCCCTTGTTCCCCTTAATCCTCTTTTGGACCTTTCGTTTCCACCTTAGGTGACAAGGGGTCAGCTGACCCCTTGTTTCCCTCCCACCTTTTTAGCTTTGTGGATCTCTCTCTCTCCTCTTTTAATTCTCTCTCATGTTAGTCATTCTTTCCCTCCACTTTCTCATGTGTTGTTCCTCTCTTCCCTTGGATATTGCTTGTGGATGGAGCTCTTTGGGAAGTTTTTCCTTAGATCCGTTGCATGTGTGTGTTCTTGGCTCGATTAGGTCATGGAGAGGAGCCTAAGATCATAGGTTTGTGTTTGGAGAAGACCCTGCAAAAAGAGGAAGATATTGGAACTAAGAATCTATAGTGGCAAACGAAGAAGACTACTTTGTGCTGCTCAAACTGCGGGGGCGGATCTTCAGAGCCGTGGGGGTAGACCAGAGCCACCGCCAAGGCGGCCACCAGAAGCAGGGGCGGCTCCAGGTACCGCTGGGACGGTGACAGCTTTCCGCTGGGGGGGGGGGGGTAGCTTGCTTCCACAGCTGCGTTTTCTTCACCAGTAAGCTTCTACCTCCCTTCGTCTTCGTGCCTTCCTTAGCCTTATGGTTATACTTAGTTAGAAGCATGCTTAGGGTGGGCCTAGGACTCATGTGCATGCCATCTAGTGGTTGCTATCCTTGGAGCCCTTATGGCTTGATGTGATTGTTGACCTTGAGTTGTTTATACATGTGGGATCTTTCTAGGCTAGTTAGCTCTCCTATGCTGTTGTTGATAATCATGTGAGATATAGGTTGTTGTGAGTTTCCTTTGCTTTTTGATAGTCTTATGTGTACCATGGATCCTAGGATGCTTTCCTAATTTGAGAGCTAGGTGATTGACAATACTCTGAATCTAGAGGTCGTTTTTATCTTATCACAATTAATCCCGACTTAGCACTAAAGCGAGTATAGTGGTTAAGTAAGGGTTGAACCCAAGAGAGTTTGGTATTTCTATTAAATGCAATTATTGATTGTAGAAACAAGTAAAAAAGGGGGGGGTGATTGAATTGATGCACACAAAACTTATTAAAACAAATAACGCAATAAGTAAGACAATGATGGGTGAATCTACACTAGGTTGATTCTAAGCATGCGATTTCTACTTTGATGAGTTCCTTTTACAAGTTTTCAAGTAATCTCCCGTCTCGATCATATATATGTGTTGAGCCAACCGGCATCAACAATACTTAACAGGTTAGTATTCCGTAAATCTACAAGAACAATTGACAAGCTAGCTTTCAAACAAAGACTAAGGGATATAAAAAAAAGATTAAAACCGTTAAACTTATCTTTATATTTGTGTTCCTTTTCTTTAAGCAATTACAACCCGTTATTACTTAAAGTTTACTACTAGATCAAAGACCCGAACCCGGAATCTATTAATCCTAGTTCTTTGTATACACTTTAGGATCTAAGGTGATCAATCTCAAGTAATAGTAAAACATGCAATTAATCAATGGAGATCAAGGAAACACAAAGAATTACTGAATGAAAACTTATATAAGAAAGAACTTACAACCAAGGTAACAATGTAGCTTCAAATCAACTCAATGTAGCAAGGGAGTTAGCAATTCATTACAAAGGTAGCAAGAAAGTTTTAATGGAAAAGTGAATTCTAAAATTTGATGATAAGTCCATCAAACCTAAGTCTATTTATACTACAATTGGCACTAAATAGGAGTAAATGGCCGGCCCAAAACAGCCACCTTTAATGCTATAAAGGTGGTGTAAACAACCGGAGTAAAGCTTCTATCGTTGAACCGCAGGGGCGGCCTTCAGCTACGCAGGGGCGGTGAAGGCAAAAATGCTTGATCTTCTTCCTGGCCGCAGGGGCGGCTAGGCAATTCCGCATGGGCGGATCTTTAATGCTCTTCAAACGTCTAACTCTTCAACTTTCTGTCGTTTCTAATGCCAAGCCGCCGGGGCGTCCCAGTGTCAACGCAGGGGCGGTTACACTGACTCTTCATCTTCCAGCTCCCAAGTTGAGGCGCAGGCAGAGGCACAGGGGAAGGCGCAGGGTCGCTGGTCTTCGCTTCTTCAAGGCAAGTGACCGCAGGGGCGCCAAGGGTTAACGCAGGTGCAGTGACAGTCTTCGTGGCTGGCGCTGGCGAAGGCGCAAGGAGCGCTCCAGAGTAAGGTGTCACCCGCAGGGGCGGTGACACTGCTCCGCGGGGTCGGTGAAGCAACAAAATCTTTGTTTCGTGAACGATCTTCACTCCTAAGTGCTTATAACTCCTTCTTTATCTTCTTTTTGTCTTCTTCTTCTGGACCAAGGAGTTAGTAGCATAATCCGACACTAATGCAATAAAATGACTCTAAAAACTATCCTAAATGATAGTGATTCCATCACCTATCAAACTCCCCCATACTTAGACCTTTTACTCGTCCCGAGTAAAACATATGATAGCAAACTAGACTCAAAGGCCTTAGAAAGCATGGGCAAGCAGAAAAGACAATGAAAACAAAAGAAAAGCCAAGAAAGAAAGAAGGAAGAGAGAAAATGGGAGAAAAGGGTGAGACACTACCATCCTTATTTCTCCAAGAGTGACCTACCCGGACAACCTCCTTATGACTCCCCTCCTTATGTCGCCAAACGCTGGAAAGGGAACCTACACTCGGTGCCGCTCATTTTGCAAAGGTGCTCTTTTGGGTTTTCACCTTGCCACTATTCTTCTTTTCTTTGATGATCTCACTTTGAACTCACATCCCTCAAGTCCAATTTTGCACCAACCTAAGGTTGGTCGGACTACCTTCTTTTTGCCTAAACCGCCCTTTTGGGTTTTCGGTTTATCCAAGGATTTTTCATGCCTTTTTTCATTTTCTTTGGCTTTTTTTTTTTAGAATTTCAAACTACAAAAGACTCAATGCAAACCAACTCAAATCAAAACAACTATACATGCAATGATATGTCCCTCCCCCATACTTGAAGTACACTTTGCCCTCAAAGTCGAAATGAAGCAAAGATAAATGTGGGAAAGGGAAAGAGACTGATACCACTAGTGGGATGGTCCTGCTGGACCATCCGGACCCTCCTCTGGTGGGTACGGGAAGTGGCTGAAAAAGTGCTCCTGCCGGCGGTAGAGCGTGTCTATATGATCCTCCTGGGCGTCCATCCTCTGTCTATATGAAGTCTCAAAACTGCTTTGCCAAGCCAAATGTTGAGCCTCTAACTGATGTTGATGAGCCGCCTGTCAAGCATCCTACCGGCGGTCAAAATGGGTGGTCATAGAGAAAGCAAAACTGGACTGTCACGCCTGCTGCTGCTCAAGCATGGACCGTTGGTACTAGGTTTTCCATGCCCGATGCTGTGTAGTCAAGACTGTCATCTGAACCTGAAGGCTCTCCATGGCCGGACTGTCATCCGGTGTTGCAGTAGGCGTCTCCTCATCAGCAACAGGAGCCCTACTGGAGCCAGCAGCAAATCTCTCAACAATGCCTCCCAGAGGCCGTCTCAGAACGAGGGGTCAGCTGGTATGTATAGCTCGGATAGCTCGTCTCCAAGTTGAAGTGGCCGGGGGAGGCATGTGATGTGACTCCCATCTGCCAACGAGAGCCAAAAGAGGTTCTCCCCGTCTCTCCTGAGGAGCCTGCGCCTCCTCAACATCCCTTCCGTGTACAGTGGGGCTTCTAAACCTTCCTCCAAGTCAGGGAGGTCCATCACCTGTGCAGCTATCAAGGAGATCACCTCACCTCCCACAATATCGCGTGGCTCGTTCTTCCTAATCCGCTTCAAAGCGGTAAGGAAAAGGTAAGGCCAATTTGGTACCCTGTCGTTCGTGGGGAGGCAGGAGTATAACAATGGAAGGTCCTTGAGAGCAACCTTGTTCTCCTCCTTGTGTCCATAGAAGACACTCATTAAAGTTCTTCGAGATGAGCCTCAAACAGGGGTGAGTGAATTTGTTGGAATACTCACCCCTTGCATGAAACTCAGATCTGGTGACGGCCTGCCAAAACTCAACCAAGTCGGGTGTCGGGACAGGATCCTGCCAGTCGTCGGAGGCACAAATAGTCACCCTGAATGCCTCTTGTAGTTGGGTGTAGTCCAATATATACTTCCTCTTGTTGAACTTAAATGAAAGTCCAACACAAATATTGTCCTCCTTCTCCATGGTGAATGTGGTGAATTGGCGGGTGAGCTCGGGGTATGTTGGAGCATTCATTTCCAGAAAATCGCCGAGCCCAGCATTGTTGAGGAATGCCTACATGCTCTCCAACATGCCCAATTTTTCCAAAGTAGGAATGTGTAGAAATCGAGTTGCATACACATCCCGACCTTGCACAATCCTATACCGCTCCTTCTCAGCTTCCGACAACTTGTATTTCTTCTGTCTTTCCATTTCTTGCAGTTGAACAAACAAAGGAATTAGAAAGTTCAAAAATTAGAGTAAGAGACGAACCCTCTGTTGTTATTTCCACAGGGGCGGCAGGGCGCAGGGGCGGCAGTCTTGCAGGCGCAGGGGCGGGAGAAGTGCAGAGGGCAATTTCTGATAGCTGCGAAGGTGGCGGTGCATGGGCGTTTTGGCGGCTTCTTGTCGGTGGGGATGTCGCCGGCGGTGATGAGAGGTGGAGGGACGAGAGTGTGAGGGGCGAGGGTGTTGTAGAGTGAGAGGTTTGAGAGGATAAGGGGTGTGTGTGGTGGTGGTGAGGGCTAGTGTCGCAGGGGGCGGTTGTGGTTATGTCGCCGGAGGTGACGCGGGGGCGTTGCACAAGGCGGCGTGAGAGAGCTTGCGGAGGGCCCAGGGGCGTGGGAGGCGAGGAGGTGTAGGGTTCGAAGAGTGAGTGGAGAGGGAGGGGAGGAGGGCGGTTATTGTAGGTTATTTTTTAGAAGTGTATTTTTTTCTTTCCTTAATAAGACCGCAGGGGCGGGGGTTTGCCACCGTAGGGGCGGTGACAAGGAAGAGGGGGCTCGCAGACTCAGCGTCGGGGGTGGCGCTGAGGATGTGTGTCAAGGATAGCCGCCGCAGGGGCGTGGGGGTAACCGCGGGGGCGGTGACTAGTATGTTGCAGACGTTGTCCCAACGCCGGGGGCGGCGCTGGGCATGGGTGTCACCGCGGGGGCGGTGACACTGAGCCGTAGGGGCGGTTTTCTTGATAGAGGCTCCTATTCTTATTCCCTCGGGTTACCTCCCGAGCAGCGCCTTTGTTTCACGTCGTTGGCTCAACGCAAGGACTCTACATCTATGATTGATCCTCCTCCAGTATCACCTTGGGGTTTATAACCGTTTGTGAAGGTAATCCTCCGGAGGACCTAGTTTCAATCCTTGTAATGGCTTTCTCCATTTGACCAACCTGTTTTTCAAGGTTCTTGATGCTGGATTCTGTTATTTGGACATGAGTAGCAAATTATTTAGTCAAAACCTGCAACATATCTTCAGTTGTTTGATACTTACCTTTTCCGGGCTGTTGTTATTGGTTTTGTTGATCCCTCCAACAAAAGTTTTGTTGATCACGCTAGTTGGGCATGAAATTCTGTGCATAGGGATCATTCCTAGGCCTTTGTTGTTGTGGTTGTCCATAACTCATTACATTTACCTCTGCATCGTCATCCTGGACTTGGGGACACATGTCCGTTGGATGGTATGGGTCAGTACACACTCCACATGTCTTCAGCTGTTGTGGGGTTCCCATAAGTGTTAATCTCTTCACCATTTCCTTCAGTTCCGCAAGCTCAGTGGAGATCTCACTCTTCCCGGAATTCACAACATGAACACCTCTCTTGGAAGGAGTCCTTCCAAAGTTCCGGGTCCCTTCAGCTAGTTCTTGTATCTTTTCCAAAGCAAGGTCAGGGGTAGAGTTAAGGATATTACCTCCACAAGCCGCATCGACGATCCTCCTTTCATTGTCTAGCAAGCCATTGTACAAGTACAAGACTACATCTTGAGTCGAATATCCGTGGAAAGGACAGCTGGATCGGAGGCGTGCGAATCTTTCGAAGTACTCATAGAGAGTTTCGTCCGCCTCTTGCTCGATGTTGCTTATAGCTTTCTTCAAGCTATTTGCCTTCTTGGTTGGGAAGTATTTCTCCAAAAATGACTTGTGGAGGTTCTCCCAAGTTTCGATACTCCCGGATGGAAGGTGGTAATACCAATCATCCGCTGAATCTTGGAGTGTGAAGCCGAATGTCCTCATCTTGATTTTCTCTTCGATAATATTGGCCGGCTTCATGCTCATACACACGGTATGAAATTTCCCAAGGTGTTTGATGGGGTCTTCACCACTAAGCCCATGGAAAAAGGGAAGCAAGTGAATGAGACCCGGCTTGAGCTCAAAGTTGATTCCTTCCCCTAATGCCGGTATGGTAACCGCAAGAGGGTTTTGTGCCAAAGTGGGTTGAGAGAGTTGACGAAGAGTGTGATCAGCCATTTCTTGGTGGAGTTGTTGTTGTCTTCGTTGCCGGATGAGCGCCCTCTTAATTTCTGGATCAAAAGAAGCAAAGCCGGAGGTAGTAGCACGGGTTTGAACCATAAAAATGGTTCAAACCAATAATCAATAATAACAATAGAATAAAAACACTAAACTCCCCGGCAACGGCGCCAAAAATTGACAAGACTCTGAATCTAGAGGTCGTTTTTATCTTATTAAAATTAATCCTAAGTTAGCACTAAAGCGAGTATAGTCGTTATATAAGGGTCGAACCCAAGAGAGTTTGGTATTTCTATTAAATGCAATTATTGATTATAGAAAAAAGTAACAAAGGGGGGTGAAGGCAAAAACGCTTGATCTTCTTCATGGCTGCAGGGGCGGCTAGGCAAGCTCTTCAAACGTCTGACTATTCAACTTCCTGCCATTTCTGATGCCAAGCCGCCGGGGCATCCCAGTGTCAACGCAGGGGCGGTGACACTAACTCTTCATCTTCCAGCTCCCAGGTTGAGGCGCAGGCATAGGCGCAGGGGAAGGCGCAGGGGCGCTGGTCTTCGCTTCTTCAGGGCAAGTCACCGCGGGGGCGCCAAGGGTGTGCGGTGACCATCTTCGTGGCTGGCGCTAGCGAAGGCGCAGGGAGCGCTCCGGAGTAAGGTGTCACCCGCAGGGGTGGTGACACTGCTCCGCGGGGGCGGTGAAGCAACAGAAGCTTTGCTTCGTGAATGATCTTCACTCCTAAGTGCTTATAACTCCTTTATCTTCTTTTAGTCTTCTTCTTCTGGACCAACGAGTTGGTAGCATAAACCGACACTAATGCAATAAAAAGACTCTAAAAACTATCCTAAATGATAGTGATTCCATCACCTATGAGTGATCTTGCTTAGATCACTAGAGTGAAGTCTAAGACTTCGTGAGCGTGAGCTTGTGTTGATGAGTGTATTCTTGTATGAGCAGGTTGTGTGCTTCCTCTCAAAGGAAGCTAGAGTGTTCTGAGTTGAGAGACGAGGTAAGTCTCCGGACTTACTTAGCCGTATTCGACGTATTAGATTCATTGTGTGTTTGGTGGTGTGTGATTTATCGCTTTCGTTATAACAAGTAAACCGGTAATAGGACCACCAACCTTATATTATTTTGGCTCAAGTGTATGATAACGGGCGGTGACATCATCTGCCTAGCTCTTGTGAGAGTCTAGGAAGTTCTCGGCGACTAGCCCGTGTTGGTTAGATTGTCGGAGGCATCCGTACCGTTCCATGCCGGTAAGTAGGGACCGAGGCGGGACCATGGTGGTCCCGTGTCACAAAACTAAGTTGAACTAGAATGGGATATGACCTAATAAACAAAGATAATAAACCTGACTTGTTTGTTGAGCATGTTTATGTGATATTATGATGTATGAGTGTGTATGTGCCTTCACCATGTTTCTAATGCTTCGAATTGAGCTAACGGTTTTAAACCACTTGTGTAGATGCCCCATAGGTTAGGGACGCCGTAGAGTGAGGTGGAGGAGTGGACAGATGAGGGTCACCGTACATTATAGGATGGGGGCGTTTTTGGGATTATTATCATTATTATTGTTATGTTGGATTATGGGTTAATGTACGGTTTTTGGATTTATGTTTTGGGAGTTTTTTTTTGTGTCGTTTTGAGGACTCGGCTGAGTTTCCACATTGTACCCCTTTACTTTTCAGTCTCACATACATTACAAACGTTTTGAGTTTTACACACAATATAAATCCACCTAGATAGCACTAAGATCTACTCGTGGATCCTACAAGTGCATATATCTCGGCATAAAACTCTGGATAGTTCCTCTGGATACTATCCTCGGTCTCCCATGTAGCCTCTTCAAGTCCTCGTCTCTATCACTGTATCCTCAGCATATGAATGTCCTTCGAACGCACGCATCTCATACCTCGTTCTAAGACTGCAATCGGGTTCTCAACAAAAGTGTGGTCTGGCTTAACCACTAAATCATCATAACTGACGATGTGTGTCGGGTCTGGTATGTACTCCCTCAGCTGAGACACATGGAATAAAGGATGAACACCCTCTAATCTCGGTGGAAAAGCCAGTCCGTATACTGCTATCCCAACTCTGTCCAATATTTCGAAAGGACCGATATATCGGGGACTCAGCTTCCCCTTTATGCCAAAACGTCTGACGCCTCGCGTCGGAGATACTCTGAGGCAGACATGAGCTCCTACCCGGAACTCTAGAGGTCGACGCCTCATGTCTGCATATGACTTTTGGCGACTTTGTGCAACTAGCATCCTCTCACTGATCAGTGCTACTCGAGCCATATCATCCTGAATCTGCTCTGGCGCTATACCACTAACACTACTAGGCTCATTCCAGCATAACGGTGTACAACATCTGCGCCCATGCAGTGCCTCATATGGGGCCATCCTAATCGATGCATGCTAGTTGTTGTTGTATAAGAACTCAACTAGTGGGAGGTAATCTGACCATCCATGTCCCCAATCCAACACACAAGCTCGCAGCTTGTCCTCTAGTGTTTGAACGGTACTCTCAGACTGAACATTTCTCTGAGGATGAAACGCAATCGTGAAGTGCAAAATTGTCCCCAAAGTTGTCTCACTATCTGCTTAGTGAACTCCTCGAGGTGAATCATCCATTTCTATATGAGATGATCGTCCTCGGTACACCATGGAGTCTCACTATCTGCATAGTGAACTCCTCAGCCAATCTGCTCACAGGTCACGTCTCTCTGGTAGGAATGAAACGTGCAGTCTCCATTAGTCTGTCAACCACAACCTCAATAGCATCAAAGCTCCTGCTCGGTCTCAATCCTATCACAAAGTCCATGGAGATGTCCTCCCACTTCCATTGTGGTACTGGCAGTGGATGGAGCTCTCCTCCTGGTATGCAATGCTCTATCTTGACTTGTTGACAAGTCGCACACTGAGCTACAAATCTGGCCACATCGGGCTTCAGCCCTCCCTAACAGTAGGAGCGTCTCACATTTTGATACATCTTACTCGCACCTGGGTGCATTGAGTAAGGTGTGGAGTGAGCCTCTTGTAAAATCCTCTGTCTCAGATCTACATCAGCGGGTACACAGACGCGGTCGCAGCATCTCATCACTCCATCTGCTCTTATGGAGAACTGCGGGGCATCATCACGAGACATCCTATCTCGTAACCTCATCAGTTTCGGGCAGGTCCCTTGCTTCTGTTGGATTTCATCCAACAAATCATGTAGAACCTCTAAGATACTCAACTAGGCATCCTTATCAAGAAACTGGATTTCCATCTCTAGCCATGGTAGATCCCTCTGTAGTTGGGGCTGAATTGTCAATCTTGAAATCGCCTTCTCTTGAGGCGTCTTCCTACTCAGGGCATCGGCGACAACATTCGCCTTCCCTGGATGGTACAAAATCTCAAGGTCAAAATCCTTGATCAACTCAAGCCATCTACGTTGGCGGTTATTCAATTCCCGTTGCGTGAAAATATGCTTCACACTTTTATGGTCTGTGAAGATTTGACATGTATCACCATACAAGTAATGTCTCCAAATCTTCAATGCATGAACTACCGCTGCCAACTCCAGATCATGAGTCGAGTAGTTCTCTTCATATGTCTTCATTTGTCTAAACGCATATGCAATCACTCTTCCACGCTGCATCAACACACATCCCAAGCCTAGATTCGATGCATCACTGTAGACCACAAGGTCCTTTGTGCCCTCCGACTGCACTAAGATAGGAGCGGAAGTCAGACGTCTCTTTAGCTCCTCAAAACTCTGAGTACACGGCTCGGACCATACAAACCGGGTAGTCTTCCTCAACAGACTCGTAAGTGGACAAGCAATCACAAAGAATCCCTCCATAAAGTGTCGGTAATAACCGGCTAAGCCAAGAAAACTGCGTACTTCCTCGACATTCGTCGGTGTCGTCTATGTTGCAACTAACTCAATCTTCGCCGGATAACCCTTGATCCCATCGGCGGAGACCACATGACCCAGAAATGCTACTTCTGGCATCCAGAACTCGCACTTAGAGAACTTGGCATACGGTTCTATATCCCTCAGAACTCGCATCGCTGTCCTCAGATGTCGTGCATGTCCCTCTCTACTACGAATATACACCAGGATATCGTCTATGAAGACCACCACAACTGATCTAGTAAGTCGATGAATATGCCATTCATTAGCTCCATAAAGACGGAGGGTGCATTCGTGAGCCTAAATGGCATCACTACAAACTCGTAGGGCCATACCGAGTCCGAAATGCCGTCTTACGTACATCCTGCTCTCTCACCCTTAGCTGGTGATATCCCGAGCGGAAATCAATCCTGGAGAACACAGTCGCTCCCTAAAGTTGATCTAACAAGTAATCAATACGAGGCAATGGATACTTGTTCTTGATGGTCACCTTGTTCAGCTCTCTGTAGTCAATACACAGTCTTAACGATCCATCCTTCTTCTGCACAAAGAGGACAGGTGCTCCCCATGGGGATACGCTAGGGAGGATGAAGCCCTTCTCAGCCAATTCCTCAAGTTGCTTCTTCAGCTCTAACAACTCGATAAGCGCCATGCGGTATGGGGCCTTCGAGATCGGTCTCGTACCAGGCCCTAACTCAATATTGAAGTCTACGCTCCTTTGAAGGCGGAAAACTGGATGGTTGACGAGGATATTTTCGCAGGTCGTTTATATCCTATCAAAGTAATTTCCGAACTCAATACTAAAGCAAGTATAGTGATTAAGTAAGGGTCGAACCAAAGATAGATAGAGAGTAAAATAAAGCACAAATGCAATTAGACTATCAATTCTATGTAACCAAGGGGGATATTTGATTGTTAAAGTGACAAATAGGCAAAGAAAACAAGAAGTTGATTTCAACGATTTTAAGAAAAGGTTGCACTTGACAAATATCTGCTTCAACATAAGATATGGTCGATCATTGTTTTCATGAAGTTTATTCCAAAGTTTGTTCTCATCTCGATCGTATTTAAATACAGGTTCAACCAGCCCCGATATTACTTAGTGTTAATCCTAACTCGTAAACCTACAAAATCAAATTTTAACAATAGCATTCAAATAAAGATAGAGAGACACATGAATTAGAAACAACCCGTTACTAAAATCATGTGGTTACGCTCCACTCACGAATTACACTTGCAACCCGCTTATGTAAACGTGTTTGCTACTAGAATGATGACCCGAACCCGGAACCACAATTCCTAGCACATTGGATAAGACCCAAGTACCTAGATGATCAAGTTAGATATAGGGTGAGATACAATCAAGAAGTTAAGAACAAGAACATAACACAAATCATTATGGAATAACAACTTCAATTATAAGACATACAACCAGATCTATGTCGAGAGCTTCCAATGTCAAGCACAACTAAAGGTGCTTAGCTCCCCATAAAGAACAAAACAAAACAAAGAAAATACAAGTGTTTTAGATGTGATGAGGTGACAAATGAGATGATTCTAACACCATCCTAGCATCTCTATTTATATTAATTTGGACACTAAATTGAAGTAAATAGGCAGCCTAAACCGTCACTTTAAATGTCATAAAGTGAGAGTCTAAATAGCCAAACTTATTACGATTGTTACATAACCGCGGGCGCAGATCTGGGAGCCGCGGGGGCGGTTTAGTGTAATTTGCTCCACCTTCAACTGAGTCGCGGGGCGGCATGGCAGGGCCGCGGGGGCGGCTCTATGTCACCGCGGGGGCGGCACCGTGTCGCCATGGGTGTCGTGACAGGGTGCTAGTGTAAGAGCCTAGTTGCTGAGAGTGTGAGCAGAGGACCTGTTTTTAGCCTGGACCGCCCCAACATGACCTAGTGGCCGCCCCTGCGGTTTGCCTGGGCCGCACATGCGCCTCATGGAGTCCGCCCCTGTGGCTTTGTGTGGCTGCAGCCGTCTTTGTTGACCCTTTGAACCGTGCTTTACCCTTTACCTCCCTTTATAACCTTCTTCTCTTTCCTTCTAATGAGGGTTCTTCATCTACAACTCCATCTCTCTCCCTATGTTCATCTTCTCCTCTCATCTCTCCTTGGATCATCTTTGATCTTCCTTGAGTTTTATGTGAGGTTGAGAGCTTATGCTTGGCTTTGCTTGCTGATTGTTGATGGCTGATGTTGTTGTGCCTTGTTGGCCCAGCTTGGAGGTCTTGGGAGAGTTTTGCAGTTGCATAGGTTCAGCAAGGTAAGCTTCCAAGGTTTCCTTCCTATCTTTCTTCTTTCCTTCATCTTTTCCTCTCTTTCCTTAGTCTAGCTTAGATTCCTTTAGGATGAATCTTGTTCCAGCCATTATTTGCCTATGTTGATGTATATATATATATGTATGTTTGGTGTTGGAGTGAAGGAGTGAAGGAAGCAAAGGAAAAAGTGAAGAAAGGGTTGAAGTGGTGTCTTTTGTTGTCCAGCCGTCCCTACGCCACCTTGCAGCCGCCTCAACGCCGGTAGTGAGCCGCCCCTACGCCACCTGTGAGTAGCCTCTGCGCCACCTGCACCAGTTGGTATTTCCACTTGTTCTGCAGGTGTGTGTTACTTCTAGGCTTGCTTTAGGATGCCTTTGTTCCCTCCCTTCCTAGTGTGAGTGTATAGGATCATGCTAGGTGTGTGAGGATGTGTTTTGTTGAGGTTATGATCGGTATATGCCTTGTACGGATTTTGAGGTTTATTAGGTTGTGAGGTTAGGTTGAGGATGATCATATGGATCCCTTGGGTCTAGGTGTGACCCCTTTGATGAATAGAGGTTGATATCTTTCTATGCCTTGTTATTAGGCAGTGCCCCTCTCTCAGGAGTGGAGGTTGATTGTGGTTCAGCTTGTACGAGGTTGAGATAAGTCCGTAGGACTTACTTAGCTACCATCCCTATATTGGGTGTTTGCATGAGTGGTATGTGCATTATATGGTTGCTATGATAGCATGAGATGTCATTTATACCGACCTATGTGTTATTGATTTCCCCATTGCGTGGTTGTGATAACCTTTCCCTTTCATCCCGCCGTGGAGTCTGGGAGGTTCTCTGATGTCAGGCCGGACTGGCTTTACAGGAAGGACGCAATCCACTCCCATAGGGTACAAGGATTGTGTGAACGATACTCGTACAGTTGGCTATCAGGCTTAGAGGCGAGGATGCATCGGTCCTCGTGTCACATACTTTCATCTATCTATATATATACGATTTGAGTGAATGACTATTATATAAAGATGATAAAATAGGTAAATGTGTGATAGCATGTTGATGTGTTTATCTTTCCATAATTGTGCTTGTGCTTATGCATTACCTTATATATGTATGATTAGCTAATGTTATATTACCATGTTGTAGATGCCCTACAGGATAGGCGTGTTATTGGGTGATCTAGCAGAGTGGCAGGCCGAGGACCTCTCGTACATAGGATGGTTGTGGTCTTTTGGGGTTGTTTAGTTTTCCCTCCTGCGTGAGGATAATCTTTTATTACCTCATGTGTGAGGATGTTGTTGTTTATACTCGGTTATGTTGATGTTACCTTTTGGTTGTACAGTTTATACAGTTTTATGCATTTGTTTTTATATTTACCAGTGCCATGTTGTAAGGTCCAGTGAAATTATTGTCTAGCTAGGGTCAGGATCCATTGTGAGATCCTAGCCCAATGTGGCATCCCGAGTCCCGCAGATTCGAGGTGTTACAAAGTTGGTATCAGAGCCTTAGGTTGACAACAATGGCACTTGCTACCTGCAAAGAGGTTTAATAGGTAAAATAAACAAAACCCGAAAGGGGTCTGATGTTTTCAAAAGATTTTTGGTTTTAAGTGTGGTTTTGGGTTAGAATCTACGAGAAGTCGCCACCTCTACTATTGATCTCTGCAATATAGATATGTATATATATGTATTGTGAATGATGTTTGTATATGTGTTATATATATATATATATATACCTATACATATAGCCTATATAGAGCCTTATAAGTTAGGTGTGCATAACCCGCAGATGGCTCGGACTAGAGCTACTGCTGCTGTAGGCCGAGGTAGAGGTAGGCCACCTCTTCCTCCGGGCGTGATAGAAGACGGACCAGTTTCCGCTGCTGATCTACCAGTGGGAGAGGAGGTACATGAGGAGATCGGTGAGAGTATCGTCCCAAAGACGAGGAGTGGTGGATCGAGGAGACATCATTCACATCGAGTCCAGTTTGATGACTCGGATCGTGTCTCCATGAGAGGGCCAGAGTTTAGAGAGTACATCCGACATGTAGAGGAGGTTACCAGAGTTGGCAGACGGGCCCCAGACCTACCAGGGCATGAGGGATCATCTGAGATATCTCAACGAGCCATACAGGTGTCAACTATACCGGCACGTGCTGCTGAGACTGTTCGAGTTACGGAGGAGATCTGAGCACCTCGACCAGATACCTGGTTGAAGGCATTTCACCAAATGGGTGTACCACCTTTCTCGGGAAAGATAGGGTTGGAGACCGATCTATGGATAGGATTTGTAGACTCAGCTTTGGAGTCTATCAAATGTCTAAAGGACAGACGGATAGAGTTAGTTCAGTCTCTATTACGTGACCTTGCACACCAGTGGTGGGGGACTGTACGAGCTAGAGCCACCCGTTATGACCGCATGAGGAGCATGATCAAAGAGCAGTTCTGCCCTGCCTCATTGAGGAGGGAGAAACTGAAGAATTTTGTGGAAGCCGGCTTTGAGGATGTGCCTATTGTAGACGCCATTATCCGCTTCCACACTGAGTTAGCTTTGTTGGGTCCAGCTGCACCTTCTAAGGACCAACACGTATACCTATTCTCCCGTCTTCTGAGGGAGAGATCATGCTCATATATGGCGGGATTACATTGCGAGTCCCTAGCTAATTACCAGGACCGGGCTTTTCCTTATGAGAGGGAGCGAGCCAGTCAAAGGAAGGCTTCTCAGACGGGACGGTCTGAGAAGAGGCAGCGCACTAGGCAGACCAGTGGAGTTGGGGGAGCATCTGGGTCTAGACGAGAACGAAGACGTCAAAATTACCCCTCGTTTGCACTAACTGCAGGTAAGGGACGACATTGTTACAATTGTGGTGATCATGGACATTTGAAGCCAGATTGTACCAGGCCAGTTGTGACTTGCTTCACCTGTGGTAGACCCGGACATCGAGCTACCTTCTGTAGGCATGGTATAGTTGCATCTCAACAAGATTCTTCCCCTACCAGTGCGGCGGGATGTGGTTAGAGGACACCTCAACAACAGACACAGAGACAGCAGAGAGTCCCACATTGTCCTTCTACTTTGGGGTCTTCTCCCAGGCCGAGTAGAGGTAGAGGTCGTGGTGGGAGTGCCACTGACACTAGAGGAGCTCAGGGTAGAGCCTTTGAGTTGAGGATTGCACAGGAGCCGCCTGCACCAGCTACTACAAGTACCATTCTGCTTCATGGTTTACCTGTTAGAGTTTTGTTTGATACGGGTGCTACGCATTCCTTTATTTTTGATACATGTGTTGAGCGTCTGAGTTTAGCTACTATAGAGGGGATACCCTTTACTATAGGATTACCTGATGGTAGCCGCGTCAGAGGTACCCGTGAGATACGTAGTTGTCCCTTTCGTTTAGGGACTCGTGTTTTACTTGTTGACTTCTTAGGCGTGCCATTGATGCATGAAGAAGTCATATTAGGTATGGATTGGATGCGTAGACACCGTGCAGTTGTAGATGTTGGTAGACGGACTGTTATAGTCTCTACCGAGGTTGGTTAGATTGAGGTCTTACGAGGTTGGGACCTTGGGAAGAAGGGTTCTGTTATCAGTGGTGTACGAGCAGCTAGACTGATAGCACAGGGATGTCATGCCTTCTGGTGCTATGCCATGAAGGATGGATAGAGTCCAACATTGGAGGAGATACCAATGGTCTGCGATTTTGTAGACGTATTTGTTGAGCCGTTGAGTTTGCCGCCTCAGAGGAGTGTGGATTTCGGTATCGATTTGGAGCCTGGTACGAGACCCATCTCGAAGGCCCCATATCGTATGGCGCCTGTCGAGATCTTGGAGCTGAAGAAGCAACTCGAAGAGTTGGCTGAGAAGGGCTTCATCCGCCCTAGCGTTTCACCATGGGGTGCACCTGTCCTCTTCGTGCGGAAGAAGGACGGATCGTTGAGACTATGTATTGATTACAAAGAGCTGAACAGGTTACCATCAAGAAAAAGTATCCACTGCCTCGTATTGATGATCTACTTGATCAGCTTCAAGGAGCGACAGTATTCTCCCGGATTGATTTACACTCAGGATATTACTAGCTGAGGGTGAGACAGCAGGATGTACACAGGACGACATTTCGTACCCGTTATGGACACTACGAGTTCGTAGTGATGCCATTTGGGTTGACGAATGCCGCAACAGTTTTCATGGAGTTGATGAACAGTATCTTCATCGACTTTCTTGATCAGATTGTAGTGGTCTTCATTGATGAAATTTTAGTATATTCTCGTAGCAGAGTGGAGCATGCCGATCATCTGAGGATGGTTTTGCAAATTTTGAGGGATAGAGAGTTGTATGTCAAGCTCTCTAAGTGCGAATTCTGGATGTCTGAGGTTGCTTTTCTTGGACACATCGTCTCCGCCGGTGGGATTATGGTTGATCCGGCGAAGATCGAGTTTGTTGCTGCATGGACGACACCGACGAACGTCAAGGAAGTGCGTAGCTCTCTTGGCCTAGCCGGTTATTACCGACGCTTCGTGGAGGGATTTTATGTGATTGCTCGTCCACTTACGAGTCTTCTGAGGAAGACTACCAGATTTGTGTGGACTGATCAGTGTGCCCAGAGTTTTGAGGAGTTGAAGAGGCGTTTGACTTATGCTCCTGTCTTGGCACCGCCAGAGGGTTCTAATGATTTTGTGGTCTACAGTGATGCATCCAAGCTAGGATTGGGATGTGTATTGATGCAGAGGGGTAGAGTGATTGCTTATGTGTCTAGACAGCTGAAGACGTATGAGGAGAACTACCCGACTCATGATCTGGAGTAGGCAGCGGTAGTTTATGCTTTGAAGATCTAGAGACATTACCTGTATGATGCTGCATGTCAGATCTTCACAGACTATAAGAGTCTGAAGTAACATTTTTACACAACGGGAGTTGAATAACCGCCAGCGTCGATGGCTTGAGTAAATTAAGGGCTTACCATCCTGGGAAGGCGAATGCTGTAGCTGACGCATTGAGTAGGAAGATGCCTCAAGAGAAGGCGATTGCAAGATTAACAGTACATCCTCAACTTCAGAGGGATCTAGCTTGGCTAGAGTTGGACATCCAGTTTCCTGATGAGGATGCCCAATTGTATGCTTTAGAGGTTTTACCTGGTCTGGATGAGATCCAGCAGAAGCAGGGGACCTGCCCGACTTTGATGAGGATCAAAGAGAGGATGTCTCGTGGAGAGGAACCATAGTTCTCCATTGGAGCAGATGGAGTGATGAGGCGACATGACCGTATCTGTGTACCTCCTGATGCAGGGTTGAGATAGAGGATCTTACAGGAGGCTCACTGTACACCTTACTCAATACATCTAGGTATGAGTAAGATGTACCATGATGTGAGACGTTCATATTGGTGAGGAGGGTTGGAGCCCGATGTAGCCAAATTTGTGGCACAGTGTGCGACCTGTCAATAGTCAAGATAGAGCATTGCAGACCTGGAGGTGAGCTCCATCCACTGTCAGTGCCGCAGTGGAAGTGGGAGGACGTCTCCATGGACTTTGTGACTGGTCTGAGACCCAATAGGAGTTTTGATTCCATCTGGATTGTTGTGGATAGACTGACGAAGACGGCACGTTTCATTCCTATCAGAGAGACGTCACCAGTGAGTAGATTGGCTGAGGAGTACAGTAGACAAATAGTGAGACTTCATGGAGTACCGAGGACGATCGTCTCTGATCGAGATGGAGGGTTCACCTCGAGATTTTGGCAGCAGATTCAGACTACATTGAGGACGATTCTACACTTTACGACTACGTTTCACCCCCAGACAGATGGTCAGTCAAAGAGGACCATATAGACCTTGGATGATATGTTGCGAGCTTGTGTGTTGGATTGGGGACAGGGATGGTCTGATTACCTCCCACTAGTTGAGTTCTCATACAACAACAGCTGGCATGCATCTATTGGGATGGCTCCTTTTGAGGCACTGTATGGACGTAGGTGCCGTACACCTTTACGTTGGGATGAGCCTAGCAGTATCAGTGGGATTGCGCTAGAGCAGATTCAGGATGATATGGCATAAAGGGAAAACTGAGTCCCCGATATGTCGGTCCTTTTGAGATACTAGATAGAGTTGGGAGGGCAACCTACAGATTAGCATTGCCTCCGAGATTAGAAGGTGTTCACCTTGTGTTCCATGTGTCTTAGCTGAGAGAGTACATACTAGATCCGAGGCACATTGTGATTTATGATGATTTGGTGGTTGCGCCGGACCACACCTTTACTGAGCACCCTATTGCAGTCTTAGAACGAGGTGTGAGACGCTTGCGTTCGAAGGACATTCCTATGCTGAGGATACAGTGGTCTAGACATGGACCTCAGAAGGCTACCTAGGAGACTGAGGATAGTATCCAGAGGAACTATCTAGAGTTTTATGCTGAGATAGATGCACCTAGGTTCGATGAGTAGATCTTAGTGCTATCTTGGTGAGTATATGATTATGTGCTTACGTGCTTATATGCCTTGATGTGTTTACTCGATGCTAGCTATGATGTGATTTATGATCTTATTAGATCTTGATGTGCTAGCGTGATGTATGATTATAGCTGGAGAAGGTTCTTTCCTCCACGCTATTTGAGTGTGATTAGGATTTAGCTGGAGATGATTCTTTCCTCCATGCTACCTTGATGGACATAGTTTATTGGAGATGTTATTCCTCCATGCGTTGTATATTATTATGATCTGGCTAGAGATGTGCTTCCTCTATGCCTTGTTATGTGATATGGCGCGAGATGTGACTCCTCTACGCCTTTGGGTAGCGTTATGGCCTTGTTTTCTAGAGATGATGATTCCTCCATGTTCATGTTTGAGGTTATAGACTAATATATGTTATGACCTTCTGAGCGAAGATGTGAGACCTCCGATAGAGAGAGAGAGAGAGAGTTATACCTCGGCTTATGGGTCCGAGAGGATTTGGGATTTTGCAAGTTTCCGGACGAAACTTGTTTTTAGGGGGGGTGAGATGTAAGAGCCTAGTTGCTAAGTTGCTGAGAGCGTGAGTTGAGGACCTGTTTTTAGCCTGGACCGCCCCTGCGTGACCCAATGGCCGCCCCTGCGGTTTGCCTGGGCCGCACCTGCGCCTCACAAGATCCGTCATTGCGGCTCTATGTGGTTGCAGCCGTCTTTGTTGACCCTTTGACCCGTGCTTTACCCTTTACCTCCCTTTATAACCTTCTTCTCTTTCCTTCTAATGAGGGTTCTTCATCTACAGCTCCATCTCTCTCCCTACGTTCATCTTCTCCTCTTATCTCTCCTTGGATCATCTTTGATCTTCCTTGAGTTTTAAGTGACTTTGAGAGCTTATGCTTGGCTTTTCTTGCTAATTGTTGATGGTTAATGTTATTGTGCCTTGTTGAGCCAGCTTGGAGGTCTTGGGAGAGTTTTGAAGTTGCATAGGTTCAGCTTGGTAAGCTTCCATGGCTTCCTCCTGCGTAAGGATGATTTTTTGTTACCTCCTGTGTGAGGATGTTGTTGTTTATACTCGGCTATGTTGATGTTACCTTTTGGTTGTACAGTTTATATTGTTTTATGCATTTGTTTTTATATCTGTCAGTGCCATGTTGTAAGGTCCAGTGAACTTGTTGTCAGGCTAGGGTCAGGATCCATTGTGAGATCCTGGCCCAATGTGGCATCCCGAGTCCCGTGGATTCGGGGTGTTACAGCCAGTGTCGCCGTGGGGGCGGCACAGTTTTGCCGCGGGTGCCGTGACAAGGTTCCTCTGGACTCATTGTCGCCGAGGATGTCGTGATTGAGTTCCTCTAGATTCAGTGTCGCCGCGGGGCGGCATAGTGTCATCGCGGGTGCCGTGACAGGGTGCCTCTGAACTTCTCTTTGCTTTCCTTCTGCTTCCAATTGTTGCTAAATCTTTGGATTTCTTCATTGCTTAATTCTTCAGCTTGATGTACACAGTTGGCAACAAAATACAACCATTTGACTTTAAAAACATACTTAAACTACCTTAATAAAATAGTGATTCCATCACCTATCAATGGTTCAGCAAACACATCCATAAACTCACAGACCACTGGGATGTCCTCTAATGATGGACTCTCGCCCTCCTTCATGGCATAACACCAGAAGGCCTCGCAACCTTGTGCAATCAGTCTCAGTGCTCGTATTGCACTAATAATCATACCCGGCTTCCCAAGGTCTCAACCTCGGAAGACTTCAATCTGACCTCAACTCGGTAGAGACCGTTACGGTCCTCCTACCAACGTCTAACACATCACAAAGTCTAACCATCCAATCCATACACAGAATGACTTCCTCATGCACCAACGGCATGACAAAGAAGTCCACAACCCAATCACGGTCCTAAATGTATAGGACAACCATGTACCTCTCGGGTACCTCTAACCTGACCCCCCTTTGGTAACCCTATCTAGGAAGGTATACCTTCTATTGTATCTAAGGTTAGTCTATCAATGCATACATCAAAAAGCAAAGAGTGTGTAGCACTTACATCAAACAAAACTCCAATAGGTAAACCATTAACAAAGATGGTACCTGTAAACGCTAACGCCAGCGGCTCCACTGCATGTGATTACTCAAAACTCGAACCTATGCTCCTGAGGTCATCACCATAGTATCTGCCTCTACTCCTTCTACACCGGAAAGAGAAGAGTCTTACTGAATAGGAACACTGCCTTGTTGACAAAAGGGAGCCAGATGACCTAGTACACCACATGTAAAGCAAGTTATCGGTGTCAAGGGGTACTCAGAGTGCAAATAGCCTAGATCACCATAGTTGACACACAATCGTCCCGTCTTCGCAATCTGTGCAAATAAAGGGTAACTCGATCTTCTTCGTTTACCCTTAGTTACCTTAGCATGGGAAGAAACTTGCTGATGCGATATCCTGTTTCGTCGGTAGAAAATCGATCGTTGTCCAATCTTACCACACGTAAAGAACGTCACTAAAGATCTCTTACACTTCGGTCGCAGGTGTCCAGACTCCCCATAGTTGTAACAGGATCTCATCCCACCAGAAGTCCGTGTGGACAGGGGATCACTCGAACGTCTATGTTCCAGACTCTGTCTAACACCTAAAGGATTTGCTTCATTACTCACTAGTTCGGTCCGTTGTTTCTTCTTTGATATGGAAGCTTGTGTCAGTCTCACCGATGTTGGTAAACCCGGTGTAGGTCTACCTACTCTTTCAACCTTTTGTACTTGGTGTATATATTCTCGAAACTTGGGTCCACTCATCGAGACATAGTCAGTCTCCTCATATCCGTCCTCTTCTATAGGCAAAACAACAACGGAAACTGGTCCGTGACCTATCGCTATTGGAGGAAGAGGGGGTATACCCCTACCTCGTCCTACTGCAGATGTCGCTCTAGTCTGAGCCACCTACAGGGTATGCACACCTAATCTTATAAGGCTATGCAAACACATCAGCACATAATACATATATATATATATATATATATATATATATATATATATATATATATATATATATATATACATATATATGTATACATATATACTGTCGAGATCCTCAGAAGCATGATGGCTTCACGTACACACTATCCCAAAATATTTGTACTCGTTTAAAAACCAAAATCCTTTTCAAAAATCAGACCCCTTTCAAGTTTTGTTTATTTATCTACTACACCTTTATTGCAGATTACAAGTGTCATTGTTTTCAACCTAAGGCTCTGATACCAAATTTGTAACACCCCAAATCCACGGGACTCGGGGCGTCACATGGGCTAGGATCTCACAATGAATCCTGACCCTAGCCTGACAACAAGTTCACTGGATCTTACAACAAGGCACGGATAGATTAAACCAAGTACATAAAGTTGTACATTGTATACATCAAAATGTTTACAAAAAAAACATACCCGAGTACAAAACAACATCCATAAACATCCGAGTTCAAAACTTCCCATATCCCACGAACAACCTATTGTATGGAAGCCCTTGGCTAATCACCCATATGGCTCACTCTGCAGTCTTCCTAATCTGCAGATCAACTACAACATAGTATAAACCGTTAGCTAACAGAAATGAATAAGGATGAAGTAATAGCACAAATACACACCAACACATCACAATATGCAATGCCACACACACATCCGTTTATTATCTTTACTTAAGTTATTCTATTACTAATTCAACTTATTTTGTGGTGCGAGGAGCCTAAAGAACCTCGGCTCTTCCCCCTTTAACATAGGGTTTTGTGTGGGGGTGGAATTACCACCTGCCCCTATGTTACTAGCTTTAGAGCACCTCCTCCATTCATCGAGCTTTGGCAAGTGATCACCGCCCGGTTATAATACACTTGGGCCATATAATGTAATGAAGTGGTCATCCTAGTCCGATTTATGTTATAAATGAAGCAATCATATGCACACACACAACCATCACAAACACTCAAATCCACAACTTCACGCTAACTAAGTCCTATGGACTTACCAGAAAATCTCGTAAACTTGTACCATGTCACAGTTTCCCCTTGAGGAAACGATCAAAGTCTACATAAGCAAGGCACACACAATATCAAACGCTGCAAAGGTTAGGAGACGCGTCTCCTACACCTCATAACCACAATCAACTATAACCCACATCTAAACCTTAGAATCCTCAACATTCATACATGTGCCTAAGGCACAACCCAACATACAACTCATCAAGCTCATCCTCAACCACACTAGCCTAGCCATAAGCCAATGCCAATGGAAAGGAAGGAAGGAAACATACCAACTAGGTATGCCCTGGACACGCACCGGCGGAAGCAAGAGACGCAGGGGCGTTGAATCAGTGAGGTGCATGGGTGGCTCGACCCAAGGCGCAGGTACGGCTCAGCTCGGGCGCAGGGGCAGATGGTGTGCAGAGGGTTGGTCTTCGACTTCTCTTCGATCCTTCTCTCGATCTCTCTTCACTTCTTCACCATGTAGCAAGCATATACACGCATATATAAACATGTATGAACATCAAAACGTCCAGGAAAGATCCACACAAGCCTATGCTTGTGAATACTAAGCTAAAGAGGAAGAAAAGAAGCAAAGAAGAAAGGATGGAAGGAGAGATGAAGAACTTACCACAATTGGGGCTAAAATAGAAGAAGGATAAACAACAACACTCTACAGTTAACTCTCTCAGCTCAGCAACAACAACACTATCATCCTCATCCAAATCCAAACTCAACACTCTCACAAGCTCACACAAGATCAAAGAAGATCAAGAGGAAGATCCAAAGGGAGATAGGAAGAGAAGAATATGAACATTAGGGGTAGAAGGCTGGAGAAGATGAAGCAAACCCTCATTAGGAAACAAGGGAAGCTTATATAGAAAGTCAGTCAAAAGCATGGTCAAGAGTCAAAGGTGGCTGCAGCCGCACAAATCCGCAGGGCGGATCTGGTAAGGCGCATGGGAGGCCCTCATGATGCGCAGGGGTGGCTCAGTCAGACTCAGCACCATCCAGAACCTAAAAGACTAAGGCTCTTAAACCCTAGTTAGATCTTCATAAATCATATCAACAGAAAACAGAAAGGTGTTGCCTTTGGTCCTTTATTGAGTCTGGGCCGTCTGGCTGTGGAAGGAGACCGGAGTCTAGAGAACAAGAGAACAAGAGACGGCGCAGATTGCAAATGATTGAGATGAGAGCGTGCAAAAAGGGACATGCACAGAAAGGGTTATCTTTGTTTTTTCTAGAAGGGATAACAAGAGAATGAGAGTGAAAGAGAAGTGGAGAATTAGAGAAGGAGACCGGAGAAGCAGACCGAAGAAGGAGACCAGAGAGGGTGAAACTCAGTGACCGGAGAAGGAGACCCGACACTTCCCTTGACACGCCTCTGTTGCCTCATTGCGTAGAACTCCAAAAGGGAAAAACTCAGAGGGAACTCAACCGACGTAGGGAGCAAGATACTGTCACGCAAAAACAAAAAGAGAAACGTAATGGGCATGCAAGCGGCAAACTGTTATATCCAAATCCAGGTTTTTTTATTAAATTGAATTAGGTTTTCGGTTTTTTTGGTTTTTGAACAAAACCGAACCGAAACCGATTTCATAAAAATACAGACCGAAGACCGAACCTAAATTTTCGGTTTAGGTTCGGTTTGGACCGAAATCACTCGGTTCGGTTCGGTTTACCTGAACCAAACCAATTATGCTCAACCCTACTTTTTTTCATTTGTGAAGACCTTTCCAAGTGAATTAAGATTGTTCACAATCTTAGTGAATCGTGTGAACATCTCGTTTGGAGTCATCTTGAATAATTCATATTGCCTGAGGAAGATGCTTATCTTTGTCTCCTTGACTTGACTTGTTCCTTCGTATGTAACTATTAACTTGTCCCATATTTCCTTTGCACTCTTGCATGATGAGACATGATTGAGTTCATTTGCATCCAATCCACAATAGAGCAAGTTCATGGCTTTTCAATTCTTTGACACACTATCTAACCGTGGTGGTTGGGATTTTTGGACCAGTTTGAATAATGCTCTATAGTTCCATGTCTTGATCAATAATAAAAATTTGCATTAGTGCTCTCCAATGGGAAACGTTTTTACCACTGAAGAGGGGTGGTCGAGATGTGGATCTTCCTTGAGCGAAGCCTCCATCACCTACAGAGTTCATGATTAGTCTCACTAATGGTTAAATCAATATACGTGAGTATAGCCCTGATATCAATTGAAGAACCGAATAGGTGAATAAAAAGGATATAAATACTTTAGAAGGGGGGTTGAATACAGTATGGAAACTTTTTGCAATATCGTATATCAAGGCTTTAAAACTAATCTCAAGGCCTTGAAGTCGATCTCTGCGCTTAGTGACAAAACTGTTTCTCAAGGCTTTGAAGTGAATTTCAATGCCTTAACTTCGAAACCTGCATAAATTTGTTAGTCAAAATAAAACGTGATAATAAGTACGGAATGTAAAAGATCGATGCAACGATATGTTTACGAAGTTCGGCCCTAACAACCTACTCTCCGCCTAGGATTTCCGACCCTAGCATTCTAACTATCTATTATCTGTTTTTTGTGAGTCCTAGATACAATCTAGAAGAACTTATCATCTTCCCTCAATGTAGCCTCAATGCTACGATCTACTCTCAACTCTATTCTAGCAATAATAGCCTAGTTACTTCGTAGAGTAACACACTCGAGTATAACACTATAATGATATGCCAATGGAGCTCTTGTGTTTATCTCACTCGAAGGAAGTAAACTAATGTAAGCTTAAGAGGAAGATAAACTTTTGGATCGATGAAGATGTTCTTGGTTTATTGCTTGAAGACTTGGTTTCCTTCACTTGTAAGCTCTTGTTGTTCTTCATCTTCAATCGTCATCTTTATTTATAGTCTTTTGTGGAGATCTTCTTTTAGCCTTTGTCCCATAGCCATTGTAACGTCTATATTTCTCCATAGAATACGCTGCTTGGTTGAACAAGATCTTGTTTGAGAAGTAGCCGTTGCAAGATCTTCATCTTTAAAGTTGTTGCAAGTTGTTGAAGATCTTCAAGCCCTAGATCTTCTCTTGAAAGCAGTTGTAGATCTTCTTCACCGTGATCTTCTTTTCTAGCCGTTGAAGATCTTCTATTATCTTCTAACCCATTGAGTCAAGATCTTTCTCGTTGGTTGGATCGAATCTTTGAAAGTCATTGTCCGAGATCTTCTCTCCTAGATTGTTGGTTAAGATCTTATCTACGAATGCCTTCAGCTGAGATCTTCCAAGATCTTCTTGTTTGGTTAGTTAGCCTTTGAAGATCTTCTCCTAGATCTTCTCTCTTGGTCGTTGTAGACGTGCGTGTGTTATAACAAATCCCTTAGTCGAGTTCTTCCCTTCTAATGTTTTTCAAGACCTACACACTTTAACAAACAAACCAAGACATACAATCTAGAAATATAATTGATATTTGTTAGTTTATAAAATCACATTTTATACTTAAGTCTTCCATCATTTAAATAAAAACAATTCATATCAAAGGAGGAGTTATCAAAGAGGTTGAAGCTTGATTAATACTTGTTTGTGCAGGAACTTGACCTTAATTATCAATTTGAGAGAAGCTCAGTTACTTTAAAAATGTTGTGGGGTCTAGAGCATTAAACATTATAATTTTGTTGTTGTCTACAATGAGACGACATTGCCTATAGAAATTGATTCCATTCAAATGATTATGCAAAAAAGTGATATTCAAAGTAGTTTAGGTGCCATCTCAAGCAAAACAATAATGGTGATGTAAAAGATACAAGTTGACATCTTCCTAAGAAGAAGGAAATGGTAGTAGAATGAGGATGCAACTTCTCGTGCTAGCATGATTGGTATCAAGGATCAAACTCTATTGGCTTGTACCATATGTAGGTTCAGAGGCCCTCAAAATTTTGATGTTGACGACAATGAGTGTAGGGTCAGGAAGTGATGGCGAGAAGGCATTGTGGACAGGAAGTGAAGGTGATGACGATGATGATATACCTACAATGGCAGACCCGAACGACAAGAGTGGTGATATATAAATAAGTTAGTTCACGGTTTTCTTTGATTCGATGGAAAGACGTTTGTGTAAGGATCAAAAATATGAAATTGTGTTTGGATGAAGAAATGAAAGCTTTTGTGAAAGTGAATTTTGATCCAAGAAGAGGGATTTTAAGTACACGGTGGTGGATTTACAACATATCAACCATATACGCATTTCGAATGCATCATGCATCCGGCTTCCAAAACTGTGAAGAAAAAGGATTTGTTTCGTGACATGTTGATACAGTCACGCACTTTGTAATTGTGTCAGTTTTAGTTTTTTAGTATAGTCAACAAAGAAAAATTATCACATTTCAGAACCCGTAACCGTGGTACTTACGGTTACAGATTTTGAAACTGTGATTTTTTTTTCTTTCTCGCATTCGCAATGCGGCCGCGGTTATGCATTGCGAATCCGGTCGGCGTTTGTAAAATCCATTGTCGTGCCTTTATACCTTCCATCCAAAAATGATGTGGATGAACATGTAATATGTGTTCGTGAAATCCATAGGCTTAAAGAATTAAATTTGGTCTCCAAATGATGCCTTTAATAGATTAATAAAATGCTCTTGGTTCATTTGTAAATAGATTGGTTCAAAACAACTAAAATGGTGATGCAATAACAATAATGACGAAGTAACTAGCCAATTTCAATGGGATGTAGATGCATCTAATGAATTTTGCATGGGATATATTAGGGTACATACCCTGGCATGCATACATACGTCGGTTATGAGTCCATAAAATTAAGATAGGGTTTGTACGAGCCCAAAAACTGTTATTCAAACTGTTAGGATGGAGTTTAGTAGAGAAAGATTACAAGTTATGATTTTATGTTGTTTAAACTTTTATTTCTGGAATTTGATTTCAATCCATACAAGAAGTATAAAACTTTGAAATCAGTGCTCTAGTATGTAGATCAATAAGGAAAACGAAGAACAAGCTTGAAAGGTTGTTGAAAGCATATGAGGACTTGCTTTAGGAATTAGAAGGGAAATTGATCATTAAATTGTATTAAATCTTATAGGCATGCGTACTATCAGAAGGATGAGATATAGAAAATGGTGGATAGGTATGGAGCTCAATTAGACATGTTTATATTTAGGTTTGGGCTAGACTCTGGTTGGACTTTATAAAAGTTATGCCTATTTATCCGGACCCGGGCCGGTTCAAGTATGATTGGTAGGCCAATAGTGGTTGTCGTACTTGCCCAGTCCGGCGGGCAAAGTGGGTCTGTGGTACCCATTTAGAAAATGAATTAGCTCGAGTCGAGCTTTTAATGAGCCGAAGGCGAGCCGAGCCTAGATAGCTTGTCTCATATTACCTAAATAAAATAGGTTGTGCTAAGTTGTTTTCTACTATTACTAGTAATCAAATAATAGTGGCAAAGAAGACGCAAAATAAACTACTTTCAAAAAATTATAGTGGCAGAGAAAATGCACAAAAAATTACTTTCAAAACTCACACAAGATATCTTGCTATACAACAAGGGTCGGGAAGACCATGTGGTTCAACTAGAAATGGCCCTTGTTAGCCAAATTACCGTCAGTATAGTATTATGAGACGGTCCATGAGAAGTATATATCTCATTGGGTATTATTAGTAACATCACATTGAGTCCCCGTTTGGTTGTAACTTCGAAAACGGAAACGAAATGAACTTAGTAACATCACATGAGAAGTATATACCTTGTTCATGAATTTTTTTGAAATCATTGCTCCGCCATTTTATTTTCCTATAGGGTATCAAAAGTAATTAAATTCTATACCAATTACTTCAAATCACAAGGAATGATTCCAAAAAATTTCATGAAAAAGGATATACATATAAACTAGAATCGTTTTCATTCCATTTTCGTTTCCGAAGTTAACCATACGAGCCTAAGTATAATCACTTATTTCAAAAACGTTTCCTTTTGTATTAACCCTCCCGCATATTCCTCTTTTAGTCCACAACTGAAAATGCTAGAATATATTTTTCCCAAGTTTTCCAAATTTTGCATCTTATCATGAAAAACAACCGGCAATTTTATACAATATATCATATCAAAGAATTTTGCTGTATGGCCAGGGCATCTCTAAACTCCATAGGTCTTCATATGAATATGTTGAGAGTTCAGCATATTGGTATCACTTTCCTCCACAAACTCCATCCGATTTGGATCATCTTTCACCTTCACCATTCTCCTCGTGCAAGAATTCCGTGATGTTGCCACAACTACTGCATCTTTGGCCATCTTCAATATGTGATCTGCTAAGACCATCTCATCTTCCTCATTCTTAAAACCCTCCAATTTAACCATATTCAGATTATGTAATCGTCCATCCAGTGAAGCCTCACTCTGACATTCGTTTATGTACTTGTTTGTGAAAGAGGAGCACGTAGGATCAATCTACAAATACTTGAAAATCAATCATAGGTGGTACACAATCATTCCAACTATGTAAATAAGATGAAAGAGAAGCCAACCTACCGTCACAAAAAGATTCTTTACATTAGGGCAAACTTTCAAGAAGGTGACGAGAGAATTTATGTTCTCCTCTTCCATGCACCTATCGATCCACCATAACTCTTTCAAGTATCTGAAACCGAGGAATGAGTATAGTGTTGGCCTGATCAACGCCTGTGTATAAATAAATATTGGCTAGTATTCAATTAATTGTTATCTCAAAATTCCAGTGTAAGGGCAAACATAAGTAAGAACATATATAAGGCTGACCTCGAATGCCCATTGACAGATGGTGATATTCTTTGCTCGTTCAATGTATGAGTTTTTCCATAAGAGGTATCTACTGGGACCATTCATACTCATAGCCACAGGGAGATCTCTGAAGTGCAACATAACATCCGTGAAGCTACAAGATGGCGCGAAAATAAACACAGCAGGGCATTTCCCACGATAGTGAAGAGATTTAAGAGTTCCAGCAAATACATGGATTGATTCAACCTGCAGGCAGTCTATAATTGATACGTGCCTTAGATTCAAATGGCCATACACGCTTACATCAGATAGAACTTCAGACTTCCTAATTTCAATGCTTTCCAGGTCCTGGATGCCCGACAACAATGATGCAACAATGTCGTAATACAGATTACCAACCGCTGTCAGTCGAACAAAGCTTATAGGAATCTCAGAAGGGGAAGGTAGATACTTAAGCATCAGGCTCAAACAGATCTTCCAAACAGATAAGTCACGGAGAACTCCACGGGAGAAATCAAGGTGAAGCTTTCCAGTGCGTGGACCCACGGTTGCAACAAAGATGTTTCCCGATTTGAGAGATCGGAATTTGAGGTTAAATGGGTAGCTGAACCCTACTAATGTTGTGGCTGTGATGCTAATGTTTCCATGATCATGTTGCATTGTATGGAGATCTCGCCATTTAGTTGAGAGGAGCCTTGTTTGTGCCAACGATTTGCTGTTTAGCAAGCAAATTATGCTTTGCAGCACTTCAACCGGAAGATCACTTATTCTATCTTCTTCCATTGAAAGCCTAGAGTACAAAGGGTAGTAAGTAATTGATGAGATTCTAATTTAAGCTAGATTAATGATTTCATGTTCTAACAACACAGAAGTAAGGATATTAACTTGTGGATTTTCATAGGCAGGGTATCAAACTCAACAACCTCTACTTCATCCTCTTCTTTCGACAAAGTACAATTCTATTCAATCATCTAAAGGAATGCTGCTTTCTTGATTAATCAGTCCAATAAATTGGAAGGATAATATAATGTACACGGCCTTTAAATCTGATCGTGTTCTGAAATGTCAAGGACAATTCAACAGGGAGGCTATCAAACTGAACAACTGTATGCTCTACTTCATCCTCGTCTTTTGACAAAGTACAATTCTATTCAATCATGGGAGTATTGTTTTCTTGATCATTCAGTCAGATAATTGTAAGGATAATACATGTACACACAACTACTGCCATTAATTCCAACCGTGTTCTGAGTTTTTCAAGGACAATTCAACCACAATAATAGGGGTATCAAACTCAACAGCGACTGCATGCTCTACTTCATCCTCTTGTTTGTGCAAAGTACAAGTCTATTCAAACATCGATCTGAGTATTGTTTTCTTGATTAATCAGTCAAATCAATTGGAAGGATAAGATATGTGTGCATCGCTACTATCCTCATTTCAGATCGTGTTTTGAGTTTGTCAAGGACAATTCAACAGCAATAAATCAACTACAATAGACACTTTGAAATCAACTCATTGGATGATTCAACAGGTTTGGGATGAAGAAGAATAGCTAGCTAATTCAACACAATTCAGAAACAAACCTCCCAATTACGCCTGGGAATTAGTCGAATGATGGAAGGGGGTGATGGTGGACTTGGCTGTTCTCGGCGGCGCATTCCCAGTTAGGTTTCGCTAGGAGGCCAGGTCATTGCAACTTCTGTTGTTGCTTTCACGAGTGAGATGATGTTGGCGAAATAGGCAGATTAGAACTCGGTGAATTTTAATTGTAATAGAATTAGGGGTAATTAATTACCAAAAA
>BSUD01000003.1:88999629-89011145 GCA_033239045.1 Fagopyrum esculentum | reverse complement strand
AAAAAAAAAAGATGCAACTTCTTTATTAATAAATTTGTGGAATAATTTAAGATTTTTATTCTCAAACTATTATATATTATTTGTTGAATAGTTATTGTCTTTGTTCTCAAATTAGATAAAAAGAATAACTTTTTTAATCTATTCAATTAAAAATATAGAGGATTAAAATAAATTTTACATTTAAAACTTGTCACGCTCTTAACTAACTATCATTAAATAAAAGAAAATTGTCTAATTATAGTGACATATGTTTATTTGTATATACAATACAAAATAAATAAAAAATAAATAAAATATATTCGGCGATCAATGTTTTAAAAAAATAGTCCATCAATTTACCATTTGTCAAAATAGACAGAATATATGACCTTTTAATTTATGCATTTTTAAAATAAAATAAAATATAGTGTAGTTAGATAGTCAATCAAAATTGAAAACAAAGTGACATTATAAACCAAATATTAAATAAACGATTTTATCCGGTTTAGATCTTAACATCTAATATGGTCCGAACAAAAACATGGATCCGAAATATCGTAAAAAGTTTCAAAATATAAAATGTAAAAGTGGGCAAACCTTAGCATTACACAAATTATCTTCAACTCTCATCAAAATTTCAAAGTGGATATCAGTGGCGGTGTTGGGGGTATGGGAGGGGCCACTGCCCATGTTGACATTTCGGAGACCAAGGGGTAAGGTAGGGCACTGCGTTCGAGGGGCGCAAATCTTCGCCATCGACCACTGTGGACCGTCATGGATTGTGGAGGAGAAACTGGAAAATGAAGATGCAAGTTGAAATTGAAACGAAGGTGGACGAAGGACTGAAGGAGAAGGTCCGAACTCCGAAGGAATCGGTGGAACTCAAGCATTGGAAGCCGGCTAGAACGAAGAGTCGAAGACACAAAGAAGAGGAAGAAGAAACCTAAAAACAATTTCTGTTTTTTACAGCCCATAGTCCTATCTTTTAAAATAAAGAAGTCCAACCTAATACATAACAAATGGCCAAATTTGTTGTGTAGGCTTTTTTAAGATTTTAATCTACAACTAGGCTCATACCATAACTGATGCGTTCTTGGATGCATTCAAGGACAAACTCCGGATCTAGATCGAGCTTGAACTTCAACTACTCCGTTTTGTTATGTTCGGATGGATTTGATGTAGAAAACGAGTTGGCGGAAGCTTGAGAGATGATGTTGCGGAAGCGTATGATTGATTCGATCTAGAGAGATCGAACAATCCTTGAAGTGGAGCGAACTAGTGATCCTTGAATGATCCTCGAGTAAAAAAACTTGGATCAAAGATCAGAAGCAAGAACTTTAAAAGAGAGGAATATGTGATGTCCAATAACCAAGTGAAGAACCGTTAGGTAATGTAAATAATATAGATAATACTCTAGAAGGGGGGGGGGGTTGAATAGAGTATGAGAACTTTTCGCAAACCAAATCTCAAGGCCTTGAAACTCCTTTCAAGGGCCTTGATGTCAATCTGTGTTACTAGTGAAACTTCGATTTCAAGGGCTTTGAAACTTCGATTTCTAGGGCTTTGAAACTCAATTTCAAGGGCCTTGACTTCTTGCTCGTGCAAAACAAAGTTAGTCACAGTAAAATTTATGAGGTGCGGAATTGAAAATATTGACACGAGAATATGTTTACGAAGTTCGGCTCTAAATAGCCTACTCTCCGTCCCAGGGTATATCCGTAGGATCTAACTATCTATTATCAGCTTCAAAAGAGTCCTAGATACAAACTAGAAGTAATCGCCTTCTTCTCTCACTTGTAGCCAATGCTACGATCTAGCTCCAACTCTTAACCTAGCTATAATAGCCTAGTTACTTCGCAGAGTAACACACTCTAGTATAACACTTTTTAGATCTACCAATGAAGCTCTTGTGTTTTTTCTCTCTCTAAGGGATAAGACTTTTACGTAATTGCGAGAAAGAAAACAACGAAAGAAGATGATTATGTTGCTTAAGGATGCGAAGAAGTTTTTCCGATGTAGGCTTGTGTATCTTCTTCTTCGACCATCATCTTCATTTATATCTTCTATGGAAAGATCTTCTAGCCGTTGTAGAGATGACCGTTGGAAGCCTTCTTTTCCATGAAGATCGTAAGATAGACGTTGCACGTCTTCGATCCTACGAACACGTTGAGTCTTTTACTCCTTGATCTTCTCGTCTTCTGTTGGATAAGAGAGAGAATATATTTGTGCCATTTTTTTTGTTTAGAGAATCTTCTCGAAATGATTCTCTATCCTTCAGTTGAGATTTTCCTTTGGTTGACAAAATCTTTGTTTGATAAGATCTTCTTTTTACCGAATCTTCAAAGAAGATCTTCAATATATTTGAATCCTTTGTTCCGTGCACTTTAGATTCCAAGGCCCTTGATCTTCGTCTTTTTGAACTTGTTCTTCAATCAACCTTCAAGGCCCTTGACATGTGAATATATAACCTGCACTAAATTCAAACCAAACATCTAGAAATATAATCAAGTACATTGTTAGAATATCCAACTCTATATTTGTGTGAAGTCTTCCATCATCAACACCTAAAAACCATTTCAATCAAGGTGGAGTTTTCAATCTCCCCCTTGATGGAAGACAACACAAATTTTTGTACCTGCATTTATTAGTTTAGCAATGCTTATAACAATCTCAAAACTAAAAATGCAGAATGTAGTACATCGGAAATGTCGGATCATATTTCTCCCCCTTTGTCTTTCAACAAGGGAGAAACAACAATGTCAAACCTGGAAGTCTTAAAAACATATTACAGACCCAAACATAAAAGTAGTTTCAATGAGGTTCGAAAAAGCAGTCTACCCATAAGAAAAGATTTGTCAGCTTTAAAATTCCTCATAGAACTTCCTCTTTCCTTTGGATGAAGTTTTCTTATAACGCCAATCATCCATTTCAGCTGCCAAACGTCTTTTCTTTTCTTCAGCTCTTCTCTGTTTAATAACTTCATACTCAACTTTGGGCAAGAACATTGGCTCTTCATGAGTTGGGTACAAAATTTATTTATTCTAGACACGCCTTTTACAATTCAAAAGCATATTCTCAAGCTGCTCTTGAGTATGTTGAGCTACATCTTTAGGTATGGGAAAAATACTCCCTATTGTAGTTAGTGTAAGAGCATTCATCAAATACATGTCATTGACTTTAGAATTGATGGTAGCCAGTAACTCAAATTTGAGTCCATTCTCCTTTTGGCATCAAACTTAAAATCAGATAATTCACAATTGAGACGAGCTATTGCATTTTCACATCCCTCTAACCTGATTTCTGGAGTAAGAGATAATTTAACTTCTTCATTTGAATTTTGAGTAACTCCTTTTTCTTTCAAAGTCCATGTTCCTGCAAGAGTTTTCTCAATCCCTAAATGTTCTAAGCAGTTCTCATCAATTTTGTTGTTATTGGACTGTCTATCCTCAGAAGATGTATCAATCTTGTAATAATCAAAGACCTTAGGCAACAAATTTCCATAGGGCCAAGGAATAGATCTCTTAGAGTTAACAAAATGCAGCATATGATTGAGAATTAGATTTGGCACATCTATAGCCACATCAGACATAAGTAAATGAATTAATTCCAGAGATTGATCAGTCAGCAGCTCTCTTGAGTTGGCACGGGGAACAACACATCGAACTAGTATGGTGAATACTATTTTAGCCTCTAACGTCAGAGAAGTATGGATGAGTTGACGTGAGTTTGAATTGGGAATCAGAAAATTCTCTTTAGCAATACGAACACTCTCTGACCTTGAAGGATAATTGAACTCTACATCTGTAGGAATTTCTAAGATTTCACTGAGAATAGAAGAAGTGAGTGAAATTTGAGTACCTTTGACTGAAGATTCAAGAGTAATAATACCCCCTTTGTCCTTTTTCGTGGTGAGATTAAAATAGAATAGTCTCGTGAGCCGTGAAAAAGCAAAATCTCTAGGGTTTAAAACCTTCCAGATAGTTGAACTCTTCAGCTTGTCTATACAGGGTATCTTGAGAATATCGAGAAAGTTAGTATCCACCAAATCACACATATAGAGTGGTCGATTGTGGAAGCCATCAAGCCAAGATCCAGAAGCTTGAAAATTTATAAACCATGATGATGGAAGCCCAATAATCTGAGATGTATTTCGATCTTCAGAAGGTTTTTCTTCTCTCTTGATTGAAAAATTCTGAACAACTTTCTTGTTTCAAGATGGATGAGCAGATCTCTTGCTTCGAGGTGCCATGAGGAAAGTTTGAGAGAGAAAAAAAAGAATTTTGAAGTAGGGTTTCTTGTGAAAGAATAAGAAAGCTAAGAAATTAGGTCCTTTTTATCAGGGATATGACCAAATCTTTTGAAAGATTCAAGCTTTTTAAAACCAAAATCAAAACTATCTCAAGTAAAGGATTAAAATTTTTTTTTAAAGTTGAAATATCTAACATATATTAACTCTTAAAATATCCGTAAATTCAATTTACCCTTTACAATGTTTCAAGGTCCCTTGAATCAGATTTCAAGGTCTTTGGAATCATCAATTGGGCTTGCATGCGTAGGATGATTAAAACTTGTTTACTCCCCCTACGTTAATGCTTCCTTGTTCAACATACCAAGTTCCAATTTAATAAAATTAAATTGTTCATCAGGAAGAGGCTTGGTAAAAATATCTGCAAGCTGCAAGTTAGTTGAGATAAAAGAAATCGAAACATCACCTTTCTCAACATGATCACGTATGAAGTGATGCCTTACATCAATATGCTTAGTCCTTGAATGCTGCACAGGATTTTTAGTTATAGAAATAGCACTAGTATTATCACATTTTATAGGAAAACCTCTCAAGTCAAAGCCAAGGTCACGAAGTTGTTGAACAATCCAAAGAATTTGAGCACAACAGGCTCCAACAGATATGTATTCGGCCTCAGCTCTGGATAGGGCAACGAAATTTTGCTTCTTGGAGTGCCAAATAATTAGGGATGACCCTAAGAATTGACAACATCCAGAAGTACTTTTTCTATCGACCTTAGAACCTGCAAAGTCTGTATCTGAATAGCCAACAAGATGAAACGAGCTTTGACGTGGGTACCATAACCCTAGATCCTTAGTGCCATTAAGATATCAAAAAATTCTTTTCACAGCTATCAAGTGTGACTCTTTAGGATCAGGTTGAAATCTTGTACACATGCACACACTAAACATAATGCCAGGACGACTAGTAGTTAGATACAACAATGAACCGATCATACCTCGATACTCCTTTTGTACTACACTTTTGCCATTCTTGTCATGATCTAGCGAAAGTGTTGAACTCATAGGAGTCTTTGCAACCTTAGATTGATCCATTTTGTACTTTTTAAGCAAGTCTTTAGTATACTTGCTTTCATTGAGAAAAATTCCTTTCTTTGCTTGTGTAACTTGAAGTCCAAGAAAGAAATTTAACTCTCCCATTAAGCTCATCTCAAATTCTCTGCACATAATATCTGAAAATTCCTTGCGAAGGGAGTCATTAGTAGCACCGAATAATATATCATCAACATAGATTTGTACTACTAAGATGTCGTTGCCTCTAGTTTTGATAAACAATGTTTTATCTATCAAACCTCTTTTGAAATTGTTTTCAAGAAGATATTTAGACAATCTTTCATACCAAGCTCGAGAAGCTTGCTTAAGACCGTAAAGAGCTTTGTCTAATTTAAAAACATAATCCGGAAATTCATCATTTTCAAAACCAAGAGGTTGAGCAACGTAGACTTCTTCTTCTAAGAAGCCGTTTAGAAAAGCACATTTTACATCCATTTGAAAAAGTTTTATGCTCATGAAAGATGCAAATGCAAGTAACATACATATGGCTTCTAACCTTGCAACAGGAGCAAAAGTCTCCTCATAATCAATACCTTCTTCTTGGTTATAGCCTTGTGCTACAAGTCGTGCTTTGTTTCGTATGACTTTGCCACTTTCATCCAATTTGTTTCGAAAGACCCACTTCGTGCCAATAACTGATCGATGCTTTGGTCTTGAAGTAAGAGTCCATACTTTGTTCCTCTCAAATTCATTTAATTCATTTTGCATGGCAATGATCCAGTCTGGTTCTTGAAGAGCTTGAATGTTGTTCTTTGGCTCGATAAGTGATACAAAAGCGGAGAAGGCACAAAGATTATTCACTTTTGATCGAGTTTGAACTCCAGCATTTGGATCTGAGATCACATTTTCTTGTGGATGATACGAGGAGTGTTGAACATTTCTTCTTTTTACAGATGATGTAGATCCAAAAGGTTGAGCTGAATATGTCTGACTTGATTCAGGTACCGTTTGTGCATTACTTGTTGTTCCAATCTCAAGGCCTTGAAGTTGGGTTGCAAGCCCTTGAAGTGGAGTTCTGTTTTCACAGATTCCAGTTTCAAGGTCTTGAAGGTGTATTTCAAGGTCTTGAGGATTTTTGTTTGGTATCTTGAATCTTTTATTGCATATTCTTGTCTTGACCTTTAGGATCTCCCTCTTCTTCCGAAATGTTATCTTCTCTTTGATTCAGATTTAAATCTGCAAAACTCACACTCAAAGTACCATCATTGCTTTCATCAAAAATAATATGAATGCTTTCTTCGACAACTTTGGTACGTTTGTTATATACTCAATAAGCTTTGCTATTTGAAGCATATCCAATGAATATAGCTTCATCACTACGTGCATCAAATTTCCCGAGATTGTCTTTTCCATTGTTGTGAACAAAACAAGTACATCCAAAAGGTTTGAAGTATGAAATGTTTGGTTTTCTTCCTTTGAAGAGTTCATAAGGAGTCTTTTTCAAAATAGGGCGATTTAAGCATCGATTTAAAATATAATTTGTTGTGTTTACTACTTCAGCCCAAAAACTTTTTGGCAAATGATTTTCTAAAAGCATTGTCCTATACATATCCTCAAGAGTGCGGTTCTTGCGTTCCACAACTCCATTTTGTTGAGGAGTTCTAGGAGCTGAAATGTTAGGAGAAATACCATATTTTGCACAAAATAAATCGAACTTAAGTTGATCAAATTCTCTACCATGATCGCTTCTTATAGAAACGATTGGTAGGTTTTTCAAACTTTGTAACTCCTTACATAATTTTGAAAACTTAAATAAGGCTTCATATTTTTCCGTAAAAAGGATATCCATGTAAACCGTGAGAAATCGTCTACTATAACAAGGATGTATTGTTTTCCTCCGGGTGATTTGACACGCATAGGTCCACAAAGATCCATATGTAAAAGTTCAATAGGTCGAGAAGAACTTACAACTTTCTTAGGTTTGAATGAACCTCTTGTTTGCTTACCTTGTGTACAAGCTTTACATAGGTTATTAACCTTGAAGTTTAGGTTTGGCAAACCACGTACCAAATATTTTGTAAGTAGCTTCTGCATGGTGTGCATGCTTACGTGGCTAAGTCTTCTATGCCAAAGCCTTGGATCATCAGTCAAGACCTTTAGACATTTTAGCTTAGTTCCTGCAACTTGGTTAGTACTCAAAGAATAAACATTATTACACCTAGGAGCAGTAAGCAATACTTCTCATGTCTTTATGTCTTGAACTTCACATTTTTCTGAATCAAACATAACTTTATTGCCTTTATCACAAATTTGAGAAATACTTAGAAGATTATATTTCAAACCATCAACTAAATAAACATCATCAATAAATTTGGTTGAATCATAGCAAATTTTACTAATGCCAATTATGTCACACTTTCCTTTATCACCAAGAGTAATAGTTCCAGATGATTGCTTCTTTAAATCTGAGAATAAAGAACTCTTTCCACTCATGTGTCTTGAGCAACCACTATCTAAAATCCATTTGTGCTCCTTTACCTTGGTGATATCCTGCAAAACAACAAACATCAACCTTTCCGGGTCGACCAAATGGCATATTTTGGTACATACTCAGGTTCGATCATGCTTGGTGGTCTAGTACCTTTAGGAACCCAGATTTGTTTGACCTGTTTCCTTAAACATAGAGGATATGTGTTTCTGATAATATAAGGATCATTTCTTCTATAAGGACATGTAGATTTAACATGACCCTTTTTACAACAATAGAAGTAGGTAGGCATGTGAATGCTTCCTTTTGCTGTAACAAAAGTGGTAGTAGGTTTTCTAGGAAAGCTTCTATGATATCCTATACCATTTTTGTTAAGTGAAGATTGTTGTTCACCCATCATTCTTTCTAGGTTAACTGATAGCATGAATTATAGTCTATATTTTGGGGTTTGTTTGGACGTTTTATCTTTCATAATCTGCATGTTTGTATGTATAATATGTGATTATATTACCGTTTCATCTACCTTTGCGAGAATCGAGGTCTACACCTAGTTTTGTTGTAATCGTAGGTAAAATGGCACGTTTTGCATCAAAAAGGAGCAAAAGGAGCTATGGAGTCATTGGAGCTACATCCAGGAACATAAGGAACCGTCCAGGAAGCATAGCCATGGATTAGAGATTCACTTTGGACCAGATTTGAGAGATTTCACATTCAGTTGTGACTCACCTCGGTTGACCACAGATTCACCTCGACTGAGGTGATCCAGAGAAGTCGACTCGACCGAGGCGAACACCTAGGACGCGGCGAGAATATTTTATTCTTGGCTGAGATCTTTTATCTTTGGAAAGAGATCTTATATTTTTGGGCTTGACTCCTGGAAGGAAGAAGATATACTAGATCTTATATTTTACCTATTTTTATGGGAAGAGATCTTTCTAAGATATCTTATCTTTGGAGAGTTATTTTCCTATAAAAAGGGTCGGATTTCCCACAAATCCAACATCCGCTATCAGCGCAAGATCGTGTTTACACGCAGCAGCAGCCATACTCCAGTTGGGAGATTTGAAGAACCTTTTTGAAGGTTGAAGAAGGAAGATTTTAGCTTTGATAGCTTTTGAAGGTTTTCTTGTAAGATCACCTTAGATTCTCTTCCTTATTGTCTTGCTTGTTGGATTTCTATCCAAGGAACGCTTTTGTTGTGATATTTGATTCAGTTATTGAAGTCTTTTCATTAAATTCTTCTTGTTCAAATATTCACCTTCTTCCCATATACTTGATTAATACTTTCATGATGATGAGTGACTAATCTCTTTGTGTGATTCTAGGGTGATTGGCTGAAAGTTGTGGGAAAAACAATGATAGAATAATCTTAGATTCCAGTAGGACCTTGAAAGTTCGAGTCTTTAACCTTAACCCTAAGCATCTCGCTCAGTCGATGAACATCTCGGCCGGGGTGGAATTCTTCTGACCGAGGTGACTTTCCTGATCCGAAACTGAGAGTTAAGTGTTAGAGTTTGCCAAATCCTATTCTTATTACACCTTTCCTGGTTCAATGCAGGCTTAGGATGAGACTTACCCGGTAATTCCTTAGTTTGTTTACCAACGATCATAAGTGTAGGTAATAAAGGTTTATCCTTTATTGGGGTTTGAGTGTGCTTTCATCCCATCTTTGTGAGTTAGCCTGAGACTTACCCGGTAAAGGTTGATTCTATTCCCTTAGATGGTGCGTTAGTTTGAGGTTATAGTTCTTTATCTTGATTCCTTGAGACTTACCCGGTAATAGGAGTTACGGTTTTGGATTAGTGAGTAGTGAGACTTACCCGGTGATCTATTCCACTTTAGTAACACCTTCTCTATGCAAAAACCTCAGCTTTGTCCGCTTATCTTTAGATCTTGAGTTGGAACCACAACTAGATGCTTTAATCCCTAGAATTGCATGTTTCCTTTATTGACTTCTTATTCATCTTTGATTGTTTTAATTGCTTTGTGGTTAGTGATTGCTTAAGCATACCGTAATTGGACTTTGTTTCACTAAGTTCCTGTGATCGACCCCTGGAATTCCTTGCTTTTTACTACGATTGACCCGTACACTGCGGGTTCGCATCCTTGTTTTAAGCTTACATCTATGGTTATAAATTTAAAGCTTGCACACACCGTTTGGAGCGAACATTAACTTTTGAACGAGTAAACTTAATGAGTGATGTCTTCTGGTCTTGACACATCAAAGTCAGATCAACTATCTCTTTCTCTAGATTGATATAGTTTCGATGTAGAGAAGAGAGATTGTTTTTTGAGAATCAGATTTTCTGATTCCAAGGCCTTGACATTGTCATCAAGTTCTTCCTTTTCTGTGTTAAGATTTTCAATCTCCAGAGACATTTCACTCAATTGTTTATCTTGTTGATGAAGTTTTTCTTTGAAAGAATTTATCCTTATTCTATGTTCCTTATCACTTAAGATAATATCCTTGAGAAATTGTTTAAGGTCAATCTCAGGTTGAGACAAGATTGTACTTACCTTATTGTCGATGTAAGATTTGAGTTATCTTCATGATCGACCATAAGACACAAGTTTGCTTGTTCTTGTTCATCTTCTGATTCATTAGTTGAATCTGAATCACTCCATGAAGCAACCATGACTTTCTTCTTTCGATCATTTTTCTTGAAGTTGGTCCTCTTCTTTTATGGACAATCCTTCACCAAATGATCTGTTTCACCACATTCAAAACAAGTCAGTACTTTCATTTTCTTATTAGAGTTAGAAAACTTTCCTCGGGGTTTTGATGCTCATGGAAATTCTCGGGGTTTGCAGATTGTTTCTTTATCTTGAGAATTCCTGCTAAACCTTTAGAGATCATGGCGAGAGCATCTTCTTCATTATCATCCTCACTATTTTCTTCCTCAGAATGCAACTCATCTTTTCTGGATTTTAATGCCAAATTCTTGGAGTTGGATGGAAGTTCTCCATCTTCTTCTCCAAGGATCATTTCATGTGTGATGAGTTTTCCAAGTAAATCATCAAGAGGAAGAGTAGTAAGATTTTGAGCTTCTTCAATAGCAGTCATTTTTGGTCCCCACTTGGCTTTAGGTAAACTTCTTAGAACCTTTCTCACTTTTTCTTCATTTGTGAAGGTCTTTCCATGTGAGTCTAGATTGTTCACTATCCCAGTGAATCTGGTGAACATTTCTTTGACTGGTTCATTTGGATTCATCTTGAATAGATCGTATTGTCTGAAAAAGATGCTAATCTTTGCTTCCTTGACTTGACTTGTTCCTTCATAAGTGACAACAAGCTTGTCCCATATTTCTTTTGCACTTTTGCATGATGAGATGCGGTTGAATTTATTAGCATCTAATCCACAGTAAAGTAGATTCATTGCTTTGTAATTCTTTGACACACTGTCCAGGTCAGCCTGAGTGAAGTCTGATTCCTTTTTCGGGACTTGGACGCCTTCAACCGTTGTCATTGGAACTTTTGGTCCATCTTGAATAATGCTCCAAAGCTCCATATCCTGGTCAATCAGGAACATACGCATTAGTGATCTCCAATGACCGAAGTTGTTGCCACAAAAGAGTGGTGGTCGAGATGAGGATCTTCCTTGAGCAAATCCACCATCACCTACATGATTCATGATTAGTCTCACTGATGGTTAAATCAATAAACGTGAGTCTAGCTCTGATACCAATTGAAGAACCGATAGGTGATGTAAATAATATAGATAATACTCTAGAAGAGGGGGGGGGGGGGGGGG
>BSUD01000003.1:88983213-88999619 GCA_033239045.1 Fagopyrum esculentum | reverse complement strand
GGGGGGGGGGGGGGGGTTGAATAGAGTATGAGAACTTTTCGCAAACCAAATCTCAAGGACTTAAAACTCCTTTCAAGGGCCTTGATGTCAATCTGTGTTACTAGTGAAACTTCGATTTCAAGGGCTTTGAAACTCATTTTCAAGGGCCTTGACTTCTTGCTTTTGCAAAACAAAGTCAGTCACAGTAAAGTTTATGAGGTGCGGAATTGAAAAGATTGACACGAGGATATGTTTACGAAGTTCGGCTCTAAATAGCTTACTCTCCGCCCCAGGGTATATCCGTAGGATCTAACTATCTATTATCAGCTTCAAAAGAGTCCTAGATACAAACTAGAAGAAATCCCCTTCTTCTCTCACTTGTAGCCAATGCTACGATCTAGCTCCAACTCTTAACCTAGCTATAATAGCCTAGTTAATTCGCAGAGTAACACACTCTAGTATAACACTTTTTTGATCTACCAATGGAGCTCTTGTGTTTTTTCTCTCTCTAAGGGGATAAGACTTTTACGTAATTGAGAGAAAGAAAAACAACGAAAGAAGATGATTATGTTGCTTAAGGATGCGAAGAAGTTTTTCCGATGTAGGCTTGTGTATCTTCTTCTTTGACCATCATCTTCATTTATATCTTCTATGGAAAGATCTTCTAGCCGTTGTAGAGATGACCGTTGGAAGCCTTCTTTTCCATGAAGATCGTAAGATAGACGTTGCACGTCTTCGATCCTACGAACACGTTGAGTCTTTTACTCCTTGATCTTCTCGTCTTCTGTTGGATAAGAGAGAGAAGATATTTGTGCCGTTTTTGTTGTTTAGAGAATCTTCTCGAAATGATTCTCTATCCTTCGGTTGAAATTTTCCTTTGGTTGAAAAAATCTTTGTTTGATAAGATCTTCTTGTTACCGAATCTTCAAAGAAGATCTTCAATATATTTGAATCCTTCGTTCCATGCACTTTAGATTCCAAGGCCCTTGATCTTCGTCTTTTTGAACTTGTTCTTCAATCCAACTTCAAGGCCCTTGACATGTTAATATATAACCTGCACTGAACTTCAACCAAACATCTAGAAATATAATCAAGTACATTGTTAGTATATCCAACTGCTATATTTGTGTGAAGTCTTCCATCATCAACACCTGTAAACCATTTCAATCAAGGTGGAGTTTTCACCAAGGATGAGGAAATGCTTCTCAATTGTACTTGCTTAATATTGAACATGATTTCACAATGAAGCCAACCATCCATTATATAGTGGAGGTGGTGTCAAAGTTGGAAATCCTTAAGACACAATTTAGAGATTCTAGGCTTCATTCAAGGGATTTGATTGGAATATACTTTGAATGATTCCAAGTCAAATCTTCCTCTTAAAGGGAAATATCAACAAGGATATCCCTTTAATTATTTAAATATCTAAAATATTAAATAGATAAAATATGACGGAAATAAATATGCGGGATAAATCTTCCGTCGCTAGCAAAGGGCGTATCATGTCGGAGGTACGGATGACATCGCCATCCAGGGGCGTATCATTCTCCTCCTCTTGGTTGTGAAACGTCCCCGTTTCACCGTGGTTAGATGGTGCACGCCATAGGAATCAGGAGGCTTGGACTTGTAGTCCATCATGGTACGAATGATTGAATGTCGGTACTTGCCGGTGATTTGGTTAACGGTATGAGCAACTACACACTTCCTCCAATACTCGTCCGGATCATGGCGAGGTTGCTCATCGGACATAATAAGGACAAACACTTGATCGGGAGGCTTGAACTTGAAGTCACTTAGAGATGTTGTACCAATTAACTTCTCGTACATGCCGTTGAAGTTTCCGTTTGCATGCTGAATAGATCAAAAGAAATGTCGGGAGGTAAATTATTAGGAACGATAAAGACAAACCTCGGATCGGGCGGCTCAAATTTGTAGCCTTTAAACATGGTGGAGCCTTTCTCGGGGTCGGTATCTTTTTCACTCTCATTGATGACTTCATCTTTGTCATCTTCAAAGAAATCTCCACATAATGGATTGACAAATTCTCTTGAAAGTGCCGGGGTGAAAACTTCATTGATGATATTTCTCTCGTCTTCGAGTTTCCCTTCATCATGTGACGGGTGGACCACCAACTTGCACTTAGGTGGTACTACCGCTTGATCGCCTTGGTGGACTTTGATAGAGTTGGTTTGCACTGGGATAACATGGACATGGTGTTGGCTCCTTTCTATATCCGTTTGGTGTTGTAAAAACTCTATCAAAGCCCGCATTTTTTCGTTAATCTCTTCCATGTCACGCCTTGTACTTGCTCTCTCTTTCAGTACATCGGCCACACAAGGTTTCGAGGCAACATGTGTGGTTTCGGGAAAAACATAGGCAGCTTTCGGATAGAATCTTTGTCGGGGAGAAACATAGGCATCATCATGATAGACCCGCCGTTGGTCATGAGGAGGCCTTCGGGACCCTTGTTTGGGATTTGGTGGGTATATGGGAGGCAACCACTCCTCTTCTTCATGATAGGAACAACGTTGGTTGTGAAGGTATGATACGCCCCTAGATGGCGATGCCATCCGTACCTCCGACATGATACGCCCTTGGCTAGCGACGGAAGATTTGTCCCGCATATTTATTTCCGTCATATTTTATCTATTTAATATTTTAGATATTTAAATAATTAAAGGGATATCCTTGTGGATATTTCCCTTTAAGAGGAAGATTTGACTTGGAATCATTCATAGTATATTCCAATCAAATCCCTTGAATTAAGCCTAGAATCTCTCAATTGTGTCTTAAGGATTTCCATCTTTGCCACCACCTCCACTATATAATGAATGGTTGACTTCATTGTGAAATCATGTTCAATATTAATCAAGTACAATTGAGAAGCATTTCCTCATCCATGGTTATGGCGAATCACATCTTCCTCTCTTTTAAACTTCTTGCTTTGGATCATTGATCCAAATCTCCAACTCAAGGATCCTTCAAGGATCACTAGTTCGCTCCACTTCAAGGATTGTTCGATCTCTGTAGATCGAATCAATCATACGCTTCCGCAACATCATCTCTCAAGCTTCTGCCAACTCGTTTTCTACATCAAATCCATCTGCACATAACAAAACGGACTAGTTAAAGTTCAAGCTCGATCTAGATCCGGAGTTTGTCCTTGAATGCATCCAAGGACACACGTCATTCGTATCAGAGCTCGGGATCGAGGTTACGTTTCTTTACTCTTGCTTATCTTCATCGTGTTCTTCATGTTCTCCACCGTTTATCATCGTGCGTCATAAATTCATCATGTTCTATGACGATGATGAGCCATTTGATTTGTATGGAGAATGGTCACCATCTCCTCAAGTGTTAAAGCTAAAAGCGGTCACACACCGGCGGTATCAACAAAGCCGTTGGCGTTCCCATGTTGATGTCGATGAGTGGTTGCTGCCTCCGGAGCCACCAAGGCCGACTTATACCATCAACGGGCACCAAAGGTATCCTCACCGACAACGACAAGCATATTACACCGAGGATACCTATGTTGCCTCAAGACGGCATGCCAATCATAAGCAAATTGACAACGTTTCCCCAAGGCGGCATACTTATGTCGAAGATGTTGTCAACGTTGTTCCTCGACGGTGTGCCCATCATGAAAAAGTTGAGAATGTTGCCCCCCGACGGCGTGTTAGTCCCCAAGAGGAGTATGTTACTCTCAAGGCAACGAATGATGCTCTAAGGTGCGAGTTAGAAATTGTGAAGGAACAAGTTCTTGCCCTAACGACGGTTGTCCGGCCCAAGGAACCGTTGTGTGACGAAGTCGAAAACATGGGCAATATCGTCATTGAATATTGCTCTCCGGTACTTCCAACTCAAGTTGACAATTCGTTATATGACGTTGGCAAATACGAAGATGAGAAAGAAGATGTTGTTATCATTGACAATTTTGCCCCGAAACTTCCACTTTACCTTGTCAACCCATTGTATGATGAGTCTTTTTAAGAAGACAAGGAAGAAACCGTCATCGACAATCTTGAAGTCATCACCGTCAAAGAAGAAGCCATCTTCAACAATGTCGACACGATCATGGGTGATGACGTCATCAATTCCAACAACGGTGTCATGATGTTGAAAGACTACAAATTTGAGCCGCCCGATCCGAGGTTTGTCTTTGTTATGTCAAATCTCTTACCACCCGGCTTGCTCTCCCATCTTTCTAGGATCCCATCGACGTTCACCATGAAGGGACTTGAGGGCATGGTAGACAAACTCACCGGCGACACCATCTACATGTACCACAAGATTGAGCCGCCCGATCCAAAGTTTGTTATTGATATGTCAGTGTGTTTACATATCGGGTTGCCACCCATGCAAGGTTTTGCTCACTGATAGCATGTATTATGGTCTATATTTTGGGACTTGTTTAGACATTTTATCTTCATAAATATGCATGTATAGATGTATATTATGTTATTATATTGTTGTTTCATCTACCTTTACGGGAATCGAGGTCTACACCTAGTTTCGTTGTAATTGTAGGTAAAATGGCACGTTTTGGACTAAAATGGAGTTAAGGAGCTGAGGAGTCATTGGAGCTATATTCTGGAGCTTTAGGAAGAACTAAGGAAACATGGAAATAATGAAGAAGATTGACTTTGGACCAGATTTGAGAGATTTCACATTCAGTTGAGATTAACCTCGGTCAGCTACAGTGTCACCTCGACCGAGATGATCTTGAGGAGCGTTGTTACGCTAAGAACGTGTCACGCAAAAAGCCTTAAATTTATAACCCGTTATATTTCTCCTAACTCCTAGTGAACCCGCAGTGTACGGGACGTTTTGTAGTAGGGATAGTATTCCGAGGTCGAACACAAAGACTGAGGTGAGATTGAATCGATTAGTTACTAAGTTTAGTGAAGATCTAGGCTAAGAAAAGAGAAAGAAATAAAGAAATGAAAATCTCAATGTTTTTGGTTTGGTTTTTAGGTGATCAATAAAAGATCACAAATCATGCAAAATAAACAATCAACTAATCTAACTAATCAACACAAACAAACGAGCTACACATGAGATATGAGATAAAAGAGAGAAGAGCGGATTCTAGGGGTTGGAAATTCCGGTTATGGCATAAGACTCAAGCTATCTAATCATTCCTTGGATTAACTATGGTATGTTGGGAGTGAGTGTTTCTAGATTGGGATCAATCACCGGGTAGGTCTCATGGTCCACTAGTCCGTTCCTAAGGTCTCATCACCGGGTAAGTCTCAAAGAGCCTAAGGGTAGGAATTCTACACAAACCGGATGGTATTCTAGGGATCCAACCTCTCTTCACCGGGTAAGTCTCGGAAAGGCAAGTCCTAAACACCTATCCTAGCACATTCAGTCCAATAGCGGCTTGTGAGGCTCACTACTACCTAGAGTTTGTCATCTTTGGTATCTAAGAGCAAGAATCACCGGGTAGGTCTCTTCTAACACTTAGTTGCTAACACTAGGTCACCCTAGGATAGATTTAGCTCAAAAAACACTAGGATTTCAACCATCTAACATCCTAGCACTTAGTTTAATCAAATCAAACGAGTTAGTCAGAATTACGGGTTGTTCATCCCTTTCCACGGCCGTGGAAGGGCAAGATCCAACCGTGGTTTTAAACAGTGACTAGGTTCAATCAAGTGAGTCATCCAAGTATTCATTTAAGTCTATTCTATCATAGTCCAAGCCATAACCATCTTTTCCTTACCCTAGAATCGCATCTATTTAGCCAACAACATGCATCTTAACAATCAAACTCAACAAGGATAAAATCATAGAATCCATGGCAAGAAGATGAAATGAAAGATGAATTAAGCAAATGAAACAAGTAAAACAAGCTAAATCAAGGTTCAAGAAGGACTTACAACCCTTCAAAAGAAGGTTCGAATCGTTTCTTACAAACCCTTGCAAAACGTTTCACAAAGCTTACTCAAAATCACTCAAAAAGACTATGGAACTATGAACTAGTGTGCTTCTTCTTCTTCTCCAATGGAAGCCTTTCTTCTTCTCCAATGGTAGCTCCAATCCAATCTTCCAATGAGAGAATATTGTTGTTGAGAGTGTGGGATAGAATGGGAGTGATGGGAGATGCCTTTTCAGCCTTTCAGGACCACCTATTTATCCTACAAATTTGCAGGAGTCGGCCATGAAGATCGTGGCACAACTGTCACAACCGTCTGGCAAAAACCACGGTCCAATTCCACGGCCGTGGAAGTCCCAGTGACCGTGGTTTTGGTGCCTCAGCTTGTTTTGGATCATTAAGTCACGATTTGGTGCATGTCATGCATCAACAAGGTCCCAAGTGTCCTCCTTAGCTCCTAACTTGCATCCCAATGAGTCCGAAGGTGCGTCATCTCGAGGAACGATCCTCAAATGTATCGATTTAGCTCCTAAATCTCCCAAAATACCTACAAAGCAATGCAAAAGTCCGTGCAGACGTCTATCTCGACAAAATACGTGGATTGAGTGCGAACGTCGCAAACTAGTGCTAAACCATGCATGAATGAGCGGAAAATCTATCTAAATGAGTGCCTAAACCTAAGCCATAAATCGTGTTATCAAAAATACCCCATACTTAAGGTTTGCTCGTCCCTGAGCAAGTCCCAACTATAGACTAAGAGATGACATGATTTATGCATGTAGAAAAACAACAAAATCTTTTTGGAGTTGTGCTTCTAATATTGGATCACCTTCATAGTCATGTTTCATAGCAATGGACAAGCAATCATGCATCGAATAAATGAAGGCACGGAAAGACAATTATACTTAACTAGAAGGCATGCATGAGAGGTGAAAAAGAAGAAGTCAAGATGATCAAGAGCATATCCAATCTAGATTACTAAGTCTTACACACATGCAAATAGGTCACAAGGGCTTGTGAAATAAAAGGCCAAGAAACGTTGTGATTAGGTGGGAATTTTTCTAGGCTATGTGATGCTAATCCGGGAATGGAACTAACTTCACAACTTTGTTTTTGCTCAACTTCCCAACAAGTGTATAATTTTCTCCATCTTTTCTTTATTTTCTTTTCTTTTTCACTTATTTTTGAGACAATGCCATTGGTGTACAAAAGCCGAAACCTTGGTGATTAGCCGTCCTCGGGCTTTTTTATTTTTCGAGGTGCATCCACACCGGGCACACATACCAAAGCTCGTTAGGACTATCGGTTTATTTGACTTTGGCAAGGCACAAACACCCGATTATGTGAATGGTGCCGAGTTACTCGTCATTTAAACAAACGTCCCCAAACCTATATTTTTGTCTATACTTTCACAACAAATTCAGCACTTCATTCACATCATTCATTCATCAACAACGTCACCCCACACTTGCTTTTCACACACTCATCACACTAACATGCTCCTATTCCCGGATGGGTCAAAAGAGGTTAAATTTATATCAATTGAGGCGTTCAAACAACATGACCAAGATGAGAAGTAGAAAGATGAATTGCCTTAATCACTCCTAGATGATGTGCAAGAACTAGCATGTAATTTCGACTTTCAATACTCAATCCAATCAAGACAAGCATCATGATCACAATCCATTCATGGGATTCAAGATAAGTACTTCAAGTCCACATATGCATTCATCTATTCAACACACAAGGCCATCGATAGCCAATCCACAAGACAATTTCATCATAAGGATCATTCCCAAGCTTAGAAGCACTAAAATTTTTAAAATTTTCTGATTTTTTGGATTTTTCGAACTATCTATGTACAATGCAAGAGATGTGACAAAAAGAAACTACCCTAGATGCTAATCATGCAAAAGATCATGCAAACCCCACCCTATACTTAGAAACACATTGTCCCCAATGTGTAAATGAAGTAAAGAAGAGTGAAAGAGGGTTCTCACAATGTAAAAATGGTTTGCTTCGGTATTTGAGATTACTCATGTTGATTGATGGTGGATGATCCTATCAACAATGGTAGAGAGCTCTAAATGCTCATCAAGGCGTCGGGACCCGCGCTAGGCACCGCTAGCCGTCCATGTTCCGCGTCCGCTCCACCCATAATTGATGAGGGATTCATCATCATCATCCACATGCCATGCAAGGGTTCCATGCTACCAAGACTCTAGCACACACACAAAGTACACCAAACACACAAAAACAGAAAAATCAAAACAAAAACAAAGACGAAAAGAGGGAAAAATGTTACCAATGGGTTGCCTTCCATCAAGCGCTTCTTTAAGGTCATTAGCTTGACCAAACTCGGGGGCGTCTACTCAAGGTTAAGTGGGCCAATCATGTCCACCGGAGCTCCCGGGATATACTTCTTCAACCGGTGCCTATTCACCTTAAAGTCTCCACAATGCTCCCCTCCTATCTCAATTGCTCCATGGGGAAAGATCTTCTTCACCACATAAGGACCGGTCCACCTCGATTTTAGCTTTCCGGGGAAGAGCCGTAGTATTGAGTTGAAGAGAAGGACAAGGTCGCCTTCACTCAACTCCTTCGGGATGAGACGCTTGTCATGCCAATGTTTGGTCCTCTCCTTGTAGATCCGGGTATTTTCATAAGCATCCAACCGGATCTCCTCAAGAGCATTCATGTCTAGAAACCTCTTCTCTCCGGCCTCCTTGAGATCAAAATTTAGCCACTTAATGGCGCAATATGCTCTATGCTCCATCTCTACCGGAAGGTGGCAAGACTTGCCATAAACTAGCTTGTAAGGAGTGGTGCCAATCGGTGTCTTGAAAGCGGTTCTATAAGCCCACAAAGCATCATCGAGCTTCATAGCCCAATCTTTTCTTGTCCTAGAAACCGTATTCTCAAGAATTCCCTTTATCTCCCGGTTGGAGATCTCCACTTGGCCACTAGTTTGGGGATGGTAAGGTGTTGCCACCTTATGAGTCACCCCATACTTAGCCAAAAGTGCCCCAAAGTTCCTATTAGTGAAGTGCTTCCCTCCATCACTTATGATTACCCTTGGTGTTCCAAACCTAGGGAAGATCACTCGGTTGAAAAACCACAACACAACCTTGGCATCATTTGTGGGAGAGGCGATTGCCTCCACCCATCTCGAAACATAGTCCACCGCCAATAGGATGTAGAGGTTGCCACATGAAGAGGGGAATGGTCCCATGAAGTCCACACCCCACACATCAAATATCTCCACCTCTTGTATGTTGTTCAAGGGCATCTCATTCCTCCTTGAGATGTTGCCCGTCCTTTGGCAAGCATCGCAAGCTACCACAAAATTTTGCACATCCTTGAACAAACTCGGCCAAAAGAAGCCCGATTGCAACACCTTAGCACATGTCTTGTGTGAGCTAGCATGACCTCCACATGGCAAGGAGTGACAATGGCGGATCACACTCTCCACCTCATCCTCCGGTATGCATCTCTTAAAGACTCCATCCGGCCCTCTTTTGAACAAAAGCGGCTCACTCCAATAGTAATGCCTCACATCCTTGAAGAACTTCTTCCTTTGGGCATATGACAAACCGGGAGGCACTTCCTCACACACAAGATAGTTCACAATGTCGGCGTACCAAGGCTCACTTCCTCTAGACACTTGGAGTAGACACTCCTTCATCACTTGTAATTGCTCATCCCGGAATGAGTCATCAATCGGGATGTCATCTTTCCCAAGCTCTAATGGCGGGAGTCTACTAAGGTGATCCGCCACAGAATTTTCGGACCCTTTCTTGTCCCGGATTTCCAAATCAAACTCTTGAAGAAGAATGATCCACCGAATCAACCTAGGCTTGGCATCCTACTTTGTAAGGAGATAACGGATCGCAGCATGATCCGTATATACTATGACCTTCGCTCCAACAAGATATGAGCGGAACTTCTCAAATGCATACACAACCGCCAACAACTCCTTCTCGGTGGTAGCATAATTGAGTTGGGCATCATCTAGCGTCTTGCTAGAATAATAAATGGTATGTGTGCGCCCATCTTTCTTTTGCCCCAAAACAGCCCCAACGGCTACATCACTTTCATCGCACATGATCTCAAACGGTAAACTCCAATCCGGAGGTTGCATGATAGGTGCGGAGATCAAAGCATTCTTCAACCTACAAAAAGCCTCAAGGCAATCCTTGGAGAGAAAAAACTCAACATCTTTCATTAGTAGGTTAGTAAGAAGCTTAGAAATCTTAGAGTAATCTTTAATGAAAATCCGTTTGTAACACCCCGAATCCGCGGGACTCGGGATGCTACGGGTTGGGACCTCACAATGGGTCCCGACCCTTAGCCTGACAACAATTTCACCGGATCTTTCAACATGGCACAAATAAAGGCAAAACCGAAATACATTTTATGCAATGTAAGAAAACCCAAAAGAAAACAAACAACGGACTTCAGCCGATAAACAACATCAAAGACCAAAACGCCATACACGCGGCATACCAACATAATAAACAAAGAATAAAATACAACCCGACTCTAACCCAAACTCACTCCTAAAATGTACGGAACCCCGGCTGCCCGCTCTTCCGGATCTCTTGGCCGCATTCCTAACCTGCAATGCAATCTACAACAATATCGGTATAAAACCGTTAGCTAGCATTCAAGGCATTAGAATCATGGTATTGGCACACACACACATAAGGCATCATAAACACACAACATGTTCCAAAATACACAATCCGGTTTATTATCTTTTTATTATTAGGTCATATCCCGTTCTAATTCACTTCTTTTGTGACACGAGAATCTTAAAGATCTCGCCCTTGTCCCCTTTCACCATACGGGTTTGTACTTGATGCGGATCAGCATCACCCGATGGACTGGTCGCAAGGCACCTCCCAGTCATCCCCATTTTGGACCGGACATAGCGGTCACCGCCCGTTATCATACACTTGGGCCAAATATAAACATATAAAGTCGGTGGTCCTATTACCGGTTTAGATGTTATAACATAAGCAATAAATACGCACATAAACAATAAACACACACCACCAAACACGCATTGAAACTAATACAGAGAATACGAGCTAAGTAAGTCCGGAGACTTACCTGTATCAACTCCAGTCAACCATATCACTCGATTCAAAAAGGAGTATAACCTCAATTGCCTGATCACAACATGAAACTTGGATCAATATAACTTATCCATTATCAAGAAGTTTTTCAACTTCTAGGTTACTACAAATATCCGAAAGCGTACTAAACCGGCCCTTATGAAAGAAAACCACTTTATCCCTAGATCCGGAAGACCCTTAAAAGTCTAGAAACTTCTCAAGAACTTTCATTGAAACCCCAATACATAAAGTCCCACTCTTGAAAGAAAGATCTAGTTAGTTGAAAAGATTTTCAACTTTCACACATCTTGAGAAAAGACTGAAATACTTTGACTCAACTAAGACGTTTCACTAAATCCCAAAGAATTTCGAGGAACACCTAAGAGTGTCAAGCATGTCTACTCCTAACTAGATAACCAATAGTCCAAAATACGTATCACTAAGATCTGCCAATATATATATATATATATAACAACCTACAAGGTTATAAACAGGAGAAAAGGAAAACTCCTTCCAACTACAAGCTACTAAACTCCATGTATGACAGAAAGAATCCTCACATAAAAACTTATATAGTTTTAGAAACTCACAAGTCTATCATCCATCACTACCACTGAAGCTAACATGAGTCATTCATATAACATATTAATATCCTCAACATTATCCCAAAAACATACATTTATTCCGTCATACTATTTGTATTTATAATATACATCTTCCAACATCTCATAAAAATTCACCAATACTCATATCATAGATATACTTCACAAACACTTGAGTTACAAACCTCTCAACTTCCAAACTATTCCGTTTAACCACTTATCTATTCTTCCACTAACCTAAGTTCCAAATGCTAAACTTCCATATAGCTTAGGTTACAACACATAACCACAATATCTCAGCGAAACCTTCAAACCAACCAATTTCATATAACTACATATACATCAATGCACACAAGATTAAACTTACAAAAGCCCCAAATCCTTCAAATTAGGGTTATAGAATTTCTGCAATCTCACCTAAAATCCGTCCACTGTACTGCTAGGGAGGGAAGAGGTGGTCCGGCGGTCTGGAGTGGATAGGTAGTGGACGGCGGCTCAACAATGACAACAACGAGTCCCTCGGTGGAGGTCTGCAACGATGACACTTGAGGGCCCTCGGCGGCCGGTCTGCAGCAGCGACGAAGGAAGGCCGTCGGCGGCCGGTCTGCAGCAGCGACGAAGGAAGGCCCTCGGAGGTGACTCCCTGCGCAACAGACTTGTAGTAGAAGCCGGTGCTTGCGGTTTTAGGGCGCTTCTTGCCAGCGTGTGCGTGAGACCAAGTAGAGAAGGCTGGCGCGAGAGTCGTCTGAAACCAGCCGAGGTTTACCTGAGGCCGGCTTGAGGGTCGTCTGGGGCGGCACGATAGAAGGTAAGGGAGAGAGGAAGGTCACACGAGAAGGCCGAAGGATGGAGGCGATAGGTGCTCCGGCGACGGCAACAGCTAGCACAAATGAGGGAGAAGAATGAAGGGGAAGCAGGTGTGGCGGCTGAGAGCGGGGAAGGGCTGGCCGTCGGCTCTCCATGGATGTTGCGTGAGAGGAGGTGAGAGGAAAAGATGGAGGGTGGCGGCTCTCCAAAACAAACAGCCAAGAAGGGATGACGGTAATGAGAAGGGGATTAGGGTTTTCAAGAGAGTAGGGGTGAATAAATTAATATAAATAAAATTAAGGCTTATATTCTTTGAAAATGAAAAACAAATAAGGTTTAAAAAGGTAAAATAAATGTGAGTAAAATGGTGTCATCTAGAAATTTTAACTATCACCTAAATGATAAGAAGAAAAAAAAAAGAAAAGGATCATCTAGAGTGTCGGTCCTGAAAGTACCACTCAAGGCCGGAAATTTAAATGGAAGAAATCTAAACCGGTCCACGTCCGGTTCAAATCAAAATTTATTAGTAATGAAATTTCCGGGCGTTACATAAGTTCCCCCTAAAAATAAGTTTCGTCCCGAAACTTAAAGTAAGACAATCTTAAAGTCAGTTCTCAAAGCATATGTCCCGTGTATCTAACCGCTAAGCACAAGTCTGGTCTTCCCTCTAAGTGACAACATAAAACGTAAATGTAACACACGTCAAAGTTTAAATACTCAAGCTTGAAAGCAACAAGAAATCTAACGATATCACGCAAATACAAGTCCAAGTATTAACTTGTTAGCCTTGAGGTTACAACTAACTCTACACCGGTCTCCGGATGATTAATCCCATAACTACCATCGGTCGCCCATGTAGCCTCATCGGCACCCTAACTCGTCGCAATAACCGTAATATTTGCACATGCTTAGACCGTAAGCATATGGTACTTTGCTCTAGAATGGCTACCGGATACTCCATGAAAATAGGATCGGCTCAACGGTCACATCCTAGTAGCCGGTGACATATCTCGGATCTGGTATATGGTTTCTCAACTAAGACACCTGGGAACTAGGGTGGTCTTTACCTAATCCACCAATTTCCTTCTGACTCTTCGAAACTTAATTTGATGCAACTCAGTAATAAAAATCCATGTGGTTATCATCCTACAAACACTTGACATCGTCATAATGTTGTATAGTTCTCTATCAAGATTGATCATTAACATGACATTGAACTTCATATTTATCTCTTGGTCTCTCGAGGTGCGGTAGCAAATCTACATCGGAACAATTGATCATTATCAAGAATGGGCTCACTGTGATCAGTTGATCATTATTCATTTTCCAATGTTGAATCATCGGCTTTATAATACTCTTAAATAAATCCCCAAGGGTATCCTTTTATCATTATTCCAGCTTACATACTCTGGTAGTAAGACTGACTCTTGGTACTTGGTGTTCTTTCTTTACTAGTTAATTTGTCCATCTAATGTTGCACGTTGTCCATAACGGATATACAACCTGGTAATATAACTTTACTCCACCACATTTGTTGTTGTTTGAATAGGATTCCCCCGACATCTTCTCCCAAGATCCGATTTCTCGACTCACAGTCTATTGGTTGAAAGTATTAGTTTGCCGTTTTACCCCTTATAAGTCCTTATCCTAAGTATAATGGTTACTCTCTTTGAGCTTTCTCGCGCAACTTCACGGATCACGTTAAATAAATTGGTCACTTTCCTCAACTATTCTCTAATCAATCGGAGAATGACTCTAGGCTACTCCATTTATGTATGCGGTTCTAATAACTACCCAACGGTCGACATATGGTAAGGTTATCATGATTGGCTTGAATCTGCATCGGAGTACCTTCATTTCTCAATAACCTCTTTATATAACCACCTTTCTGTATCAATGTTGTCGGAGTGACACAAGCTCCGTATGAAATTCTTCAGCTACTCGCCATAACATATCTCTTGTCCGTTTCAATCAAGGTGTATCCTCCAACTAGCTTCACCTTAAACTCAACACGTCACTCTCCCAAGGTGCTAACGCCATAATTCGTACTCTTTCATCGCCGCTATGAATTTGTCAATTATGTTGTCCCCATTAATTACAACGGTTTTCTTCGGGATTCTAAAAGATTGACCCATCTCTATTTTGTGACAACACACCATTAGTCTCACTTGGACGGAATATTATGCCCCTCTGTTTACTTGCCTTTATTGTCGTAATACAATCATTGAAAACCAACCTCTTCCTCATACTTCTCTAGTTCTTATTTTACATATACACTCATACTAACTTCATTCGATGTCTTTTAACAAATCAATCTTATCTTATCTTCTTTGCTTTCCTTGACATCCCAACATATGGGAGGAGCTCTTCGTATTCTACATAAGCTTTCACCATAGACATCCTTTCTTCAACCAGGCATAGAAATATATACTTCATTTCCTTATGTAACGTCAAACCGACCGTAGAGGCCCAAACCTTAATCTTTCATGTATTTCTTGTACATCTCATATCGACAACAAACTTCAAAACTTCAATCTTCTCCTACGCTTGCTGGTCACCTTATACATCTCTTGGGATTCCATGAACAATCTCACAACCGTACTAGTACACCTTTAGGCGAAGTTTCCCGACCATAATCACTGAAAGATCCACTCATTATTCCTCCAAGCACTAACATCGTAACGCTAAGCTTGCAGCGTTGTCCTCATCTAAGTTCCTCATTTCACGTCATAGCTACTATGGCTTCGCCATGCGAGTCACAAAAACCTTGACTTAGCTGAGCTCGCGAAAACATGACATCCATAACCTTAGAACAAACGTATCATACCTCCCCTTATATATTCCCCCTTTACGCACAATAACCATAGAAGATTCACCTTTCTTTTCGTCCTTCCAGTCCCCTTTACCATGATCCGTGTAATTTCCTCCATATGACAATCCCATGACCTAAGAAGGTCGCATAGGTTCGTTACAATCCCTCCCTAGGAGGTCTATTATAGTTACTCGCTTTAACCTCAATCCATGCTACTTGATTAAAACACTTGCACATTTGTTGATACAACTTCTTATTGCTGACATTTAACCACCGGGAATGTTCCAAGTTCTTGTTACCGTTCCTTTATGATCCCATAACCTGATTACTCTTCCCTTCCACACTCATTCATAGACCATCCACACATGCGCGTTCTTGGCTATCACCAATTAGCTTATAATTGACCTTCTCCAATGCCAATGACTTATCATTCTTGTATACTTCCATGTTACCTTTCTAATGAAAGTTACCCTCTCGGTGTATTCTACTTCACCTTTGATAGCTCGATCTACACTCCACGCTTCCCTCTTCTTATGTAAGGTAACTCTACCACTCTCATATGCTTAAGCATTCTTCCATGATGTTTTACAATGCACCTCTCAAATCCTGACCTTAGTTAGCAATCACCCGCGTTCCTATTGGTTGGTATCTTAAGTCCTTCGATAAAACTCCTTGTTTCGTCTTTCATCTTCTTGGGATCATCATTTATACACACTTCCTTCTTCTTGACGTTTCTTACCCTTATCATTATAATGGAACCCGGTCAACTCCACATGAATCACCACCATGTCCTTCTTCTCATAACTCTAGTAATGTTGACACTTCACTTATTGGTACTTCGTAAGGTTACTTACAATATCTTAACCTTTCATAATTTGTTGATCATACTTCTCATCTAGACTCCAATGCTTAGGATCATCTAAGGAAGCTTCACATCTAAATGGAATATTACTTTAACCTTGTTAGAATTTATCCCTCTCCTCCTCGTTTCACACCTTTAGTTGTCCACGCGTTTTCTTGAAGAACTTCCGTTCGTTATCCTTATTGGTCTCGTTGTTTTTCAATCATGGTTTCTTTTGAACCTCTTCTATACCTTAATGTTGCTCCCTTACTTGCATTGCTTCCATCTCGATTTCTTTTTAAGTGGTTTCGAGTTTTTTTTTTTTTTTTTTTTTTTTTTTTTTTTTTTTTTTTTTTTTTTTTTTTTT